>JBAMNC010001671.1:7500-492500 GCA_037902135.1 Cetoscarus ocellatus | reverse complement strand
AATCTGCTTTGAAAACACTTCTCAGGAGTTTAAAGTGATGAACTTGAAACCAAGTCGATGCTGGTCTAAGGATGTTCCAGCTGTAAATGTGGTCCTCAAATTAACACAACTTCATTTCCCAATTATTTTATTTCCATAGCTGTTTGATTTGACATGGTTCAAGCACAATGCCAGGATTTAACACGAGAAAGCAAAGGGAGACATACACACCCAAGTAACATTTTGATCCCAACCTGATTAGTTCTTTTTAACAATTTCTTTGTTTCTGTATTCCAAGCATAGCCCAATCCAACACCAATAAACAGATACATTTCCTTAATTTTTCATTTTCATTTTTTAAAGAAATAAAAAGGGAGAAAAATGTAAAGAGAAGTAGACAAGAGTAGGGAATTGGGAAGAGGGCAAACCCAGAAATGGCATAGCAGAGCTCTCAATATGAGAAGACTGGCTAGTGTGGACTTCATCTTGGTTTGTCATTTTCTTAAAAAACATGTTCGTTCTTGTAGGAGTTTTTTCTGAAGCTGATCTTCAGAAAGCAGAAGAGGGGTTTAACAAGGATGTGCCATCCCTGTTTACAACAGTGTGGTCATGCTATGACCACGAACCACCCATGTCTTCCCATTATGACTGAGACTGCATAGTCCTTATCAGTCCCGCTCAGCAACCAGCTTCAGCACCTTACCAATGGCAATTGTCTTACCTGTAAAACACATAAACAAAATATCCAATAAAACATATTTGCTAAAATTGATGATTTAATATCGATTGGGGTTTGATATCCTTGAATTTATGCTACATATATTTTAACATAAAAATACAAAATCTGCTAGAGCCCCTCTAGCAAGTTTGAGAAGATTTTCTACCTTCATCCCGTAAAGTAAACCGTCCCATTTGAGGAAACTCTTTAAAGGTCTCAAGGCAAATTGTTCCTGCTGTGCGCAAACGGGCAATGCACACCTGGTCCTGCTTGACAAATCGTGGTCGTGTCTTACTTTTCTCTCCCGTCTTCTTGTCAATCAGACAAATTAAGGCCTGCACATGATGAACAGAAAAAAAATCAACGCGGTTTTAAAAGTTCAATGAAAAACATCCAACAACTATATTAACCATACAAAACCAACACTGTCCAACTGCATTGCCATTCCATTTGTTTTTTATTACAGCGTATAAGTTTAAATCTCACCGTAATTTGTACTTCTTCAATACAGGTGTGAATATGAAGGACAGCATTGTAGCCCGGACAAATGATGGATTTGTGTTCAATGATGACAATCTATGAAGAGGAGTAATAATGACATGTCATGTTAAACACTGAAACTATATCTATATATATACACACACACACACACACATATATATATATATATATATATATATACATACACACACACACACACACACACACATATATATACATATATACACACATATATATATAAAATATATATATATAATATATATATTTATTTTATTTTTTTCATATATATATACATATATATGTACATATATATGTATACAGTTATGTTCATAATAATAGCAGTGTGTTTAAAAAGCTGAGTAAACTTCAAAATTCTTCAAATAAATTTTATTTTAATGCACACAAATGCATGCACATACTATTTCAAAGCAAGAAAATTGGAAAAGTAATTGAATTTGATAATATTTTACAGAAAGTCAAGAAATATAATGTTCAAAAAATAGCAGTGTTGACATCTTTGTTTACAAACTCAAAAATGTAGTGTATAAACTAAGAATTGCTTGATGATTCAACTTTCCTGAGAATCATAAACTAATATTTAGTAGCATAACCACGGTTTCTGATAACTGCTTCACATCTGTGGTGCATGGAGCCTACCGACTTCTTGCACTGGTCAACAGGTATTGAAGCCCAGGACAATTGTACTATGTTCGTCAATTGCTCTGCATTTCTTGGTTTTGCCTCATGAACAGCATTTTTTTATGTCAGCCCACAAGTTTTCTATGGGATTAAGGTCCAGGGATTGTGCTGGCCACTGCATTACTTGAATTTTGTTTGTCTGGAACCATGATTTTGCTCGCTTGCTGGTGTGTTTGCGGTCATTGTCTTGTTGAAACACCCATTTCAAGGGCATTTCCTCTTCAGTCTACAGCAATACGACTTCTTCCAGTATTCTGATGTACTCTAATTGATCCATGATCCCTGGTATGCGATAAATAGGACCAACACCATAGTATGAGAAACATCCCCATATCATGATGCTTGCACCACCATGCTTCACTGTCTTCACTGTGTACTGTGGCTTGAATTCAGTGTTTTCAGGTCGTCTGACAAACTGTCTGTGGCCCTTAGACCCAAAAAGAACAATCTTACGCTCATCAGTCCACAAAATATTGGGCCATTTCTTTTTAGGCCAGTCAATGTGTTCTTTGGCAAACTGTAACCGCTTCAGCACATCTTTTTTTTAACAATGGGACTTTGCGGGGGCTTCTTGCTGGTAGCTTGGCTTCACATAGACATCTTCTGATTGTTACAGTACTCACAGGCAACCTTAGATCTTCTCTGATCCTCCTGGAGCTGATCATTGGCTGAGCCTTTGCCATTTTGGTTATTCTCCGATCCATTTGAATAGTCGTTTTTCTTTGTCTTCCTCGCCTTTCTGGTTTTGGCTGCCACTTTAAAGCATTTGAAATCATTTTAGCTGAACAGCCTATCATTTTCTGAACTTCTTTATAGGTTTTCCCCTCTTTTATAAACTTCTTAATCAAAGAACACTCTTCTTCTGAACAATGTCTTGAACGCCCCATTTTACTCTGTTTTTCAAGGATAAATGCACAGCCAGCATATGCAGCGTCAGTTGCCTTGATCCTTAAAAAAGGGCCACCTGTTAAACACCTGTTTTTTTCACACAATCAATTACCTCACTAATTGAACTCGGCACTGCTATATTTTTTAACACGCCCCTTTCAGTTAATGATTCAGTTTCACAGAATCAGCAGCATGCACGTCATGCCTGTTGGGTCTGTTGGTTTTCTATACCTTTACTAAACCTTCTAGAAACTTACTTGCAGTGTAGAAGTTGAAATTCTAACAAAAACAGTGATTTATCTTGCTAGTGGTGTGGGACTGCTATTATTTTGAACACAACTGTATATACCCACACACACACACACAAAGTAACATGTTTTCCTTCTCAAAATAAAAGCAGTATTTTTTTTTAAGATAAGCGGTAAGTACCCTTTGCTGAAGCCAGGACAAATTATAAAATCAAATAGGAAATGGACTTGAGCTTGTAAATTGCCTTTCTAGTCTTTCTGGCTGCCCAGCAATGCTTTTATACTGCGGGGCATTCACACCCATTTACTCCCCCATCCATTAACTCACTGCTGGTTCTGGGTCTCTTTGTGAATTGTCCATCAGTATTAGCTAACAAGGTGGACTTGAACCCTCTATTTTCCAGTAGGTGGTGGAGTGAACTACCAGCCTCTGATGCCCCATGATCACCAAATTAAACCATGACGGACAAATTTTGTGAGAAAATCTAATTTCTTTATAGTTGACCTTAACGAAATCAACTTGAGAGCTACTTCTAAAAAACAAAAATGATGTCATGTCAAAAGAGGATCATGGGTCATCACTAAGCCAGTTTGTAAATGCACGGTTAGACACTTCTGAATGAATACTAGCTGCCTCCTACCTTTGAGTCAGTGTTTTAGATTACAGTTTTGTTGCAATTGAGCACCAATTTCTCACAAAAAATCTTAAAGTTAAAAGCATGACATATATTTGATTTATGTATTAATGAACCTATAAACATTGATGTACTTTGGCAATATGCATTTGACCATAAAACAAAACAAATTTAAAAAAGTAATAAATATCTAAATATGCAATCCCAAGTTAGCTGTAGCCCTATTAGCAGTGCCTTTATGCAAAAGTGCCGCAACCAGGATCCATCATAGTTAAACCTAATTCCATGAGGCTGAAATAGCTGTCATGTCAAACTGCAAAACCGCCTTGGTGCATGCAGCAACAACTTCCAAAGTATATACACTACCGGTCAAAAGTTTTAGAACACCCTAATTATTCCAGTTATTTATTGCAACTCAAGTCGTGCAAGTCCAATGAATAGCTTGAAATGTCACAAAGGTAACTGCTGTACTGGCATATCTTAAAAGAAAAGGTCAGGTTACTCAAAACTGAAAAATTATTTACATTTCAGAATTATACAAAAAGTCCTCTTTCAGGGAACATGAAATGGCTTATCAATTTAAAGCTGTTCTGCAGCAATGAAGGTTGATCAAGCCTTGAAAGCTGGCTCTACTAATTCCTACAGGTGTTCCAACTTTTCTTGATTGCTTACAGCCCCTTCTGTCTGCATAAAAGCATACCCTCTGGTACATTAGCCTTGTGAGCAGAAAGTCAGATGTTGCTACAAAATGGCAAGAAAAAAAGGCAATTAACAATGGAAGAGAGACAGACCATCATAACACTTAAAAATGTAGGTCTTTCTTACAGACAAATTGCAAAGAAAGTCAAGGTGTCAGTGAATCCAGTTTTCTTCACCATCAAAAGGGACTCAGAAACCGGGGGAAACTCTGACAGGAAGAGGTCTGGCAGACCCAAAGCCACAATTAAATGAGAGGACAAGTTTCTGAGAGTGAACAGTTTGCGTGACAGGCGGCTCACAGGACAACAGCTTCAAGCACAGCTTAATAGTGGTCGTAGTAAGCAAGTCTCAGTTTCAACTGTGAAGAGAAGACTTCGAGCTGCAGGTTTGACAAGACGAGTTGCAGCAAGAAAGCCATTGCTAAGACGACAGAATAAGACAAAGAGGCTTGCCTGGGCCATGAAACACCGCCATTGGACCACTGAAGACTGGAAGAAGGTATTATGGACTGATGAATCAAAATTTGAAATCTTTGGTTCATCACGCAGGATCTTTGTACACCGTCGAGTAGGTGAAAGGATGGTTCCACAGTGTGTGACATCAACTGTCAAACATGGAGGAGGAAGTGTGATGGTCTGGGGCTGTTTTGCTGGATCCAGGGTTGGTGACTTGTACAGAGAGAGAGGCACCCTGAACCAAAATGGCTACCACAGCATTCTGCAGTGCCATGCGGTGCCCTCTGGTATGCACCTAATTGGTCAGAGGTTCATCTTACAGCAAGATAATGACCCAAAACAAAGTCCAAGCAATGCCAGAACTACCTCAGGAAAAAAGAACAAGATGGTAAGCTTGAAAACATGGAGTGGCCAGCACAGTTTCCAGACTTGAACCCCATCGAGCTGGTTTGGGATGAACTGGACAGAAGAATAAAAGCAAAGCAACCAACAAGTGCCACACATTTATGGGGACTTCTGCAACAGACATGGGAAGAACTTTCTGAAGAATATTTAATTTCTATTGTAGAAAGAATGCCTTGAGTGTGTTCAGCTGTTATATCTGCCAAAAGTGGCTACTTTGATGAGTCAAGAGTTCAGAATACATTTTGGTCTATAAATTAATTTCATGATTTCTTTTTTTTTTTACTCCAATTGCTAATTTGTACTATATATATATATATATATATATATATATATATATATATATATATATATATATATATATATATATATATATATATATATATATATATATATATAGATAGATAGATAGATAGATATAGATATATATAGATATACACACACACACACACACATATATATATACACGTGTGGAAAAAATTGTTGGTACCCTCCCGTAAAGAAAGACAAAGCCACAATGGTCACTGAAATAACTAGAAACTGACAAAAGTAATTATAAATAAAAATGTACTGAAAATTAACTAATGAAAATCAGACATTGCTTTTGAATTGAGGTTCAAAAGAATCTTTTTCAAAAAACAAAATAATGAACTTGGCCTTGGCAAAAATGATGGTACCCTTAGCTTATTTTGTTGCACAACCTTTTGAGGCAATCAGGCGATTTCTGTAACTCTCCAAGAGATTTCTGCACCTGTCCACAGGTATTTTGGTCCACTCCTTGTGAGCAAACTGCTCCAGCTGTCTCGGGTTTGAAGGGTGTCTTCTCTAGACTGCATGTTTCAGCTCCTTCTACAATTGTTCAATAGGATTTAGATCAGGACTCATTGAAGGTTACTTCAGAATTGTCCAATGTTTTGCTCTGAGCCATTCCTGGGTGTTTTAGCTGTATGTTTTAGGTCATTATCCTGTTGGAGGACCCATGATCTGTGACTGACACCAAGCTTTCTGACACTGAGCAGCACATTTCACTCCAGAATGCCTTGATAGTATTGAGATTTTATTTTATCCTGCACAGATTCAAGACACCCTGTGCCAGATGCAGCAAAGCAGCCCCAGAACATAACTGAGCCTCATCCATGTTTCACAGTAGGGACAGTGTTCTTTTCCTTGTATGCTTCATTTTTGCATCTGTGAACATAGAGCTGATGTGACTTACCAAAAAGCTCCAGTTTTGTCTCATCTGTCCAAAGGACATTCTCCCAGAAGCTTTGTGGCTTGTCAATATACATTTTGGTGAAATCCAGTTTCGCTTTTTTATGATCTGCTTTCAACAGTGGGGTCCTTCCATTAAGTCCACTTTGGCTCAAACAGTGACAGATGGTGCAATCTGATACTGTAATACCTTGACGTTGGAGTTCACCTCTAATCTCTTTGGAAATTGTTCTGGGCTCTTTGGTTACCATTACTATTATCCGTCTCTTCAATTTGTCATCAATTTTTTCTCTTAGAGCCAAGTCCAGGGAGGTACATATATATATTAATCCCCAAGAGAAATTCAGTTGTTTCAGTTGCTCTTATACATAGTATAAGAGCATGGTATGATGGTATGATGGTGTGATTAATGAATGAAAAGTATGTTTTGCTCTATGCCTCCAGTGTGACTTATAAAGTAGGAGGGGCTGCTGTGAAGCAACAAGTGCACGTGACTGCATCGTATTATAATGTATAGGGATAAAATGAAGAGATTAGCCATCATGTATAGACTAGATTGGAGGAACATGTGACTCTAGATCATCAGTTATGCAGCCGAATACCTGGTTATGACAACAAAGAAATTCTGTTTTAAAAAATATCAAATACTATCAAGAGTTGGTTGTTGATTGCATTGACAAGACACGAGTGTTGTCCTTACCTGCGCATCAAATGTGCGTCCTGAGTGGCAGAGGTTGTCAGCATTACACAGAATAAAGCCAGGCAATATCTCCTCCTCCTCAATGCCCTTCAGCCGAAGCTTGAGGTTCTCGCCTGGACCAGCATCATCAGTTTCAACGTCATCTGATAAGAGACTTAACACCTCCACCACATGCTGCATGAGGAAACAGTGAAGAAAATATGAAATACAATAAAGGAGGAAATGTGTGCACAAGAAGTCATAGCTTGACATAAAAACTCTGAAGACAAAGTAGTAGTTTAAAAGCTATTTGCAAAGTGGGGAACACAGTGAAACAATGTGTTAGAAGATAATTCAGAAACTTGAATTTATACTCTACAGTGAACTCTGGTGTAGTTTTTGTACATTTGATTATACTTCTGAATTAAAAATGGTCAACTAGATATGACATAACTCATCATAACTGAGTTTGCCTGTATTTTAAAACAATTAATATGGGTCATAAAAGACCGTCTTAATGTTCAAGAGGAAAAAAAATGTTTATTCATGTACACAGAGTTGTCAAATAACAGCCATTTAAAAACAAAGGCAGTAGAGAGGAAACAAAGTTTTGGTATAATGTGAACCAGTGGCAAACAGGTGTCAAAGGGAGTGTGCAGCTTAATCTAGCAATATCTGACAATATGTTAATGGGAAAGAGCCATTTTCCATAGATTTTTTAACAATTATATTACATTTAAGCAGAGTCATCACAGATATACAGGCTGCTGCTGAAATGAGTTTATGTTTTTCAATCGCCCATGACACTCTTATATTTCTCTTGTGTGTGCACTGAAGCAGGGAAAGATGCTTTTTGATGCAATTGTGTGTAAAGGTATTTCAGATCAGAGAAATGTGTTTTTATAAGTCATTGTTTATAAAGTTCTGAATAACTTCAACCTCACACTTTTGACAGTGACAAGCCTTGCCTTTCTAATACTTTCAGCTTGAAAGTTCAAACTATTGTGTTAACATGCAGCTGTTGTAAATGTCTCTATAACTCTTTTTGATACTTTCATTTTAAAAGCCCTTAAAAAAAACTAACAGGAGACTATTATTTTGAAGAATATATAGGAAATAAAATGTGTTCACCTTCCAAACTGATTGGATTTTGTTGGAGCTGTCTTGCAGTGTAAATTAATAGACTGCACTAATGCAGTGAGGACATACAGTATAATTTTCATGTTGGGAAAAGAGTGGACTAAATGTCCTCTAAAATTGGTTATGCAGCAGAAACAAACAAAAAATTGACTCATACTATCAGCAGGTAAAATGAAGCACAAGAATGTTGAAATAATATAATAAGATTGCTCAAAATCTAAACTGAAAATTTTCTACTGTGCATTGATTAGCACTAGTGTCAGAGGATACAATTCTCTCTAATGTAGTCATGTGACTACACATTATAAAAGAAAAGCAGTTTCATTAGCCTTACTGAAAATAGGCATTTTTCCATCAAAGTGCGTACTTTTTTCCTCCGCCAAGGAGGTTATGTTTCGGCATTTGTGCATAAAACTCCACAAAAAACCTACCTTGGCGGAGGTTTGTGCTCTCCGAGTGCTTTCTAGTTTCTGTTAAAAATCTTTTAAAATACAGAAATAACTAATTATACATAAATTAACAGAGTGTTTTTCTTAAATTGAAAACTACACCTTGCTCTTTAAATGTAAGAATAATGAAGACAAAGTATCTACTAAATATTAAAATTATCATCCAAACTCCCAAAAGGTTGTGCACAGTGGAATACAGTGGACAAGGTTTGCTGCCTCTCACAGGATGAAAACTTGCCTATCCAAATTTTAAGTGCCAAAGCTAAAACATTTTTATGCCGTGGTTTCCATTATTCAAAACAAATGAAAGCTTGACTGGTATAACTCATCCAAGGGTTGACAATGGTGGCATGACTGAAGAACTGAGTTCTATAGTGGTACTTGGTAACTTAAATCATGGGACCTAAGATTTCTTTGGATTGATAAGACTTCATAAATACCAAAAAGCTTGAACAGTCTAAAAATAGTTGACAAAATTTAAAAAACAAAGCTTACTGGGATGAGATACTTAGATACTCTATTGACAAGAAGAATCAAATGCGGTGAAAACTAGTCTAGCAAGCATTGATCTTACCCTGTTTGGCATCATGACAAGCTGCTGTGCTTTACTGATCGAGCCCGACTCCAGTTTGCCTAAAATGACGGTGCCCATGTCCTGATGAGGAAGAACATCACAATATAGTGGTTGAGAGAAAAAATATGACTTGCTCAGCTTCAGGTAAACTCTTACACTTGCAGTACAGAGTAAATATCCATTATAAATTACAAATGTCTTTTGACTACCCTGCCTCACATGTATTTTAATAAGATGGTGAAGGAATGGCAGGGTTGAAATAGTATGTTTGGTCCCAAGTGGTGTAAAGATCATTCGATCTGAATTAGTTCTCTAATCTTTATGTCAAAGATAATGAGTGAATTAGTATATGGAGCCCTGCACTGGCACAAATCTGCCACATACAACAAAATGGCCTATTTATAACATTAAAAAGCAGTCCACATCACATAGAGTTTAGGCTCACAACTGGACCATACTGCTGAGAGTGACTGTTTTTGTGAAATACAAGGATTCAAGCCCAACATCAAGATATAAGAAGTACAACATTTTACAAAACCCAAAACCAAAACAGAGCTGTCAAATACAGGGAAGTGCACACAAAAATCCTGCAGGACATGACAACATCTTAAAAATGAAATTACAATGACAGAGGATTTGTGAAAATCAGAACAAAACAACTAGTGTAATTCTGAACTGGTTTAATAGCAAATTATTCTAACATTCCTTTACTGTAAAAACACAGCACATTTTTTCCCCTAAAATTAATGTTATTTGGTAAAGTGGTTTTATTTATTCATTTATTTATTTTTCTATAAAACTAAGATTCCAGAGCAGATAATCATAAAATCATAGTATTTATTTGCAAAGGAGGCCTGAAATTGTCTTTTATAAATACATAAATCATAATTATAAACTCAGAGATTTTCAAGTTTGAAATTACCCCATTAATTTCTTGCTTTCCAAATTTAAAAAAGGAAAAAAGAACTGCACAGCTCAAGGTCCTCAAGGGATATTACTCTGTTAAAAGCAGAGTTGTGGATATTATACAGCTGCAAGTTTAAACTTAGAAACACTTGCTGTCCAACTCTGACTGCAAGACCTGCAACAAGCAGAGAGATCCTCATGTGGGATTGCACTTATCATGGTGTGTGTAATCAACTGTGAGATCATATAGTATTTTTGGCAGTCTTCTATCTCATCAAAGCTTTACCCCTATTGATGTGAAACTATGTCCATCTGATGACACACTAATGAAATTCATGTTTCAGTTGCAGTCAATCCAAGGGTTAAAGTAAATGCTTGGGAAATCTTTGTGCTTTCTTTTTTTTTAAATTGAAACTTTTCTGGCTTTAAATAAAAATACACCTCACACATTAAGCAAGCCCCTTCCCACTTGCTCTGTCTCTGCACAGGGTAATTCCCAATTTTTAGGGGTGGCAGTAGCTCAGTCCGTAAGGACTTGGGTTGGGGACCGAAGGGTGGCCATTTCAAGTTTCGACTGAACCACGTTTGGAAGTTGGTTTGGTAGCTGGAGAGGTGCCAGCTGACTTCCTGGGCACTGCCAAAGTGCCCTTGAGCAAAGGCAAGGCACTTAACCCTACAACTGCTCCTGAAGCGCTCCTTCAGGAGCAGCAAGCCATCACTCTGATATTTCTCAATTAATGCATGATCGCAAGGACCTGTTTGCATGTGCATGTGTATTTCAACCTGTGTTTGTGTAGCATGTTTCAACAACAGAGTGTAAAGAATTGAATTGAATAAAGGATGTCTTTGGACTAACTCTTATGGCCTCCTTTGGAACTGACAACAGCTTGCATTCTTGATGGCATTGTTTTTTTATGTACTTTTCAAAAGTCTCTTTTGTTATTGCATTCTAAATAGTTTCTAGCTGTTAACACAAACTTGCTTTAAATGAAAGTTTTGAGCGATCCATCTTTACATCTCGAAATCCAAAATTTATTCAATAGGATTCAAATCTAGACTTGTTGGCCAGTCCATCAGTTCCACTTCCCCAGATTCCTTTTTCTTGGTCGAATAGTTTCTACACAGTTTTGAAGAATGTTTGGGGTCATTGTCTTGTTGGTATTTGAACCCACAACCAATCAGATCCAGTGCTCTCTGAGCTCCAGCAAATCTACATGTCAAGATTTTGTGAATTCAAGGATCAGAGTAACGTGTATTTGCTTGTGGAAAAACCCTTTTCTGCTTGAGGTCGATGAAATCAAGCAGATAAGTGACCAGCTCGGACTTGTGCAGCTCCAAACGGAGTTTGTGGAGTTAACTGGCTCGGTGAACTCCAGCGCCAGTTTAGAACGAAAGACGTTCAGGAGTTTTGGAAGTTAATGGGGCATCTTCCAGACATTTTCAAACTTGCAAGACGCATCATCTCAATGTTCCCATCCAGGTATCAATATGAAGCTGCATTCTCAGCCCTCAAAACAAAATGCCGCAGCCGAAACAGATTGAGTCTGCTGCACACAACAGAGGCCCTGCGCATCGCTGTTTCCAGTGCACAGCCCAACTTTTAATCCCTCGTGGAATGTCAAAAATCACAGTGAGAGAAGTAAGTCAAATTTTCTTTAAACTGAATAGTCTGAAAATGATGCAAACTACAGAGAAAATGCGTGGCTATTTAAAACATTGCAAATAAAAAGGACTAGACACCTGCTGTTTTGGACTGATTTCAGCAAAATTCAGATTTATTTTTATGCTGCTTTGGAATGTGATATCGGAAAAAAATCTGTTTCTTCTGCTGTTTTGGACTTTAATATCAGCCAAATGCTGTTTCTTCTGCTGTTTTAGACTGTGATCACAGCAAAATTCAGTTTTTTTCTGCTTTTTTAAACTGTGATCACAGAAAAAATCTGTTTCTTCTGCTGTTTTGAACTGTGATTCAGGCAAAATTCAGATTCTTCTGCTGTTTTGGAATGTGATCATAGCAAAATTCTGTTTCCTATGCTGTTTTGGACTATGGTTTCAGCAAAATTCTGTTTTTATGCTGTTTTGGGATGGGATTTCAGCAAAAGAGCTGTTTTTATGCTGTGTTGGACTGTGATTTCAGCAAAAGCTGTTTTTATGCTGTTTTTTGACTGTGATTTCATGAAAAAGCTGTCTTTATGCTGTGTTGGACTATGACTGCAGCAAAAAAAAGTTTTTTTAATGCATTGTTTGACTGTTATTTCAGCAAAATGCTATTTGTTATGTGCTGGTTTGGATATGGAATAATAGCAAAATGTTTTTTAGTTTTGTCGCTGCACTGGGAAAATAAAAATTTTGTTAAAGATTTTGTTAAAGATAGTTGTTAAAGAACCATACAAGTGTTTTCTTCCTTAATAGCTATACAATTATCAATTCACATTTTCTTATGGTTAGGTTAAGGTTGAGTACCACTGGTCTAGAGTTTTTATTATGCCTTTATTGAGTCTTTAAACTTTCTCTTTAATCTGTTGGTTCAAGGGCTTGTCTGTGAGGGACTGAAACAGTCTAGACTTGTAGGTCTTGCTCTTCATTTTTAACTGACAAAAAAATCAGGTCTCCACAACTCGTTCAAGAGGCCATGAATTTCTGGGTTAGGTTTAGTGTTGGTCACAACCAGCATCACATAACCTACATGGAAGTTTCATGTTGTAGTGGCTCATAGTTGGTATCTTTGGTGGGATATTCCTTGCACCAGCGTTTCCACAACATCTCAGCTAGGTACTAGACTTGCCTCCATCTGTACTTGCCATACTGTTCTTCCTTGTTGAATACTCCTGGTGGTAGCTGTGGTTTGACCTTGAGTAACAACAGTTGGTTTGGCTTTAAGGCCTCTAAGTTGTTGACATCTTAAGATGTCTTTGTGGTGGGCCTACTGTTTATGATGGCCTCTGCTTCACACAGAAATGTATGAAGACCATCTTCATCAAGGGCATGTTTCTTGGCTGTTATGTTCAGAACCTCTCAGTGAGCAGATCAGCCGCTCCCAACTTCTACCACAGTGAGATCTTGCTGGAGGGTTGAGGTGCCACTAAACCTTTTTGTTGCAATGTATTTGAAATCTTGTTGGTGTTCCATTCTTCGATTAATTTTTTTAGCTCACTGTCAGCTGACCTGAAATTGGTATCACTGTCTGAGTACATCACTTTGACTTGTCCACTTCTTGCAAGAAATCTTCTGATAGCATTGAGACATGCATCAGCGTCCAATGAAGAACACCTGTAAACAACTCTTGTAAATTAAGTTTCATCGGGCAAGATCCTACATTCTGATAGATCAGCCATGATGCGCTAGCCAACTGTTCCACGTAGCCTATTACAGGTGACACACTTAACAAGAAATGTCTGATGGCTCCATTTGCTCCTGAAATCGCAAATCTTTGAGGCAGTTTAGCCAACATGTGATTCCTATCAGAATGATCAGTCATGTCATGGGTGTGATGTCCATCTTGGAGTACTTTTTAAAATCTTCTTTGAAGCTTTTTCTCTGACAGTTAGACATGCTCCTCCAAAAACCTTTCTGATCTGATTCACTCCGCTGTCTCCACTAAATGTATGCTCCTGTCTTTTTGCTTTCAGTTCCCTAAGCAGATGTTTTAATCAATCAATCAATCAATCAATCAATATATATTAATTTGTATAGCGTCAATTCACAACAAGTGTTACCTCAAGACACTTTACAATAGAGCAGGCTGAGAGCAAACTTCATTTTATAGATGCTCATACATGCATTTATACATATATAAAATACACATATTCACAAATCTATAAATATCCAATACCCAACATGAATCCATCATCAGTGCAGCAGTGGGCCAATCAAACTACAGGAAGGTGCGTTTGTAGGGGGCTTACAGTCAAGGCAGCAAGAAAAAGGTTGTCTTAGCTTCAACAACCTTGCAAAAGCATGCATCACCTTTGCCAAGCTCAGGTAGGTTGTCAGTTGGTCATATTGTGTCTTAGGAGTCTTGCAGCTGAATTATGTCATCTGCCTGAAGGATTCCTGGACCTTGATTCTTTGACCACTGGTCTTGTGACCTTACCAAGAAATGTGCCCCTGATAGCCAGCTCTCAGCTTTTCAAAAATATGTCCAGTCAAACCTCTAAAGACATGGTCAGCAGGATCAAAGATGGTACTGATGAATCTCCACTGAGCAGTCTGTGAGTGATCAAAGACTGCTGAGATTCTGTTGGCCCCAAAAGTCTTGAATCTTGTGCTTTCACTGTTCAAATACTGAAGCACAGTTGTACTACCAGTCCACAAGATGGACTCCTCAAGTCCTAGTTCAAGTTCCTTCTTTAGGAGCTAGTCCATCTTGAGTCCAGCGATTGCTGGTGCAATCCTTGTCTTCGCCATTTCAAGGGTGGATTGAGTGTCACCAGTTGCATTGGACAGCAGCAAGTAGCTTGCAGTATCCTAAGCATCTTCTCTTGCATCAGTAAAGTGGTGTAGCTGTGTGAAGACTATTGCACCAAACAGTTCTGATTTGACACAACAGTCAACTCCAAAGTTCTTCAGCTTTAGCAGACTTGAGATCAACATTGCCAGCTCTCCACAACACTGTTTGGTAGATCTTCATCCTAGCAGTACCATTGCCTGCATAAACATTGGAGAATTATTTCTGCTGGCAGTATTAGACATCTCGATGTCTTCGCTTTGGCCAGCATCCGTAAAGTCCTTGAATTGCAGTCGTCACAGCTCTTCTAACAGGGCTACTGAGATGAAATTTACTGTAACTCATGTCAACTTATCTGTGTCCAACATTTCACGTCCACCTTTGAGAGGATCATTCACTGTCCAGCCCAGTTCCTGCAGTGTTTGTTCTATTACGCACACTGCTGACCACCTGAAGTGGTTCCATAGCCTTGGGAACATTTGCTCCAATGAGCAGTCCAACCTCTGATTCCGCAGTGCAGAGTTTCACCTCCATTAGGTGAGGCCAGATGTGAATATTCTCCTGACGGAGAATATTATCTATTTTAACTGGGAAGATTTTTTAAGAATATACCTCTGGCAACTCAATAAACTGATAGTAATCCATGCTGGATCACAAAAGATTCCCATTATTTTAAATGAGATGCTAATGTCCCATCATGTTTAGTTGATTTATCAGTGACTCTGTAGCAAATGTAACTGAGCTACCATCCTTGTTCCCTTTTGCACATTGACACAAACTGAAATGACTGAAAGAACACAGCCATCCTTACCAGTCCCAGTGATGCTTAATGTTTCAAGTAGTACATTCCGAGATGGACTGTTGTTCACAAATTTCCTTTGTTTGTTTTTGTGAGTCTTTGGGTAGCAGTATTGGATGAGGTCATGGGCATTTGTTACATTGGGTCCTGTCCTTGCAGCTGCCACCCATGTGACCATGTTTCAAAAATGTGAAACACAGACTTTGCTTTTTACGAAAAATCTACTGTGTTCTCATGAGGTTTGCTTTCAAGTGTCTGCAGACTGTGTTGCTCTCCCTTTCAGTAATCACCAGGCCTACTGTTTCCATCCACCAACAGGGTTTGGCTTTGATTTTGATTTTGCTTATTTGTGATTGTCAGTACTGACCTCGTTTTCAATTCTAGGGGGCAGGATTGTTGTTGTAAATACTTTCTTTAGTTTGGATGTCTCTGAATATGGTGCCCTTGGTTTTTGTCAAACTGAATTCTTCGCACTTGAAGTGGTTTCTGTTATGTTTCCATACATTGGATGTAGCACGTACTCAACTTGCTTGTTGGCAAAGTCAACAAAACCCTGGAGCCGCACTCTTTTCTTGTATGTCATAAGTAGCCTTTCTCCAGGTTTCTTTGAGCTTGTAAGGAAGCTTGTCATGTTTATGTAAGCTGTGTTGTCAAAGTCTTTAATAAAGCTGAGACTGTAACTGTGTTTGCGCAGCCTGTAAGGAACAAAGCATGTTATTAGAGTGCAGCCCCATATTCTGAATTAGTCATATATCGGGCCAAAGCTTTCTTTATGTAAGCCTTCACTATCAAGTAATTTTCACCCAAAAACTCCAACTTTTCTTTTGCTTTGACATAACCTGCAGAGGGTTCCATGTGGATGCAGTTCTTAACCAACTCGTGTTTGTCCACTTGTGTACTGCAGCAAAAACTGCAGGCGGTCACAGTTGTAAAGAGTATGACCTTCAACACTAAGTTGAATAGATCCAATAGAGAGATTTGTATTCAAGCAGATCACCCTTTAAGATTGGAATAGTGAGAACAGGGAGTAGTGATGCTTTGTTGTTTTTTTACAAGGTATTCTGTGACACTGACTTGCTGAGAGATAGCCATGCATACACTGTGAAGGACTTTTACATCTTTATCCTCCACTTTTGATGCTGGTGAGGCTGTCTAAGCTGTTGGCGGTAGACTTCTGTACTGCAGTTCTTGTAGTTGAGCTTGTGTTGCTTTTTTGCCTGTCAATATGCTTCCACCCTTATATGGTTTATTTCATCTTTAAAGCTTTGACCATTGCCAGTGAAAGTGGATGCTCAATTTCTGCCTTTATTCTACAAAACCCAAAACCAGTGAAGTTGGCACATTGTGTAAATCGTAAATAAAAACAGAATACAATGATTTGCAAATCCTTTTCAACTTATATTCAATTGAATACACTGCAAAGACAAGATACTTAATGTTCGAACTGAGAAACTTTATTTTCTTTTGCAAATAATCATCAACTTAGAATTTAATGGCAGCAACACATTGCAAAAAAGTTGGCACAGGGGCATTTTTACCACTGTGTTACATCGCCTTTCCTTTTAACAACACTCAGTAAACGTTTGTGAACTGAGGAGACCAATTTTTGAAGCTTTTCGGGTGGAATTCTTTCCCATTCTTGCTTGATGTACAGCTTAAGTTGTTCAACAGTCCGGGGTCTCCGTTGTTGTATTTTACGCTTCATAATGCACCACACATTTTCAATGGGGGACAGGTCTGGACTACAGGCAGGCCAGTCTAGTACCCGCACTCTTTTACTACGAAGCCACGCTGTTGTAATACATGCAGAATGTGGCTTGGCATTGTCTTGCTGAAATAAGCAGGGGTGTCCATGAAAAAGACGTTGCTTGGATGGCAACATATGTTGCTCCAAAACCTGTATGTAACTTTCAGCATTAATGGTGCCTTCACAGATGTGTAAGTTACCCATGCCTTGGGCACCAATACACCCCCATACCATCACAGATGCTGGCCTTTGAACTTTGCGCCTATAACAGTCCGGCTGGTTCTTTTCCTCTTTGGTCCGGAGGACACGACGACCACACTTTCCAAAAACAATTTGAAATGTGGACTCGTCAGACCACAGAACACTTTTCCACTTTGCATCAGTCCATCTTAGATGAGCTCGGGCCCAGCGAAGCTGGCGGCGTTTCTGGGTGTTGTTGATAAATGGCTTTCGCTTTGCATAGTAGAGTTTTAACTTGCACTTACAGATGTAGCGACGAACTGTAGTTACTGACAGTGGTTTTCTGAAGTGTTCCTGAGCCCATGTGGTGATATCCTTTACACAGTGATGCCGGTTTTTGATGCAGTACCGCCTGAGGGATCGAAGGTCACGGGCATTCAATGTTGGTTTTCGGCCTTGCCGCTTACATGCAGTAATTTCTCCAGATTCTCTGAACCTTTTGATGATATTACGGACCGTAGATGATGAAATCCCTAAATTCCTTGCAATAGCTCGTTGAGAAATGTTGTTCTTAAACTGTTCGACAATTTGCTCACGCATTTGTTCACAAAGTGGTGACCCTCGCCCCATCCTTGTTTGTGAATGACTGACCATTTCAGGGAAGCTGCTTTTATACCCAATCATTGCACCCACCTGTTCTCAATTAGCCTGTTCACCTGTGGGATGTTCCAAATAAGTGTTTGATGAGCATTCCTCAACTTTCTCAGTCTTTTTTGCCACTTGTGCCAGCTTTTTTGAAACATGTTGCAGGCATCAAATTCAAAATGAGCTAATATTTGCAAAAAATAACACAGTTTACCAGTTTGAACGTTAAGTATCTTGTCTTTGCTGTGTATTCAATTGAATATAGGTTGAAAGGGATTTGCAAATCATTGTATTCTGTTTTTATTTACGATTTACACAACGTGCCAACTTCACTGGTTTTGGGTTTTGTACTTGAGAAAGATGAAGATGACACTTTCGTTTTGTGACCAAAATATTCTCCAATGTTTGGTTGTGGTTTTTGATGATGTATACTTTGTGTACCTGGTCTGACAGCATTTCATAACCTCTTTCATAGATTCCTCACATTTTCAGAAGAAACTATCCATTTATCCATTTCCTTTAGGATCAAACCAACCGTTTTGATCTTCAGTAAACTATCTGTTGAACAATGCCACCTAAAAATGACGAAAAAAATGTGAATACCAGCTGACACAAACCTTGCATGAGGTGAAACTTCTCTAGTCTGCTATTTTGACCCTTAAGCTAAGACATTGTGGCCAGAAAGGGAAAGCTTAAAGATCAGCTGAGCCAGATTATGCACATCATATTGTGCTAGCCTATTAGCTACTACTGCTCGCATCCGGAGCTGATGCCCACAAATAGTGGCACATTTTCAGAATCTCGGCACTCACCTTAGTGCAGGTGAATGCTAACCTAATTCAAAGTGCAGGGTTTCCCCCAGTGCATTACAGGCCTGGCGGGCCAGCAGGCCTTGCTTGCCCCCTCGACAGGCTAAGCTTCGCTGAAAATGTTCCCCGCCTCGCTGTCATAAAAGCTAGAGCACAGCAGTCTGGGGTGCGCTTCAGTTTATTTAATAGCATGCCCCCATTTGCATCGTATCGTGCATCTGTTACATCTGTATTGACGAGTTATATGTGTGGGTGGAGTCAAGCTCAAGCGCGACCTAACCTTGGACTGACTGAACGCACCCTGCGGGTGTGAGGTGTGGTGTATTTTTCATCATGTGAACCCCAAAAACATTGCCTGTCTCTGTCTACAAATAGTCCTGGTAACGTAACATGTCAGGAAATAAGAGTCAAAAAAACGTTCGATTCCTTTTTCCGAAATCGGAGGACCACCGGAAGAGAGGATGCATACATTTTTTAATGTCAGACATGATTATTTTTTAATAGATCAAGCCAGTACGGTGGTTGACAAGGGCAAACGGCCTAGAACGGCTTGATGTAGTGAACTACATAAGGGAAAACACATGCAGAGCAGAAACCTGCAGCAAGTTAAAAAAGAAGCAAAGCCCAAAACAATCCACATTTACTCGCCTTTATTCAATTCGGCGTAAGGTCTGGGGGTTGGGAATGGTTCTGATTGGACAGGGGGTGGACGTGACGTATTTACGTCTACCGGAAGAAAACAAACTCCAATTCAGCGCCTCTGTCAGGGAAACCTTGTCCAACTTGGACACTACAACTTTAAAAACGTCTTTTTTATGCTTATGTCCATCTGCTCTTTTCATAATTTCCAAATCTTCTTAGGCCCTTATTAAATAATTTTCTTGGCTCGAGTCCAACGCTTGCTTTGGGCGGCCATCCTGTTTCCGTCAGAATGGAATATGTGCGTCATCGCGACAGGACAAGGGAAGGAGCATGCGCAGAACGACTGGAATTAATTTAAAGTGGAATGAACGTATACATGATCGAAAACTTATGCAGACCTCAGAAACAGGCTGCAGGGGAAAAGCTTCACTGCCTGCCTGCGCATCAAAATAAATGGTCCCTCTGTGGCTGAGATGAACTACCAAAAAAGTAGCCTCTGTTCAAAGAGCTCCCTGTATTTTAACCCCAGGACTTGGCCATGTTTGCATTTATAATTATGTTAACTTATTTTACTTTTAAGACAATATTTATTTTAATTGTGTTTGTTAAAACAGTATTTCAGTGTGCTTTTTTTGTAGGACTATAGTTGGTATGTAAGTCTTGTTAATAAATGTCTCACAATAACACATTATAGTCATAATTTCGTATTTCTGTCAACTTTTAACAGTTTGTTTTAAAAAAAACATGGTGGGCCACCAGTGGGCTGCCGGCCCAGGCACCCCCCTTCCCAAAGCAAAAAAGCTAGGGGAAACACTGGACAATCTGTTGAGGAAATTTACATTCGGGAGTCTGTGCAATGTGTTTTATTTTGAAAGTACTGGACACTCCACACGCGACTTCCTTATCTGGTGCTGTCTGAATGACAGTGAATTTGCGAGGTTTGGAAGCAGATGCGTTGAAAATAGACCTGCAGCATATCTCGAGCAGAGCGCACTGCCACTTCAGCAACAAGTCGCTGCCGCATCGGCGCACGAGCATAGGAATTGCTCTAATAGACTAGAGAGGGAGCTAAGTGCTCCTCAGTAGGATTTGCGGCCGTTCGCTTTATGTGGAATTTGGGGGTCAAGAGGCATGCCCCATGTACAGTTTGATCCTACAAAGAAATATGTTATTGGTACTTCCAAATAGGAATTTATCACATTACAGTCATTGCAACAATGAAACAGTATGTTAGAAAATTACTCAACATTCTCTTGTTTTGCACGATACAAATAATCTGAAACATGAATCAAAACCTTGAAATGATGTGAATACATTTTATTATCTGGTTCTCAAGTCATAATACAAGCTTTCCTACCTTGTACTTGTCTACAATGGGCAATCTCACAGGTCCATCACTTGATCTGTTTAAATTCGGTAAACTGTCCAAATGAGGAATGAATGGTAGACCTCTGAAACAGCATCAGATACAGACAGCAGTTAATGAATAAGATCCATTCCTTGTATCTTCAGCTTTAACTACTGACCAAAGAGAGTAGATGACTAGTTTAAAGACTTACGTGTACCAGGTGCACATGTCAGTGGAATCCTTAAGGTTTGCTCCTGTCAGACCAGAGCATGGCATGAAGTGAATATCTTTCTTTGGGTTGAAGCCCACCTTCTTCAAAAATGGCACAAGTTTCTCCTTACATTCTTCATACCTAAGGATTTTAACAACAGACGGTAGGTCAACATCTTTTTGTGTTTATCTCCATTGCAATGCAAAACTACCTCTTGCAAAAAGGTCCTAGCCAAGAGCAGCCCAAGGAGTCTCTGGCTATGTCCAACCATACGTGGGTATTTTTAAAAACGGAGGTTTTCCTCTCCCAATTTTTTACAAATATCCTTGTCGACACCAGCGTGTTTTTTTAAAAAAAGATCCTTGTCCACACAACAACTCAAAAAACACAGATGTACTGTTAAGCATTGTTTATTAACTCGTAACTTTTGCAAAAGCAGTTTTATTTTCATGTCTATTCCTATCAATATGTCCGATTGGTGTTACGATTTAACTTGTAGCTATGTTACCTGGTGATAGTAGGTGTATTGTGTAAGTATTTCTTTGTTTGTATTTCAATTTAAAATAAATCTGATAATCTTGATCAAATCATGTTATTAAACACTTTTGTGGGAACTCCTGTTGGTTCATTTACTGTAAACCATGGCAACCACAGAGTAGGTGGCCATGGATCACCAGTCAACATGGTCACTTGTGAAACAATATCAGACATCACCATTTTAAAACAGCAACAGTTAACCAACATCCTCCACAACACATCTGAACAGTAGGAATGTCCTGAGTGACATCACCCCAGGGACAGATTAGCACAGAGTGCAACATTTTCAGGTCCTAGGCGCCTTTTTCCATATCCACACAGAGACACACAAAAAGGCATTTTCAAAAATCTCGGCAGGAATTTTCCACAATATGTGTTCGTCATGACCTAAAACGCTGGTTAGGTGTGGACAGAGGACCAAAATGCAAAGGCCCTTTGTTTTCAAAAATACCAGCCTACATGTGAACATAACCTCGGACAAATACCAGGTCAAGAAAAAAATGCATTAATAAATTGTTCTTGAACTAAGCATTCAAAGCTGGTTTTAAATCCCCCTCATCTATGCTGCACTCTGTTTTAAGTAGACCGTGTAGCTTGGATGTAGATAAAGTAGCAAACTTCAGAAAAACTGTTATACCAAAGACGAGTGAGGAATTTTTATAAATGATAAATCCATGTGACAAAAGGGCAACTGACTTTTTTTGAGCCAGGTTAAAAATCAGTTGCAAAGCTGTATAAGAGGTTGGGTTTTGCATTAACTCAGATTCATATATTCAGTTTTGATGACTACTGGAGTATGTTCACAACTACTACAGTTCAAAGAAAAGGCAGGATATCACACTGAAAAGCCTATTCAGGGGGCGGCGGTGAATGAGACATTTCAGGCATCTACTGGTTTGTTTACAGGGGGAGAGGAAGACGTCCTGATGCTGCAGACATTTTGTAGAAGAACTCAATCATATGGCGGGGAGATGTAAAATACACTAAGGGATTATAAAACTTAAAAGTGCATAATATGGGCTCTTTAGTCTAGTATGACCTTTAACATTGGTTAATCAATCTTTCAATAAAGACTGATGTACAAATGTTCCATCCTTTTGTTTTTTAAGGAATTGGGCTAATTTTCACTTTGCCCAATTTGCAACAAATTGCTTGCCCATAGGGCCAAGGGGCGCTGAGCAGATTGAGTCAAACAGGATGTCAAACACAGAGATACACAGGGTGTCCAGAAAATTTCAAGATGAAAAAAAAAAAAAAACATGCAAGATCACCAATCATTTACCTCTTTACTTTATCAACACTGCAGACCAATAAGCAAACAAAATGCAAATCAACCAATGACAGGCAAGGGAACCTGCTGCTTGTATGTTGTCTTTCCTTTTACAGTAGATTTTTTTTCCACTGAATCACTTCAGTTTTATTGAATAGCATCAGTAACATAGAAGACAGAAAATAAGCCAGGTCTCTTAAATTAACAACTTATTTTCTTTTTTTGGGCATTTTAAGCATGAACAGGATCGCAAAATCAAAATAGATATTTTTGCGTTGGTAAAAAGTAATTCCTACATGAAACGGCTCACAACAAGGTGTGCAGATTATTTAGAGCAACCAGGTCCTGATTTTTAGAACGAGACACTGGTTTTGGATTTTTCAAATGTATTTGTGATGCTTTGAGCATCACAGGACTTTTGCAAATTAGTCCTCTTATACCAGAGAGAAGACAGACATCTCTACATCTGATATATCAAAATTGTACCACTCACATTTACTGCTGTAACGATGCTAATTACCATATTGATGATCTTACTTAGCTTATTTTATAACTAGGACCAAATAATATCATACTTAGATACTAAGAGTCAACCAGCTAATGTACATTTATTTAAGATATGAAAGGATGCCCTATACCTGCTTCCTCTACTCACTGTCAGTATTTCCTGTTCTACTCATGACAATCAAATTAAAAGGAAAGTTACTGGATGTGAAAAGTATGTGAACAAAATACACAGAATACCTATCCAAGTAGCCTCCGCATTGATTTACATTCTGAACCAGCCTTTACACAGAGGCATAATCAAAGTACGTTATTTACTAGACTTAATCTCAATTATTGATCACATTAACTGCTTCTGCTAATGCATCATTAGTGTAATCTTCTTGTGTCCGGTCCGCGGACTTGACGCACAGACTGGATGTTTACTGTTGACATGCTGCAGCATTGACGACATGCTATTATGCTAAGCTAACTCCGTTTGGGGACAGACACACTGTACTGTGTTTTCTTTTCGTTTCTACTTGTAGTGATCCCACACTTGGGATACTTTCTGCCGTTTCCTCTGCGGATTCTTCTTTCTGGCCCCACTCTTTTCTCTCCCTAAATGATTTTACACAGTCCACGCCGCACGTCTACATTTCAGCCACGCAGCGCGGAAGCAGCAGGCGCGTTACGCCACAGAAATGACCGTCCATGTCAAACACCGTGCGCTATATGGTGGTCCGGATTTAAATGAGGCCTCGAAGCACATAATTTGCCCCGAGGACAGGGGTGTCAGATTAGCTGGGACATGTCCCCAGCATTATTTATTATGAACAATTTTTAAAATGTTTCTCAATTTATCATTAAAGAAGGAAAAAATGTTGGTGTCATATAACCTATTGTGACTGAAAAATGCCCACATAATCAACCGAAACATCCGAAACGATCGGTCGGCGTGACTTTGTCTGACTTGCAACAATGTGACTTTGATTAAAGGATAAGTTCGTTTTTTTGACACCTGGACCTTATTTTTAGGATTAAATACATTCGTAGACTCACCCAGACAATCGGAGCTCGGAGCCGTTTTCGAGCAATTTAGATCCATCCGACGGCGTTTTTTTCTCATGCCATAGTAGCAGACGGGGCCAGAAATCGAAGCCCCTAAATTAGACATTATCTGCTGCGAAACTCGCTCATTTCAGCTACATTTTATAAATGAATGGCCAGTGTTATCACCATGTCAGCTCAACTTCGTTGTTATGGTCATCCGGGGCTTTACAAGGATGGGAAACTTTTGGTGACGTCATAGACATGCACCGCAAGAGCGCAGCTGAGTAGAGCCGTTGTTGTTGCTAGGCTACGTGGCTACACCGCTATTTTTGTGCAACATGGTGGAATATTTATCCAATGTAGAAGTGTCTGACGACGACTTTGAGTACAATGGATGCCCGTATCGTTTTGAGCCAGAATATCCCGACGAGGAGCTATTTGAAAGGAGGATGCAGAGGGAAAGAGCCGAACAGCTGGCCAGAGAACAAGCAACCACTGCACGTCCACGAATGGGGGCCAACTGGGGGTGTTGTTGTGGACATTGCACGGCAATGGCAACAGAGGAGGAGTGAGTTTCGCAGCAGATAATGTCTAATTTAGGGGCTTCGATTTCTGGCCCCGTCTGCTACTATGGTATGAGAAAAAAACGCCATAGGATGGATCTAAATTGCTCGAAAACAGCTCCGAGGTCTGCCAAAATTGTCTGGGTGAGTCTACGAGCGTATTTAATCCTAAAAATAAGGTACAGGTGTCAAAAAACCGAACTTATTCTTTAAGAATTAATCACGCGCACGCACGAATCACAATGACATCATGACAGCATGAATGATTAACCTCCACCTGGAAATGGAAAGGGCCTGCGGGCATCAACAATCTTCAATATAATGAATACTAGGAGGAGGTAAATTTTCAAGCTAATCTTTTCTAAGGCCATGTCCAGGTCCAGTTGGATTTTTATTGTTTTACTTGCATGTTGTGGTCCTATGTTTAGTCTGCTAGAACGCAGGGTGTAGCCCTACTGCCTTTTTAACCTTTGTTTTTTGTTTTTTTTTAATTGACTTCACAGATGCACAACCAGTGTGCAGAATAATACAATGTTAACAAGTCTGAGTCAACATTTGAGGTGATAAACCAAACCTGACAGTGACAAACAAAAGGCACAGAAAAAGATATATATGAAAAATAGATAACGTTAGCTTCTGCTGCTAATCCCTGTCACGCTGTCCTCTACAGTGTCTGTTCAATGCAGGAGTACTACTATAATATTTAATTACTCCTCATTGTTATTTATAAAAAAAGTCTGGATACTAAACAGGGGACATAACTGCCTGTCATTAGGTGGCTACAGGGCAATGTTGTGTTAGCTTTATTGGCGTAGATTATCTTGTAATGTGAGGAAGTGAGTCACCAGTTAACACGGTCACCAGTTAAACCGAAACACCCGATCCACTGACTGATGCTCTGAGAGGAGAGGGATGAGTGAGAGAGGTGACAATAGCGCTGAATCAGATCATAAGGTAAGACATATGGTTTACTTAAACTTTGCAGCTGGTTGATTATGATCTGGTTGTTTCTCCAGATAGAATTGCCTATTGATGGGTGGCTTATGTTGCATTGCAGCTACACACCGTGGTATTATTAATATGCCAATGTGGATAGTGGTCTGTCTGGTTAAGACCTAAGTTAACATTAGACTAGTTTGGTATCCTAAAAACCATTTTCTCGCATAGCCTGTGGGATTCTCCTAAACTGTAAAAGGAGTTGCACTTGCAGTCAGTCTGTTTATATGATGGCGTAACGATGAGTGAAGTCAACCTTTGCAGTGTTGCTGGTGAAAATTTGATGGATGCAATTCTCAGTGGATTTTCCTTTTCAATTTTCTTCTGTGCGATTGTTTTTGTGATACATAGCAGGGCAGGCTACCAACCACAAATTCTTGCTCCTCTACAAAAGGTGATGCTCATGCTCAGAACATTGTTTCATTTCATAACTCCCTCTCTATATATAATAGCCTATGGTCAGGCAATGTTTGTCTGGTAAACCTTTGTCAGGAGGGGGACTTGCCAACACTGTGCTTTAACCCTTAGCCAGTAGCCTAATGGTTTTCAACACCGTTTTGAAAACAAGACAAAACATGTGTGTGGCTTTCAACTTTTAATAATAATTTTTATCTGTACAGCGCTTTTACTTAGAGAAAGACGCTTTACAGAAGCATGAATAAAAACGCAGTGAAAAATCAATTGATTGAATACGATTTTCAACACGTCATCAATCAATACACTGTAATGCAGTGCTTATTATAATGAAATGTCAAACTGATGAATACATAATTGTACCCAGCACTTTTCAGACCACACTCAAAATTATGGTTATTGTTCCCAGCACTTTTCAAAACAAACTGATGCCCTTGCCCGAGGATATTTTGTAATCAAATTATCCAGATTATCCAAGGAATCGTTTCAGCCCTAATTCAAATTTCATCAAACTCAGTGGTATATGTAATTATTCATGGATTCATACAAGCATGTGTCCAGTTTGATTGAATTGTTTATCTAATTGTTGTTATCAACTTTTTTATTCCCCCTTCTCATTCGCGTATTCAGTAGTCCGGAGAAGTACTTTCTATAAAAATGAGCTTTTAACAAAAAATACTCTAAAATGGGAAGTCAAGACTGATCGCTCAATGCTAACTAGTGTGTCTTTCTCAGACATCAATTTGTCTATGTTGGACCATCAGATTTTTATTTATTTTAAAAATTGTGACTCCTGCTAATCAACCAAAAAAAGAGCCAAATCAAATTTTCCCATTATTCTGAAATATCATCTAGTTGAACATGACTTTGCTGTAACAAAAAAAAAACTTTGCCTTGAAAGTATAAGAAAAAAAAAAGATTTTCACGTAAGTAAATTTGTTATACTTACACAGACACAACAAAAGTCAGTCTCAAGTATTGAAAGTAACCGAAAAATTGTCAATGGGTTTCTAACTTTAAACTAACGTTTATATAAATGTAGCCACCTTTCAACAACTTTTAAGTAAAATTTTGATTTTTTTTTTTTACTCCCGAGTATCGATGGTCTTGGCAGTTTTTAAAAACATTCCATGATTTTGTTATTTCAATTTTAACGAATGTCCAGCTGACAGTTCACACTGTTTCATCTTGTACACTTTCGCCAAGGTCAGACTACAAAATGTATCCAGTTTTTTCATTTATGTAGAGATTTATGTACAGTGTCATAGTTAACAACAACATGGGATTGGTCTGGGATGCCTCATGACTCCACAACAGAAAGTCTAGCATGTCTGATTTTTTGTTCCACCTTCAACAATTTTTTCCTCCACATCAGAGACACTGACCAATGTAAGCACATTAAGTTCTGCATGTGTGACAATCATGGATTTAAAAAGAGTGAAGGTGTTGGCTCAAGAACTATGGTTTGCAAAGCTCTGTAAACAACTCCTCTGCCTTTATGATGTGTTGTACGGGAGCTACACCAGACTGTAAAAAGAGAAATGCTGCAGAGAAATAGAGGAACCTTAGCACCTTGGTGAGTGGCTGCATGCATTTGTCATCAAGCTTACATTCATCATCATTTATCTTAATGTTTGGAAAGACAAAAAAGGGACAATACAGATAATACATTATATTTGTTTGCTGTCTTCAGTGGCAGCTTTCCTTCCACCATCATCATGTTGGTTGTTGCATGATTTCAATCATGTAGTCTGTTGGCAGGGTTCAATGGTCGCCTGACAAAGAGACTGTGAAAAGGGACAAAAAGATCATGTCGTCTGACCTCAGCATTAGTTCTGTACCATGCACAAAGGCTCTTGCTCCACTAAAAAATGACATTTTCTCTTTCTTTCTTGCTTTGTCCACAACAGGCCAGAACTCTGTGCATCCTTTTAAGATGCAGGCAGGTCCTCATTAAAGCACAAGCCAATTCTCCTATGGTACTTGTACTTTTTGGTTGTAGTGATTACTTCGTAATCATCCAAACCAAAGCAGGAACTGCATATCTGAGTGTTCTGAGTTGAAGCTGCAGAAATTCCATTCAAATAAAGGCACCATCTGCAGCTGTACTGCTCTCAATTATTCATCTCCACCACCAGTTTTATTGTCTTCTTCTTCATGCCTTTACTTTGCTCTCTCAGATGCTCATGTGCTTTCTTAAGTGCTTCACAAGGTTTTGCAAGTGTCCTCAAGTTTTCTTTTACGGTGTTCCAGCTGATCTTTTATATTGTCAAAGGATGACTTAAGCCATATAAAGTGGACTTGTCATAGTACTAGTCTGTCTATGCAGAAGAAAGATTAATAGCCCAAGAATTTCCAGAAAATGTACTTTGATGCCCAAAGGTTTCAAATAACTGAATACCTATAATGCCCTAGGTTTGTTTCAGTTCAAGACCACCCCATGCTGTTTCCTGTTGGATAGGCGAGTCCAACTGTGGAAGGAAAATGTTGATGATTGATGGTCTTAATCAAATGTTTTGGTCTTCACTTTAGCTCATCATAATCAATGTTATAATCAATGATTTAGTTTTATATTTACTTTCATTTTTTCTTATTTTTCTATATTGTTTATTTTATATCTTTAATTTCATGTTTTACTATTATATGCTTAACAGTTTCATAAGTTTTATTTTATATTTTATGTGCCTTATATATTTTCTTAGATATTTTTTCATATATATAAGCAGCAAACACCAGCATTTGAAGTTAATTAGAGTTCCACACTGAAGGTAGAAATGGGCATAGAATGTATTAACCATTATAGTCTTACAATAGTTAGAAATGACCACAGAATGTATGTTTAAAGGATTGTTCCAATTTATGTTCTAATCTCACACAGTATTTAGAATTATCACACCAAATTTTATGCATGTAATTGTTATTGGTCATATTAAAGGTCATTTTTTTAATATTTAACAATATGTGACAATTATAATGGTCTCACAAATATTATTAAATGGTTGTTTTCCTATAACATAGAGCCGGAATACACACCTAATGGAGTCCATTGTAAAAAATTAAAAAATTAAACTGAGAACAAGTCTTTAGGGAAAGTACATAATGTACAGAACATTATGTTCCAAAGCAAGGGGCAGGAAAAAATGGGCGTACATGACCATATTTGGAGCTAAGTGGGAAGCCATTTTGATTCACATTCAGCCATTTTGAATAAACCACAAAAAATAAGAAAACGAAGGAATATGCCTTATTATGCCTTGTAAGCAAAATATAAAGAAATTCTAGACTCCATTGGAGTGTATAAAGGTCTAGGAATGGGAAATAGTACACAGATATATTCAGGAATAAACAACGTGAATGTTAAAAAATCTGTGAGGGAACCTTCTGGAACCATCTGGAAGAAGGGAGGAGTCCCACCCATCAAGCTATAAAACATACGTCCAGCAGCTCGGACAGCAATTGCCTCAGGGTGTCGCGACACGAAGCAACTCCTGTTTGTTATTGTTCACTTTGTGACCGTAATAAATGGGTTTCTTGAAAGTGGACTTTGCCTGTGTTCGTGCTTCCTTGAAGAGCGAGAGCACATATTTGAACTAGACATTGTTATATCTGTGTTATCTTAGCTGCCATTCTTGCGCAGAAGTTACGAGCCAACTCATTTGAAATTTAATATGAAGATAAGTAGATACTACACAACTCTTCAGGTCAGGTCAGGTCAGTTATGGGAGTACATGTCAGTTTGGCACTTCGCCTCGTCAACCTGTTCTCTGTAATTCTCCAGCCTCCCGTGGTCTGGTCCAACCCACTGGGTCCTTGGCCCCCAGTATCTAGTGAGCTGGATCAGGTTCAGGAAAACACGCCAGGTGCCAACAGAAGGGCAGCTGCCGCTTCTTTATCCAGCAGCTGACCTTTCCTTTCTCACTCTCCTAAGCACATCAACATTGGACACATGGTTCTGCCATTGATACCCAAAAATGCGTCAAAGGAAAATAGCCATGAAGGAGCCCAGCCAGCATCTCTGGCCACCTGTCAATGTCCAGGGCGGAGAGTATAGCAAGACCGGTAGGACCAGAGACCTAAAGACTCTGACTTCCGCCTGCATGCACGCCATGAGCGCCATACTGCTTGTCCAGTGAACTCATCACCCCATAAGCCAGGCCAAGTCTGCGGTTGATCTCAGCCTCATAGTTAGCAGATCAAAGAATTACACTGCCAAGGTAAGTAAACTGCCTCACAACTTCCACACTCTCAACACCCACAGGCAAAGACTTGATGGCAACATCTAAGGCATCCTCAGATGCCTTGTTTTAACCCAGGAGACCTGCAGTCCCAGCGGTTCAGCCTCCTCACTCAGCAATTTAAGAGTCCCCACCAGCATATCTACAGCAGGATCACAGCATCAAAAGCAAACTCCAGACCAGTGATCCTAACTTCACCAAATGACACTCCAGTTTGCTGTACCTGTTACCCGCCCCACAATCAAGTCCATACGAGCACTGAAAAGTGTAGAGGCTAAGACACACCCTTGCTTCACCCCAGAATAAATTGGGAAGAAGTCAGAGATGGATCCACCACACTTCATAGCGCTCTCTGTACCTGAATATTGGGCAGACATCAGCTCTATCAGCGCACATGGGAGCTCCAGAATCCTCCTAAGGACATCCCAACTCACTGAGTCCAATGCCTTTCATAAGTCAATATAGGCTGCAAATAACCCTCTATTAAATTCCTGGCAGCGCTCAGTGAGGACCCAAAGCACCAGGAAGCTATGGTCTATGATGGACCTCTTGGGTGTAAAGCCTGACCGCTCAGGCCGCTGGTGAGCAGCTGATTGTGGATCCTGTTTAGAAAAGCCAGTGCAAGTACTTTGCCCATCACAGAGAGGAGTGTGGTCATTACACTCCTGCACATCACCCTTGCCTGTCCAGATATGGACAACAATGCCCATTTTCCACTCAGTAGGGATGATGCATGTTCTTCATACAGAGAGGATGAGAGCATACAACCACAGGAGGGAGGTTTCAATTTTGCCTTGAGCATCTAAGCCTAGATCTTGCACACGCCTTGTGCCTGCCCAATCTTCAGCTTGTTGACCACCTCTTTAGTTTCCCTAAAGATTTGGTGGATCACAGCTTACAGGTGGGTCTGCAACCACTGCATGTGTGGCCTCCAACTGGAGCTCACGACAGGGAGCTTCTGCCCAATATAACTCCTAAAAATAGCTGGACCATGGTTCCTTGACATCTGATTCACCTGTCAGGACAGCACCATCAGCTGCCTTTACTGCAGAATAATGGGGAGAGGATGCATGTAAGGCTCTATATGGCCCTGTAAGTGGACCCCAGAATAGGGTTAGTCACCTTACAAAATGACTGACTTGTGATGCAGCTGTTTGGCAGAAATTACAGTTGCCCCCAATTTTGGCTTGCACGAGAATTAATTGAGTCTTGTTCATTGCTCTTTTCTCATTAGCAGTCTCTATTTCCATGTCCCCTTTGTTATCTTCAGCAGTAGCTAGAATTTAAATGGTCCATGGGCAGTTGCTATTGAGCTTAATATCAACAGCTGCTAGCTTGCTGTAATGTCTTCACACTTGTTTTTTCAAGTAAGACTGAAACTTTATTAAGCAAAAATTAGCGCTCAACAAAAACACATTCTGTTTTAGAATTCAAGTTTCGTGAGAAAAAACCCTTGAAAAAGTCCAGCTGCAAATTTAGCCATCTTGGCCAGGTCTCTGCTTATATTTCCTCTTTTCAAAACAGTTTTCTCACTGTCTCACAAATAATGTACTGATATGACAACACGGCACAGCAGAAAACATTACATGTATTAGGCATACAATATAAACTGTAAAAATGTGAGTATACTAGTGTTTAATTATACTAGGTCTAAACTAATGATTACAATATTCTATAAACAAACAAATCCCTGTCATCTCTAAATCAGAATAATGGTTATCTAATATACTTGATTAGTTCAGGCTCAACGATAATTTGTTTTTTATTTTAAGCAATTTAGGAATAATTAGGCATTAGGTATTTCTCTGTTTAAATAATATTAGCATTCAACATGTTGAGGTGGCAGGGGGCAAGTAACTGTTTTTTCATTTTTCCCCTCAAAACTCACATAATTTGACATAAATCTATCATCCTTTAAACATTTATCATACTTGGGATACTACATACAGAATACTAACATAGTTATGATAGTAGTAGGCCTTTAACTTAAAATAATACTGATGGTTATTGCTTCACTAAAATAGACTCTTGAGACCTATAATATAGTAGTATATATTTTTCACCCTTTCCTGTCCATGTCTCTACTTTATCTTGCTCTGTCCGTCTTGTCTATGTGTCTGTGCATCTTGTACAGTGTGGGTATGCTTCACACAGACATGAATATGCTCATTTATGAAGCAACAGAGCCTATAATATTAACATAAATATAAATATAATATTAAGATAAAAGTGGATCAATTCATAAATCAGCCCTGAATGATAGTAAAAAAAAAAAACTTCCACAAAAGTTAATGTGCAAGACCTTTAACTTTCATGTTATTAAGTATTTTGTGCACACTTGTGTCAGATGGATACTTAGCTGGGAGCAAGTACAGAAGCTGAGAGAAGGGGAAGTGTCTTCTACTGTCTGTGACATCATTTCATGAGCTTCTTCAGTACATTCAAAGTGAAATGTGGGATTTGAGGCAGCACTCCTCTTCAGCTTAGCACCACAGACAAGCCTGGGGTGCATTGAGCCTGTCCACTTTTCCCTGCTGCAAGTGCTGTGCTTGTCTATATTTAGCTGGCCGCAGAGGATTACATATGGTGTGAGGGAATGACAGATCACTGCAGCTTCTGTCTACTTTGAGCAAGAGAGAAAATGGCTTAATTCAAGTTTAACCTCTTCAGCCCGAGCCCCTTTTTTAAGCCTCCTGCTTGAAACCAATACCCATAAAGAAAAGAGTGTATCTCTGCAACCACAAGGTCTATTTGAATAATTTTGGTGTCATAATAAATGTAACACTTGAGAGATTTGTCCAGATGTGTAATTATCAGTATATGTGTTACTGGGACAAAGTAAATGAAGATAGAAGTCAGAATAATTTGAAAATTTCGCCTAAAACAAAAACAATTTTTTATTGTGAATATCTCTCTTAGAAATGATGCTGGAGTGGCTGTGAAACTCTGAAAATGAATAATAAATATGTTTACATCATCTCTGCGAAGGATTATTGTTATAAAGTGATGCAGAGAAAAATTAAAGAGGTTTGATAACAATATGGTCAGGCAAGGATTTTGAAAAACAGTGCATATTTAGCCAAAAGTCAAAAATATATGTATTTGTCAACTAAAAGCAGACATGACTATAGCCTTAACGGCACAGTTCACAGCTTGTGCTGTCGTGTGGAGCAGCTTTTCTCCTGAGCCCCAGCAGACCCAAAATTGGGTCCTATGGGGCTGAAGAGGCTAAACCCTTGAGTTTGAGTCAGATGAGGTTCAAGTCTCTAGCCACCTCTTGGAGCAACTTAAGCAATACTTATGTCTCAAACTTGAGTCCCCATCTCCGTGTCCAAATGTAAATTTAGGAGTAAAAGCTCTCCAGCACTAGAAAGAAGATATCAATGTGTTTGGTTTTTAAACCACAAGCATGATACAAAATTCTGATTTGGGGAGTTTAGAAAACCATTTTTTTCTGTAATGGTTTTGGGTCCAAGCTTTATCAATTGAGACAGGACAAAGTTTTTGCCATTACCTGCTGACCTTCCTTTTATATCCTCCAAATCTCGAAAGGACCATTGAACTTTGGATTGGAAAAGTACACCTGCTGCCAATTTGCGTGAAAGTCTATCAGATTGGGAGTTATATTTTTGTATATTTGCCTTTGATACATTTCACTTGTGAATATCATAAAGTTTGTCTGAAAACCAGAGCTATCTTTAACTTTCTAATGTGGATTTCAGACTAAACAATTTCTTTATCTGTTATAATGGTCATTGTCTGAGATTACATGATAATAGAACCATAAAATCATACAGTGACTTTTCAAGCTCTTTATCAAGCGCGACAGACTGCACGATTGTACCCTACTTCACATAACAACCGATGTGGCAATATTGGAAGAAGAAGTACAACACCACAGACAGCAAACAACCAGGCTGTATTAACAACAGTATTTGTTTTTCCAAACATAATGCTGAATGAAATATTAGCTTTATGCTATATGCTAGCAGTTACTCACCAATGTGCCTCTGCTATTTACCTTTTCTCAATCAGTTGTTTTAGTTATTCTATGGCACGTCGTAAGGCAGATATGTTGCTCTCAGAGACTGACAAACTTTTCCTCTATCTCATAGTTTCACATCAAGGTAACAACTTTCATTTGTTCAGAACTGTAATTGTTGCACATGCATAGCCCTATGTGTACTCACTGGTCAGTTTCTCTGATGTGACCTTACAAATCATGCCTCATAATATGCAGGAAAAAATTTAATTTGCTAGATTCTCTGTTAAGGAGTTGTGAAGTTGATGACATCATCAGCGTGAGGAAACGCGACCACGTAAACAATGGAAAGGAGCATGGACGCGGTGGACACGGTTTTCTGTACTTTGTACTTTTGTCCCTCTTTAAAAATGTACAAACTCGGCGCTGATGATACAAAGGCGGATGGAATTTGTTGCTGAGATGGCAAAGAATCATGTAAGTAACAGACAGAGGGGACGGGCGCGATGTTATGCCGTGAGCATGTAACGCCGACGTCATCTGTAACTTAGCGGGTTGACCCGGGTGTGATCTTCTTACCGAAGCTGACCGGAGACGAGCAGATGAAAACCGTGTCGCTTGCAGGGTAAATGGACCAGGGTCGAAATGCCGATTAGACCCTTTCAAACTGCGGACAGGAGCCGATTGTTGGCAGATTTACACTGTTTTATTGGCCAGTCTGAAAGGTGTATTAGACACACTACACAAGATGAAATGACTGATTTTGCAGGTTCTTAAACTCTACAACATTTAGGCAGACTACAATCTTGAGTATATGTTAGTTTGATAAGAGAAGCACTGTGTCTCTTAATGAAAATGTATAGTGATCACAGTCATTTACAAACACAGCTGTGACTTTACATTTGTGAAGGGCTTTTGAAAAAATATCTGACAACATCACTTGTGGCTTAGTCTGGTAGTACACTCTACCATCAACTGGAAGGTCAAGGGTTTGAGTCCAGTTCCAGCTGTCAAATGTTAATGCGTCCTAGGGCAAACGCTTAACCCCATATTGCTTGTACTGCTACATCAGTAGTGTGTCAAGGAGGATGAAGGGCCTGGATGTGTTAGCTGATACTGATGGATAACTTTTATGGAAACTCAGAACCATCAGTGACAGAATGCAAGATGTGACCTATAGTGTAAAAGCGCTTCAAATAGTCAGAAAGACCAGAAAAGCACAAAATAAACTCAAGTCCATTTACTATTGGCTTCTAAAGCTGTTTGATGTTTGGTCTCATCCATGACTCTGTAATCCAGGTCAAGTCGCTCAGTGTTAAACTTTTAAATGCAACAGAATCAAGTTAGAACCAGCTTGAGTTTAAATTCATCTAAAGAATGAACTTTAAAATGACAGAAAACAGAGATTCGGATAAAAATGATCATGTCTTTGTCCTTAGGTGCAGAGGGAATCTGTAACACCACACAACTTTGTTAGAACATCCTATTCAGAACTCACTATAAAGTCAACCTTCAATGGTTTACAAAGAATCTTGGATAACACAGCTATTGTTTGACATATGTTTTAATTCAAGGGTTTTCAGAGAGTGAGAAAGTGAGTCTCCCCTGGAAGAGCAAAAGTCTATTGCTCCAAAAAAACTTTGGACAAACCAAAGAGTCATTTGAGATGAATGAAGATCCACAACTTTACACTGAGCTGTCCAGAAGGATTTCAATTAATTCACCACTGCTGTAACATGAACTTACCATTTCCTGCTCATTGGACAATGAAAATGCAATTCTGCAGCACAATTTTACCAGATGATCTTTATAATGGTTTACTGATGGTACCCTAGCAACATGAATAAATCTGCATCATGAGCAGGGAATAAAGATCTTATTCAAGATCATATCAAAAGGTTAACAGGCTGTAAAGTCAGTCTAATGTTATGACAATATTTCTTAGGACTGATGTCACAGAGGAACAGACAGTTACCTGGTTGCTTTGGTCAAATGTTTTTTTGGAAAGATACTCTAGCATAGTGACATCTATTTTGCATGATTGTTTTAACACAAAGCAAATAAAACCCATGAGGTACCCCCTTAAATATTTGCCAGTAATAATAGAGAGCAAATTTGTGTTATTTTACTACAATCATTAGGCAACCTACCTTTCAAGGCTCCAGCTGACCGTTGGATCATCCATTTTATTCACCAGAACTATCAGATGCTTGACACCAGCTGTTTTGGCCAACATGGCATGCTCTCGAGTCTGTCCACCCTTCTCAAAACCAGTTTCAAACTCACCTTTCCGTGCAGAGATCACCTAAGAGTCAACAAATTAATAAAGTCATCAATCCTGCTGATAATTAGTATTACAACAAAAAAAAATTATCAATTTTTTTTGCTTCAAACAACTTGCACAAAATAATTTTATGGAAAGAATTAAAGGAAATAGGATGCCTAACTGAAAACTGATTTTGTAATTCCTAAAATGTAGTGCATTTTCTACTCCCAAGCCCACAACATGAGGCCAGAAAATACACACAAAGAGCACGTCATGTTGCATTATCTTATGCTCAGATGAATCAATGCAAATTTCATATAATAAAAAGAGGTTTGTTATTTTTCACTTTGTCAACTATCAATGACAATATAAAAGTATAAGGCTGAAATGTTTAACCATTATTTGCTTGTGTTTACTTCCTCACATTAATAAGATAAGATAAGATAAGATAAGATATTCCTTTGTTAGTCCCACAGGGGGAAATTCCAAAAATATACAGCAGCTGCAGGATACAGGAGAAGTATAAGAAAGAAGCAGTATACTGAAAAATAAGGTAATTACAAATTACAAATCAAATACAGTAATGTAAAAAATTTTTTTTTTTTTTTTTAAAGTATAAAAAGTATATACTATATAGTCAGAGGCATATTTACAGTCCTTATGTCCATGTTTTTTGTTTAACAGATGGTTATGTACATGTTGATATTTCACAGGTTGAGATTCAAGATATTATAATATAAATATGGTGGCTATGTACATGTTTGGTATTTTTGCAGTGAAACATTTTAGGTATCACATATAAATATGGTTTATTGCACACTGGAGAGGTTTTTGTTATAAAGTCTGACAGCTGCAGGAAGGAAGGACCTGCGATACCTCTCCGTCACACACTTCGGGTGGAGCATCCTGTCACTCACGGAGCTCCTTAGTGCAGTGAGTGTGTGTTGGAGGGGGTGGGAGTCTTTGTCCATCATGGAGGACAGCTTGGCTGTAGTCCTCCTCTCCACCACCTCCTCCACCGGTTCCAGAGGGCATCCCAGGACTGAGCTGGCCTTCTTTATCAGTTTATCCAGTCTCTTCCTGTCAGCTGCTGTGATGCTGCTCCCCCAGCAGACCACTCCATAGAAGACTGCCGAGGCCACAACAGAGTCATAGAAGGTCTTCAGGAGTGCCCCCTGCACCCCAAAAGACCTCAGCCTCCTCAGCAGATAGAGTCTACTCTGTCCTCTTTTGTAAAGTGCGATAGTATTATGAGTCCAGTCCAGTTTATTGTTTAGATGAACACCCAGGTACTTAGGATGTCACCATCTCAATGTCCCTTCCCTGAATGTTCACTGGTGATGGGGGGGAGTGGGGGCACCTGCGGAAGTCCACAACCAGCTCCTTGGTCTTGAGTCAGAGTTGATGTGCAGGTGGTTCTGCTGGCACCAGTCCACAAAGTCCTGGATAAGTTCTCTGTACGACCGGTCGTCCCCGTCTGTGATGAGGCCGACGATGGCAGAGTCGTCAGAGAATTTCTGGAGGTGGCAGGTGGGCGACAGGTGGGAAAAGTCTGCAGTATAGAGGGTGAAGAGAAACGGCGCCAGCACCGTTCCCTGGGGGGGCCCCTATACTACAGAGGGCATTCTCTGACACACAGTCCCGGGTCCTCACATACTGTGGGCGGTTGGTGAGGTAGTCCACAACCCAGCATGTGAGGTGTTGGTCCACACCAGAGAGCTCCAGCTTGTCCCTCAGGATGGCCGGCCTGATGGTGTTGAAAGCACTGCTGAGGTCCAGGAAAAGGACCCTAACAGAGCTCCCAGGCGACTCCAGGTGGGACAGAGCTCGATGGAGGAGAAAACTGATGGCGTTGTCCACTCCGATGCCAGTCTGGTACGCAAACTGCAGTAGGTCCATGGACGGGCTCACCAGGGGGCGCAGGTTGGCAAGGACCAGCCGCTCCAGGGCCTTCATGAGGCGGGATGTGAGGGCCACTGCTCTGTAGCAGCTAGGGTCCTTGGGATGGGGGGTTTTTGGCACTGGGGGGAGCTGGTGGTGGTGAGCTAGGTACTGTAGGGGGGGAGGGGGAGGTGAGGGGGGGCTGGGGGGGAGCTGGTGGTGGTGAGCTGGGTACTGTAGCGGGGAGGTGAGGGGGGTGGGGGGAGGACTTGGGCAGAGTGCTGGGAGAGCGATGGACGGGGGCTGCTGCAGGTCTGTCACAGCTGGGGGAGGGGCAGACACTTCCTCAAACCTACAGAAGTAGGTGTTCAGTTCATCTGCCCACCTCTGGTCCCCGGCTGTCTGGGAGTTGGACCCCTGGTGGCCCGAGATGAAAGTAATGTGATCAAGTGCCCAGCATGGCAGTCTACTGGATTCCTTTGCCAATATTATCTGATGTACACTGAAACTTCACAAGTAACTGAAAACAAAGGCTTTGAGTCTTCTCTGACCATCTTTCAGGAGTTTGCAAGAGCTCTCTAAAAGCAAAGCTCTTGCAATTTGATTAAAATGCTCTTTAAAAGGGAGGTGTACAGCTTAGAGATCCCAATGACAATTTAAGTGAGAAAAATAATACATAAAAATACATTTTAAAACCACGGATAATAAATGAACCATCTCAGCTCCAGGTTGCCTCAAGTAAGTCTACGAAATATGCTTAAAGGGATAGTTCAGGTTTTTTGAAGTGGGGTTGAGAAAGGTACAAGGCATGAGCCTGAACATGTGCCCACAGTGTCACATCTGAGTTTGCTCTCCGTTGGGAAGTCTCAGGACAGATGCTAATGCTATACATTGCTGTATATGACGCCAAATGTTTTACGTCATTAACAGAAATTTGGGAGAAAACAAGCCACAAAAACAATGTAGGGTCATCACGTCCTACAAACAGTTTGTTTATATCTGCTTAATTTTCCACTACACCGCTGCTTTAATTAAGGCACTGTCTTGAGATATGGCACAGCCCATGTGTCCTTCCACCGGAAATATTGCAAACAAACAGGATAAAATGATGATTTTTACAGTGAATATGACAGCTGTTTATTTTAGATACGTTGGAATATTTGTATGAATTGGAGTACACGCAGGAAAACTTCTGTAGATGTCTGAATTGAAAATGGTGGGATCTGATGTAAAAACTAGAGGACCAGGGTAGCACATGATACTTGTTGATTCAGGTGAATAAAGCGTGAGCTCATGTCGTCAAACTGGATGAAATAAGAGTGTAACTAAGAAAAACCTTCTAAGGATGCTTCAGGATGTTTAAGATCAGAGGATAGCATCAGCTTTTATACATTCGTCTGCAGTGAGCAGCTCTCATCACGCTGACCCTTGTTGCTTTAATGAACATTTATAATTGCACGAACCAGATTAACTGTTTTACAAACTCTAAGGACAAAACACAGGAGCCAAATGAAAGTTCATCTTTAAAGTAAGTATTCGGCTGATACTGATAGTTTATTTTGTAAAGACAGAAGCCACAGTTTCAACTAGAAAAGCACTCTGAGAGAGCAGACTTCCGCCAAGCAGCTCAGTTCCACCCATAAACTGTGATTTCCACCTAACATTATAGTCCTATATTTATTTTATATGCACATTGTGGAATGAAAATTATCAATCTGCAAGAAGTGAGATTATTGTTGATATAAATATCATCCGATAGAGTGACCTTGTTAGTAGTGGGTCTTGTAACTTGTTGACTGAACCAGTTTGCTGCTGCTTGTACAGATGTTGGTGTTGTGCGCGCTGCGGCGCAGCGCTTCCAGTGGCCAATGTCCCCAGCCTGTCAGTTGGAGCTGCCTCACAGTATTGTTACTAGTAGTTGTGAGTTGTAGAGGACTGGGATGTTCATTACAATTTCAGGAGAGTCTGCTGCCTGAATTTATCTTAGAAACCAAGGCTCCAGGAACAGCGCCGGGCTTTCTCCATGGGCAAAAGGTTTTCTCCTCTCCGCTTTGTCTGTGAGGAGAACTGCATGCACAGCTTTCAGTGCTGCTTGGCCGCTCGGCGTGTCATGCCTCTGCGTGTAACCAGAGCGTGTAACCAATCAGATGGTGCTGTGAGTGGGACAAAATACGGCCCAGTGTTAAGTTATGGGACTTCATTATAAACTTCAATGTTTTTTTGTGACGTCAATCTGGATTGGATCAGTACCAAAATGTAATGGCTTCTTCCTTGGACCAAACCACACCTCTGTTAAAATTTTTATGTAAATCCATCTGGTAGTTTTTGCGTAATCTTGCTAGCAGACAGACAAAAAAACAAACAGACAGACAGACCCCGGCGAAAACATAACCTTTTTGACGGAGGTATTATAAGTTTACTTCATGATACCACAAGGTATGTTCGTTGTTATGGGGGTAAACTGAGCTAAAAAATACATTTTTGTCAAAATTAAAGTGCTTTGTCAGCAGGATAATCCATAAACATTTGTACAATTTGTTAACCTTTATTTGGGATGAAGTATTATTTGTGTATTTGGCAACACTCAAGTAAGATCGTATTCCTTGCACTGCTGGTGGAAGGACATGTAGGCTGTGCCATATCTAGAAGTAGTGCCAAATCAAAATGGCAGTGTAGTGAAAAATTAAGCAGATATAAACAAACTGTGTGTAGCGTGTGATGACCCCATGCTGTTTTTGTGACTTATTTTCTCCCACAATTCTTTTAATAATGCAAAACGTTTGGCACCATGTACAGCAATGTATAGCATTAGCGTCTGTCCCAAGATTTCTGAACAGAGAGGGATCTGAGATGTGACACTGTGGCACACGTTCAGGCTCATGCCTTGCACCTCACACAACCCCACTTCAAAAAAACCTGAACTGTCCCTTTAAACCGCATCCACCTTCAGATAACAGGAGCCCTTCAGCGGTTAAAAATTGACCAATGTTTCTTTTGCTGCTTTTGTGGACATGACCAAACTCATTCAGCCACCAGCCCAAGATTTTAAAAACCTTGTCCATCGGCCACTACAATCTTGGAACCATTTAGCAATCTCTGCCTGCCACCATCTGATACACTGTATCAGTGGTTCTCAAATGGTATGGCAAGGCATACTGATGAGCCTTGGGATAAGTCTAGGTGTGCCCTGGGAAAATGTACAACTACATGTAATCAATGCAACTATCAACAACCAGTGAATGAGTTTTAAATTTACCCTAAATATAAAATTGGTTATTAAAAAAATAAAGTTGTGTGTCATATTTTCTTATGCATTTGAAGACCAAAATACATTTGTAGCAAAGAGTGATAATTAAGATTACCATGCATAAAGAGGCAATTCTGCAGGGAAATGTATATGTTGTGTCTTTAGATTTTGGCTGAGCTGACTGTTCCTTGGACAAAATAACAACTGCACTTACTGAATAGATGTTAAAATTTCTGTTATTCTTGTGAAGACAGTGGTTCTTATTGAACAACTTCCAGTTAAGATTCCTTTTTTATTCTCAGTTTATGTCTTTAACAATATTTTGTGTTCTAGGAATGATTACTGGAAATGATTAAAGCGTGGTGTTGAGGAGAACAGCTGGTGTTTGATGACTGACACAATGAGGTCATTTGCAAGTTATCCTTTAATTATTTGAACAGACTCATTGAGATTTTGAGTTTTCTTCATCAACCCCACTGTAGTTTTGTCAAACACCAAGTTTTAATGAGAATCAAATTAATTTCACATGAATAAAGTTTGTCAATAAGTGGGTTATTTTCAATTATTTTAGATGGGAGAGAGGCCAAAAACAGCAGATTTTGTCTAAGTTACTAAAGAAGGTGGGGCTTATATTGCATGACTTCTTGAAAAGGGCAGGGCTTGACAAAGGGTCAGCTTGGCAAATTTCATCTTTGGAAAAATAATTTTGACACACTGGCTATCCTTTGTGGTTTGTCCTTTAAACAGGACCATGATAAATATTTGCCCAAGCCTTTAACATAAAGAAAATAAAAGTGTAGGTAATTTTATTCCATATTCTAGTCTTGCTGTTTTTTATATTTCCCTGAAAGAAAATATCAAGACAACTTTTGTTTACAAGCCAACTTTAATATTTCCATTGGCACACATTCATCAAGTATGATTACTTAAGACCCAAAAAACCTATTCTTTCCATGACATTAAAAGATATTTCATTTGTCCATTTTAATTTGTTTATATTAACATATAATCTTATTTGGAGTGGATAAAGCTGTGTTTATGAATGTTGCTGTTGGGATGATTTCATTCTCTGATCTTTTCTGTATAAAGCTTGTAGTTTGAGTAAGGCTTGCAGGGACACATTTGACTTTATGTTTCAATGATTAGTTTAAGATCATTGGTCATTTGATGTACTCACCAGGACAGCTAAGTCTGCTTGAGATGCACCTCCAATCATGTTAGGCACAAAGCTTTTATGACCTGGAGCATCAAGAATGGTAAAGTGCTTTTTGTCAGTCTCAAAGTATGCCCGCCCCACCTCCACTGTTTTTCCCTTGTCCCTCTCTTCTTGGTTGGTATCTAAAGCCCAAGACAGATACCTTGAAGACAGATAAGGGATATTTCATTCATTTGGTCAATACTGGGGGAAGGACAGAGACAAAGTTTGAAAAACATGATATCTTGATATCTAGGCAGCCAGAGAGGTTAATTTTAGCTTACTCTAAGTGAATACTGACTGAGCCCAAAACAAGCACCTGCTTTTATAGCATTTCCCAAAAAAAATGGACACAATTTTTCTAACAAGTATGATCTGCAGCTCGGTCAAATTTTAATTAGTTCAGCATGATGCTTTAAGTCATTAGTTTATGCAGATTAAAAGAGCACGTAAGCTCAGAAACCTCTGTGTTGCCGCTTACCAGGTTTCCCGATTTTTTTCCTTGGCTTCTCTTTCATACTTCTCCAAAGTTCTCTTATCTACCATGCCTGTGAGATACCTGTTGAAAGGAAATGTTTCAGCTACATACAGCATAACGGTCCTTATTAGATTTTGATATTACTCATATAAAGGAAAGGAACAAAAGAAAACAAAACAAGGAGACTTTCACTCACATAATTTGTCCGCCAATGGTGGATTTGCCTGCATCTATAACATAGGGAACAAAGTGGAAAGGATAAAATAAAATGGGAAACAATAAAAGCAGTGCTCATTACAGGCTGTACTTCTTGCAATCAAATTGACAGAAGATGGCATTGTTTTTCTCCGAGCTGATTAATTCAAATAACACATTTGGACAGCTAATGATGCATCTCGGGTATAAAGGAAATATTTCACCTTGTTCTCTTTACTTCTTATTTCAGCATGTGAACATAGAATTTTTAGTTCTGCCATTTGTGAACAAGTTGTCACATCATCTCTTTATATGTGAACCTAAAAGTCAGAATTGTTGACAGCTGCCATTTACACACAGGATAAGTCATGGCAGACTGAGTAGAGTAAAGCCTTTTCCTGGGATTCTGACAAATGGATGTCAAGTGAATGTCAAGTTAATGACTGTGTCACATTTTGCGTAATTCTGGGTTCCATGATTAAATCTAAATTTAATCTCTGTTGACTGGTTTTAAGTCATGTTCATTATTACTTTCGTCATCAGTTTCCTGATTCCAAATGTGACTCATAACATTGAATCGTATTGATATCTACATTTGGTAACTGATAAATGTTTATGACTGATACAGGGGCTGCCCTTCAAACCTTCAGTATTCAGTCTTTGATGGAATTTTAATAAATGGCAGAAGATTTTGAAGGCTCTCCTTTATTTTAACCACATTGACTCACCTTTTTCCGTGCATAAAACTCTGTGTAGGTCATTCAAAACTATTTTCATAATATTTTCCTGAGGAAATAACTACTGAACTGACTTCCAAAGATACCAAACACATTTTGGTCTGTACGTGAGTAGAACCCCATCCCTCCAAATGCAAAACTCAGTAGAGAATCTGTAAATCCCACTTTAAGAGTCTTGCCTCATTTTGCTGAGTCCCTTAAGACTCAGGCATAAGAAAAAAAACATATGTATCCCCCCCTTGTGACTACACTGACTTTTTTCCAGATTTTAAGTTTGTCAATACATTTTTCTGACTTTACACAGTCACAGTTTTGTAAATTGCTTAATGACAAATCCAAGCTGAGAGTTTGTCTTATGATTTATGTTGTCTAGAATTGTCAGATTCAAAATGTTGGTCGAACAGCTAACAGAAAATGGAGTTTTTATAATTCAAAGCGGTGACTAACAATTAGACTGTGTGGGTTTTGCAACTGTAAAAAGCTCTGCAAATTAGGCAAAAGGACACTGATTTAATCCCATAAATAAAGACAGAAAGACTTGATTAAATCCTTACAGCACACAGACTAAAGCTTCTACTTGAGCTGTGGATCGGAGACACGTCACATTGAGACGAAGAGCCATAATGCACTATTTTGGAAAACAAACAAACAAAAATATCTCCTTTCTTTGCGATTTGACCTCAAACACAAGGTATCTAATCTAAGAGAGAGAACAAAATTGTATATATTTATTTTATTTCATGAGTATTTTTTTAATTTTCTCTGGCTACTTGCAGCAGGAACTCGCCTTTTCTCTCTGTCTCTCAGGTGCATTTATTGTCAATATTTCTGTCTCTGGGACAGACAAGGTTTATATATGTTGTTGTTTTTATTGGTAACACTAATCAGTGACTTTTTGGATCTAGTATTGTTGGTTCAAATTGCAAGTATTTCTCTTAAATAGAAGTTACATATTAACCTGCTTATAGTATCGTATAAAATATGATTATAAATCACACTGTTGCCCAGCATGGATAGTCAGTGATTTTTTTTCTTTAGCTGACCTCTCTCTCTATTCAGAGACAGCTTTGTTAAGTTAAATACATTATTTGTCATTTGTGGCACTTGAGTACACATAGTTAACATTCATTTAATAAAACTCAAGTGCTGGTAAATCTAATGGTTTTACACAAATGGTTAGTTTGTATGCAGGGTGGGGGATCAAGGAAACAATTCTGGGCTCCACAATATTACCTTTTAGTGTGTATGTGGAACAGCGAAAGTCTTCAAGATACTTTGTCATAATAATGTGGTACGCTTTGAACACTACATAATATCTAAAACGGACACATCATCCTGCTCATTTGAGGACATTGATGTTACATCGATGTGTGCTTTGCCATCACTGGGTAAAAAATACACTGAAATTACACTCTTGCTATGGCCCTGAAAATACACAAGTTCTGAGTCTGTTCCTCACATGAGATATTATTTGTGGCAAAGTTGTTTGATTATGTGAAAGCTATTGTTTTTTGTTATGATTAATTATTCTTTAAAAAGAAAAAATGAAATAATGGATAAAATTACCTTTTCTGTCAAAATGGACAGAAAGAAAATCATATGCAACCTCTGCACTGATGACACAAAGTAAAGTTGAAAGATATTGGCACATCCCACTAAATAAAACACTCAGTTCTACGCTGTAACATGCACATGATAAATTAAAGAAGTAAAAACTCTACTCAGTAAAAATGCCACTTCAGAGCCTCATTTTACCGTTCCAGCCATAACTAGGGAATGCCCCCCAGAAACTATGTGTTTGTGAATGAGACTGATTTCATTAAAAAATAAGACCAAAATCTAAACAAGTTTTCAAAAATGTAGCAAACAAAAGTCTTATGGAATATTTCTATGAATTATCATCATCACTGCCTTCTCTTACAAAGTCGCCATAGCCTTTTATACCAATCTTCTTCTACTTGTACACAGAGCCTTTGTTTGGTTGACCTAATTACAAGCACGTTCACCGTAGTTTGTGCATGCGCCTGGCAGTTTAGTTTTGTATGTATTTCTAATTTTAATCCAAAAATAGATAACATAACATAATACGGTCAAAAAAACGGGTCACAACAAGCACACAGGAGCATTTAGAATTGCTGAAGAGTTTATCTTGTGACTGCAGGCAGAGGCAGGCTAATGCTACCCACTGACTCCCAGTGTTTGGGCTAAGCTAATTAGCAGTGGGCGAGTTCTGACCATCTCTTGGCTGTCTGTCAAGACACGGGACAATCCTCAACCCAGATTAAGGCCGTTACTGGTGCTGACTGCAGCCTAATAACCATCAGATGGCACCTGAGAGGGAAAGGCCTAAAAAACAAAAAGCGTCTTCAAAGTCTACATCTCCTTCAATGCCACAAAATTGCCCATTCGGACTTTGCAAGGAAGCACCAAACATGGGACATTGAAAGTGGAAGAAAGTCCTGATGGCTTCCAACATTATTGCCAGGAGGAGATCCCACTTGAGATGTTTTCTAGGCAGCACAGTGGAAGGGGGCGAAATCATGATCTGGGGTGCTTTTTCCTCTAATGGAACAATGGAGCTTCAGGTCGTGCAGGGGTGTCAAAAAGTGGCGGGTTATGTGGAAATGTTGCAGCAGGCATCCCTAATGACTGAGGCCCCCCGTCTGCGTGGTAATGACTGGATTTTTCAACAGGACATCACTACAATTCACAATGGCCGCCTGACAAAAGACTTATTCCAGGGGAATAACGTCACTCTTTTGGACTATCCCGCACGTTCCCCTGATCTTAATCCAACTGAGAATATTTGGTAATGGGGGGCAAGGAAAGTTTACAACAGTGGACATCAAGCATGCCTAAATTAATTTTTGAAGTGATCAACAAGAACGGTGGAGCTACTCATTACTGAGTGCTCTTTTGATACTTTGATTTTCTGTTTTCAGCTGATGAACAGCCTATTTCAGTAAATGTTTTTTTCAGTAAATTGGTTACTTTTTTTTCTCTCTCTCTCTCTCTTCTCTTCTTTTTGAATTTTGAAGCTTTACTTTGAAACCTCTTTAAGATCCAACAGTCCAAAATGCGAATTCTTGCTATTTTTTAACTGGTCTTAAGATTTTGATTGGGTGTGTATTACTTTATGTATTTCTTCATCGGAGATTTGGAGAATATGATATACAAAAGTCTAGACTAAAGCACTAGTATTAAATTGATTTTGTGAAAGTAAATATTTTACAACTCTTAAGAAATTGATGGTGTGCAATCATTTTAGTGGTCAGTTTAATGTTTTTTCTTCATAATCAATTTCCACAGATGTTTCATACAAGCCAGCTCGAGTGCAGTGTCCAATCAAAGAGGCCATGCCCAACACAAATTAGTCAAAAATATCAATAAAGATAATTATTATTGCTCCAAGAGTCACATTAATGTAACTGCCTTTTGTAAACAGTGGCTAAATTACAGTAAGTACAGAAGATGGTGATATGAACTGACCTACATGCCCAATGAACACAACATTTATGTGTTCCTTCTTGGGCGCGTCTGGCTGTGATGGTGGAACCTTTGGTACTGGCACTTCCTCCTCCTCCTCCGGCATCTCTGCAGCTGATTTCTCTGTTACTTCTGGCAGCACTGGCCCCCGATCCACACCTCCTGGCTCCTCTTGATTTGGCACAGACCCTTTTTGGTCCCACAGCTCTTCTGTGCATATCTTTATGTCACCGTTCTCCACTAGAGCTGCAAAGCCACAAACATTTAATTAATTTATGTTTCTAAGACAAACTGAACTTAGAGATTCATAACAGGAATTTATTTGGTCCATTTTAACTAAATTGGTTTTATTTATATCCAAATATTCAAATTAGCTGATTACATTCCATTTTTCTGTTCTGTTTTGCTTTAAAATGTTGACAATTTTGACAAACTGTATTGTCAAAATTACGGAAGAAATATCAAAGAGACAATGGACTCAACCGTGGTAAGAAGGTTGAGACAATACACTCAATTCATATTAAAAATAATACTTTGCAATATTCTAAAATTAGATTTCATGTTTTACTCAGCTACAGTGTTTCCCCTAGCTTTTTTGGTTTGGGATGGGGGGTGCCTCGGCCAGAATGAGTGGGTCCGTTGTTTGGGATCATCTATATTAGTCAGTTTGTCTGTTTATTCATTTATCCATCTATCCATATTAATCATTTTTGTTTATTATTCATTCATCTATCTATCCATTTATCTATCTATATTAATCATTTTTCGTTCATTTATCCATCTATCTTTCTATCTATCAATCTATATATCTATCCAAATTAATCAATTCACTCACCAAGTTCGGTCTTCTACACAGTGGTGTAGACTGGTTTATTCTAGCTGGTATACTCTGATGGATATTTGTCCTCTTAGGGCCTCCACACACTGAAGACATTTTTGCCACAGTTTAACCTGATTTATACACTGTCCACTGAAAACAGCTCTGAGACCCACTTTTGGGCCTCTACCCACAGGTTGAGAACCTCTGCACTAGTAGATTGTATTTGAAGTTTGATCCTTAAAAGAGTGTTCTTATATCATGGAGAATAAGTGACCCAGGATACCTCAGGATGAATTTATCATTTAGAAAACAGTGAGTGAGTGAAAACAGTGGCTCAGAGCTGAACTGCTGAACAATGAGGAGTTTTGATTAACCAAGAGGCTGACTCATAATTTCTTAAGTCTTTGTGTTCACTTAAACAATGAACATGAGCTATCAAGACACCGTTTGAATTATAAAATTACACAAAGTGACTGATGATCCCTCACTGTCCCTGTGATGCGCATCTATCTGCACCTTTACGATCACCGGCACACGGCGGAGAGCGCTTAAAGACACTGAGCGTACATCACATGTAAATTGGATGAAAATCTCTCTTCTTCTTCAGCTTTTCCTTCCTTTCTCTGCTTTGTGTGAAAGCTTTACTTAAATCGGTGAACGTTTCATTCACGTTATGCGCTGTTTAACTGAAGGCAGCATTTGTTTTGTTGAATGTTTTTTTTTTTTTTTTTTTAGAACTTATTCTTTATTTAATCAACAACCAAAAATAACATCTGGCACAAAATACATGTTTTTTCTTTTTTTTTTTCCATTATATCCACGTCCAAACCACTACCACAACTGACAGTTGGTTCCACAGAGCGTGTACCAGTTCATATATATATATAGCAAAATAAACAAATAAATTTATAATAATAGCAAAAACAAGTGATTATAAACATGCACACAAATCAACAGAAATGAGATTGATTGCATTCAAGAACATATTAAAAAAAAAAAAAGGGGGGGGGGGGGGGGAGCAGTCACTGAATCATTGAGGTGGTAACAGGTCTCCATCTGCTAGCAAATATATGGCTCTGCATCTGCAAAAGATATGGCCTTAGGGAATATGTAATCTTTTCCATATGGAAAATTTCCCAATTTTTTTCAAGCCACATATTATAGGTTGGGGGGTCAGGCTTTAACCATCTAACTGTTATACATTTAGCAGCGGCTGTTAGCAAAATTTGCAACAAATATATGTCTCCGCTGTTCACAAAGTTTGCTGGAATTGCACCCAGTAATGCCACCTGTGGTTTCATTGGTAAATCTCTATGGAAAACTTTTTTTAAGTGTTTCATACACTACTTTCCAGAACTGAGTCAGTTTTGGGCACGCCCAGAATATGTGGGTGTGGTTGCCTGTGTGTGTACCACATTTTCTCCAACATATATTTGAATATTTGTGGTCCATTTTTGCAACAATTACTTGAGTGCGAAAAAACCTTATCAACAACTTCGATTTAAATTCTCTCCACACACTGGAATTAGTCACAGTATGTGCATCCCCACACATTTCCTCCCATTCCTCTTGCTGTATATTCGCATTCATCTCCACCTCCCATCTTCTTTTTATATGGCTAGTATTGCTCAAGGTGGCATCCAGGATTATCTGGTATAGATGGCTGATGCATTTTTTCCCCCCTACCTCTGTCTGGACCTTAATCAGAAACTTTTCAATTGGAGTAGGTTCTATAATTCGATTCCACTTCGATGTTCATTAGGAAACTCCTTAACTGCAGAAAGCGGAAAAAATCTGTACTGGGGAGCTGAAATTCATTCTTAAGTTGTTCAAAAGATTTGAAGGAAGCATCTTTATGAAGCTGGTGTACCTGCACCAGACCGTGCTCAGCCCATTTATTAAAATATACGTCCAGCATAGAAGGTCTGAAGCCTGACAAATGTCTGATTTGATTTAATGTGGAAATTGTCTTTGGTAATTTCAGTGACAATTTAATCTTTTCCCAAATTCTTAGGGTATTTCTGGTCCATTCACCGATCTGGACATCCTTTAATGGAGCGTCCAGGAACAATAAAGTTTTCAGGGGTCTTGAGCTTAGACTATTCTCCAGGTCCAGCCATCACATGCTTGATAAGTCCTGAAGCCACATTATCAAAGGTCTCAGCTGAGCAGCCCAGAAGTAATATTTAAAATTTGGTACTTTGAGACCTCCTAATATTTTTGGTAACTGCAGTGTTTTCAGTCTAACTCTAGGCCTCCTTCCCTGCCATATGAACTTTGTGATTAATTTGTCTAATTTATTAAATACAGCAATGGGTATACTTATAGGAAGCATCAGAAATAAATACAGCAATTTAGGCAACACATTCATGCGTACACTTTCTATACGTCCTACCAGGGATAGAGGAAGTGTTGACCATCGTTCCAGATCACTGCTAATATTTCGTATCATGTTCTTGTAATTAGCATCTAACAATTTATCTAATGTTGGGGGAATATGGATTCCTAGATATCTGATACCATCTTTTGGCCAACTAAAGCTGCTCTGGAGCTTAATCACCTGTGAATTCCACAACCAACATCCATAGCCATGGTTTTGTCTAAATTTACTTTGTAACCTGAAAAGTATCCAAATTTCAAAATAAGATCTTTCAGAGAAGGAATGGTCGTCGCTGGTTCAGAAAGATATAAGAGCACATCGTCAGCGTATAAAGACAGTTTGTGGCATTCCCCATTTATCATCAGGCCCTTTATATTATCATCCTCTCTGATTAGTTGTGCTAGTGGTTCAATACTAATATCAAATAGCAAAGGGGATAATGAGCAGCCTTGTCTGCATCCACGTTCCAGGGAAAAACGATTTGACAAGTAACCATTAACCTTTACAGCTGCTAGTGGATTAGAGTATAGTATTTGTATCCATCTAATAAAGTTTGGGCCAAATCGGAATCTTCTAAGTGTATGAAATAGATATTTCCAAGAGACTCGGTCAAACGCCTTTTGTGCGTTGAGTGGCAGCAACATTGTTTCCTCTTCCTTCACTTTAGGGTGAGACATCAAGTTCAACAGCCTCCGGACATTGTCGCCATAATATCTGCCTGTGATGATATGGATGATATGTGTGATTACTTTTCTCACACGTTTTGCCAATATGGCTGTCAATATGCGCAAGTCCGTATGCAAGAGTGAGATCGGCCTGTATGACTGACATTTTGAGGGGTCTTTACCTTCTTTGTGTATCACTACAATCGTCGCTTCATGCCAGGATGGAGCCATAGACCCAGATTGTAAGGCATAGTGGTATGTATTTAATAATAGAGTTGCTACTTTCTCTATAAATGTCTTATAGAATTTGTTAGCAATTCCATCTGGACCTGGGCTCTTATTATTTTTTAGAGCTGAAATAGCCTCCTGTATTTCAGATATTCTGATAGGCTCATCCAATTCCTCAGCCATTGATTCGGATACTTCAGTTAAACCCACATCCTTAAAGAAATCTGCCAATTCACCTTCATCCGTACAGGTGTCAGTGTCTTTGTACAAGGATTCATAAAATTGAGCAAACGATTTAGATATCTCATCTGGTCGAGTCAGCGCTGTGTTATCTGTTTTTAATTTGTGGACAATATTAGATGCTTGTTGTTTCTTGAGCTGTAATGCTAACAATCTGCTTGCTCTATTGCCATTCTCATAGTATTTTTGGTTAATAAATCTCAAGCTGCCTTCAATTTTTTCAGTGCACAGGCAATTCAGTTCTCTTCGAGCTTGTTTAAGGGTGGTGAGTAGCATTGTATTAGGTGATTTCTTATGCTGTTGTTCAAGCCGCTTTATTCAGTCCTCTACTTCAGTTTGTTTTGCCTCAGTCTGTTTTTTCTTCGCGCTTGCATAAGAGATAATACGGCCCCGCAGAAAAGCCTTGGCACAGTCCCACAAAATGAGGGGGGATGTTTCTGGATTAGTATTTGTGTCTAAATAAAAATCAAGTTCCGCAGTCACAAAAGTGCTAAAATCTTTGTCATTAAGGAGTGACGTATTAAATTGCCACTGTTTTTTTGTCGGTCTACATCCAATGTCCCATGTTACCCTTACAGGTGTGTGGTCAGAGATGGTAATAACAGAGATTTCTATGTTCTTTATCCTGTATAACTCTGCCTTGGGGGTGAACAACAGATCAATTCTCGAATAGGAGGAATGCCTATGAGAGAAGAAGGTGAAGTCTCTCTTCTTTGGAAATTTACATCTATATACGTCTACAAAACCAGCCTCCACTGAAAGATATCGGAGTCGTTTACTCATGTTAGATGGGGGGGTTTTTGGAGGTGGCTGTCTATCTAAACGCTGGGACATTGCACAATTAAAGTCGCCTCCTATCAAAAGAATACCAATGCTATGTTTTAATATTTTATTGAATATCAAACTAATGAAGTCAGGCTCATCTTCATTTGGAGCTTATATGTTCATCAAAGAAACTTCTATCCCATCAATAGTCCCATTCACTAATATAAATCTTCCCTCTGAGTCATTTAAGACTTCAGTTGGTGAGAAATTAACTTGTCTATGTACCAGGATCGCCAGCCCTCTTTTTCTACCAGATTGATGTGATGAAAAGTACACTTTATCGGCCCATGATTTTTTAAGTTTCTCGTGCTCTATATCTGAGAGATGTGTCTCCTGTAAGAATGCTATTTGGCATCTGAGTCTTTTTAGTTGACCAAGAATTTTCCTTCTCTTGATTGGGCTATGGAGACCCTTAACGTTATAACTTATTACCTCAAGTGAACCCATTTATATGGTGTGACCAGTAGGAGGGGATGACAACTGTACCCTTAATTTGTGCACTCATAAGCATACTGGAGGTGGAGATGAGGATGCGAGGTGGGGGAACAAACATAATTAAATAAACAAACATACCTACAAAAAACACTCTGCTCAAACCTTCATATACAGTTGTACCTTGAAGTGATTTATAGCAAGTTATAGAAGTAGTGGATGGCGTGCTCTTGATGACATTTAAATATTCATCTATCATTCAAAGATATAATGGAGGACTCGTTGAAAACATCATGACAAATTCCCCAAGGAACAGTGGGAAAAATACATTCCGAACTTATCAAAACTAATGGTGTGGAGAGGAACTTTGCTGACACCAATGTCCAAACAATGTCTTGGGTCATTGACCCCAGCTGCAAGTCAAAACAGGCAGCTGTAGTCCAGCAGAAGCCAGCCACCTGTGCTTGGTCGAAATACCAAGCAGTATAAAGTCATCAGAAGCTTCTCAGGCTCCTACAGAAACTCTCAAGGATTTATACCCATCCAGCACATTTAAAGAAATATGTTAACCATAAACATAATACCACAGATATGTGAGATAACTTCAAACAAATCTTATTTTCTAATCTTATTCACTACATAGAACTGATAAAACACCACACTCAAATAGCTCCGGTAAATTACCTGGCAAAAAGTCCAGGTAATTTTCACAGGTGATTGGGAAAAAAGTCCAGTTACTCAGTTTGCATCTCTCGAAGAGACACGACCTCCCGCTTCACGTACTCCATGGCTTTAGCGGCGTCCAAGAACTCTTTTTCCTCATTTTTGTATGAAATGCGGAGCCGAGCAGGGAACAGAATACCAAAGCGTACATCAGGTCTCCCTCGAAGCATCTTCCTGACATCTGTAAAAGCTGCTCTCGACCTCGCAACACTAGCCATGAAGTCCGGGAAGATAGCGATCGGCTTTCCGTTGTAATTAAGTTGACCTCCACGGTCCCGGGCTTTCCTCAGGATGTCCTGCGCGTCTCCCTCGTTATGCATCTTGGCAATGATGACACGCGGTTTATCCCCAGGCTTCCTCTGCGTCAATGCTCGATGCGATCGTTCCACCCGCAGCTCTCCCTCCAGGTGGAGAACATCCTTCAGCAGTTTAGAAACAGCGGAGGGTGCACTCGATCTCGCCAGCTCGGGAACACCGGTGATTTGTATGTTCCCTCTTCACATCCTGCCCTCCAAATTGTTACATTTTCTACCAGCTTCTGGAGGTCTGTCACGGTAGTTTGAACTGACACTACCTCATCTGACCATGTTGATAAGCCTTCCTCCATGTCCTTTACTTTGGCTTTCACCCGATCCATATCTGCACTCACCGCGGACATGTTAGAGGCTAACTCCGTCCTCATTGCCTGAATCTCCATCTTTATCGATTCAAAATCGTCAGCCAGAGCACTTTTTAGCTCCTCTCTTATGACGGACACCAAGTCTTTCCTCAGAGCGGAGATGATACCAGCTTTAATTGGCTCAATGTCCATGGCTGCTCTCTCGGGTGAGGGTGGAGTCTATGTGGGGCCACTCGAACTTTTCGCCGAGGAGTTGTTAGCCGCACTAGGCCTGGTGCTAGCCGGTCCGTCGTACTTGTATTTACGAAGATTCGCCGCCATCCACTTACAAATTGTCACGTTTATATTAGGCGCAGAAACATAAGGTGTGTCCGAAGATCTTTACCTTGGTTTCAGATGTGCTAGGAGCGTATAATTATGAAATTAAAAGAGGATCTGCAGAAGCTCTGAAAGCGCATCTTACTCCATTGCAGCTCACCCTTGAATGTTTTAAGTGAATGATCAGACTTTGTGCGGGACACAATGGATGGCTTGCGCAGAGAGCAACAGTCAGACGACAGGTCGGAGAAGGGTCAGGAAACTGTTCAATGCATGAATTTAATTCACATAGTTAAATGTCACGTACTCTTTGGTCCAAAATGCCCGCTTCATAACACATATAAGATGAATTTATGAATGTGAAAGTGAAAGTTAAAGTCACACAACCATGCTATACGTATCTTTGCGCATTTTGTAGTGGTTACATGGTATTTCGGGGCGTTTTCTAGTGGGTATACGGCGTCTACCTGCATATCACGTAGACCACACCACTGTGCACCTGTGTATGTTGTGAGAGAGGAGCGAGGGGAGAGCCTCGCCCATTGCAGAGGAGAGGAGAAATGCATTTTAATGAATGTAATGAAAGGACAGCGACACATTAGACTCTTAAATTGCGCATATTAGAATAAGCTTTTTCATTTGAAAAAAAAATGCCTGTTGTACGCCCTTTTGATTAAAATAAAAACCAAATAATGGATTCTTTTTTATTTTCTAAATCTGCACTTGAATTTCTGGGTGGGGATCCTGTTGGCATGGCGGGGGTGTCCATTGGGGGCGTGGGGCACTGTCCCAAATAAACTATAGGGGAAACACTGAGCTAGGATTTAAGTACTTAAATCATAATTGCATTATTTTAGTGTCCTGAAACTAAATACAAAGAAATTACTTTTTTACAATCAAAAGTGATACTCAAGGTATAATCATTACTTAAAATAGATTTTTTTTAATAAAATAAAAATGATGGTACCTTATTGTAAAGAAAATTTATATATCTATTGTCATTACGATTATAAACATTTTATGATCCTTTTATATGCCTGTGTGAGATGTCTTCATGCTGAAACTAGAAACTGGACACAAGAAATCAAGACAGAAAACCTTGTCTCTGATAAGAGAGGACTGTGCTGTTACATCAGCAGAAGAGCTACATCTTGCCTTTGAGGGATCATCAGTCACTCTGTGTGATTTTATCATTCACACGGTGTCTTGATAGCTCATGTTCTCTGTTTAAGTGAACACAAAGACTTCAAAAACTGACGAGTCAGCCTTTCATTCATCAAAACTCCACATTCTTCAGCAGTCCAGCTCTTGTTTTCACTCACTCAGTGTTTTCTAAATGATAAATTCATCCTGAGGTTTCCTGCATCACTTATTCTCCATGATATCAGAACACTCTTTGAAGGATCAAGCTTCAAATACAATCTACTAGTGCAGCGGTTCTCAACCTGTGGGTGGAGGCCCTGGTCTCAGAGCTGTTTTCAGTGGATGGAGTATAAATCAGGTCAAAATGTGGCAAAACTGTCCTCAGTGTAGGACAAACATCCATCAGAGTATGTCAGAGTACACCCACTAGAATAAACCTGACTGCACACAAATATTGCACAGTTCTACAATTCTGTACTGACATATTCCTGTCCAGACTTAAACGTTCATTTCTGTAGGATATTATTGCTTTGAGTTTGATGTTCTATTATAGATTTATTGATTTGAAAATAAAGTAAGGATAACTTTGACTCAGATGTTAACTTGAACAGATCCAGTTTCTAATTACATTCTTACTGTTAATTTCCACTCCTTATTGTCCTCCTATTAAAATTCCCACTGTTTACAGTAATTTTCAAGTCAGATGCTTTTATACTGGATAGTTCATAGTGTTGTGGACTTGTAGCCTACACAATAATGCCAAAACATTTTTCATTTACTAAAGGAAAATTAAATCTAGGCTTATTATGCATATTCAATTGCACTACATAATTTAACCCTTTAAAGCCTGAATGCATGAATAACAGCCAGAACATCCAATTTTTTTGGAGCTGAAATGTTTATTTCACTTTCTACTGAAATTGAATAAAATCTAAATTTCCATAAAATTGAACGTATATTACATATTTTTTATCTCATTTGACAACTGATAATCCACTTGAGGACATTTTTATCATTTATCTCATTGTATTCAGATGTTTTCTTTAGTAATTTGTTGATCATATTGATTAGATAAAGGTATAAAAGTATGTATCAAATATGATACAACAGGCTTTACGGGGTTAATTGTGTTAAGGTTTGTGCAGTTTTAAGTTTTGTGACATTCAGATTTTGTTTTGTTGCTGCTTGTTGACAGTTTGATAAAAAAAAAAAAAAACATTGAAAAAACATGAAGTATAGTTTGATTTAGTTTGGTTATTCATTAAAAAATATTACTTCTAGATTTAGAACTTGTATTTAGCTTTCAGTTCTTGTAAATCTGCTGTAGTGGTGATCAGCCTGGTGTTTTTGGAGAACAAAATACTGGTCTTGGAATTGCTGGTTGGGACATTGGAGGAAGTATCAGACAACACAGCAAAAAATATGGCATTTATTTATATTTTATTTTTTACCTGTACCTGAGTTAATTGCACTTGCAGCATTTTGTTACTTCTGAGTGCTATATAGTATGATTCAGCCTACAAATAATGAAACATTATGTGTCGAATGTTGTCCTACCGTGTATGTGGCAACATTTTGGTTGGCTCCACCAAATCTCACTCCAAGGTTTTTCGAAAAATTGGCAACCCTGCATTTATTGTTAATAAAGCATGCTTTAGACATGCTTTAGTACTGGTCACAATCTTGGATCAAGCCAATCCGCATTCTCCCATAGTCCGTCATGTCAAAGCTTAGAGGCTCTCTTTTTTTTTTTTTTTTTTTTTTTTTTTAAAAAAAGCTAACTCTTACTTGCACAAGTTCAGAGTCTAATGTCTAATCATTTCATGCATTTCTCCTCCTCTTTTCTCCTCCGGTAGGGCTCCCCACTTGCTCGTAACATGCACACGTGCATGGTACAGACACAACCACCCACACTGAGAGAGCGGAGGAGAGAGCGTGTTGCCGACATTACGGTTAAAAAAAAAAAAAAAAAAAAAATCAACCACAAAGATGACCAAAAGTTTCTGATCTATGGATTTTTTTAAACAGACCATGGCAATGCAGGAAGAACAGCTAGTTCTATGGCAGGTGCTAGCCTAAATGACAGCATCTCTCCTAGCTCCGACCACAGCGCTTGGTTTATGTCACCACAACTAGTACTAAACAGACCTGATCCAGTCCTCCCACTGAAACACATAGTAAGAAGCTGCAAACGGGTCACAGTGTTGCCAAGTCTGCTTATTATAAGCAACATTGGGCTTGTGTTTCTCTGAAGTCGCTTGCAAATCTCGTGAGTTGTGGTTTGTGTTTTTTTGGGCTTGTTTTTAACGTGAAGTTGCATATTTGGGCTTGCTTTTCTGTCTGTGTGAATCCCCCTAATTGTCTCCCAACTGCCTAAAAATAAAGCAAGACCCGAGTGCAGTAGGAAGTTTTTTTCTTTCCACACCTCCCTTTCCAGGTTATCGTTCCCGCCTGTGTCGACTCTGCACGCGTTTGGGGGCTACATTCCTGTGTTTGTGGGCTATGCCAAATAGTTGCCAGGTCCGCTTATTATAAGCAATGTTGGGCTTCTTCTTTTTTGTTTTTAAAGTTGCTTGTAAATAGTGGCAGTTGTGGATTGCCAATCTTTGGGCTTGTTCAAAAAGTGCAGTTGCTCATTTGGGCTTGTTGTGCTCCCAAACCCTGGAGGGATCTGATACACACTCTACTACCAAAATAAACTAAATTCAGAAGTCACAATAAACTACTTTGTCCCACTCTAAACACAAATTTAAATTTTACTGTAAAAAGGGGGCAAAAATGATGTTCCCACCAAAAGAAATGCTTTATAACCAGAATTAGAGTTATTTTCCTAATGTAGCTATGACTGTTTTCACCATAATAAAGCTGTAGAGGATCAACATAAAACTTAGATAAAAGCCTGACTATGTCTGTTTAAAGAAAGAAAGACATCCTTTATTCGTCCCTCACGGGGAAATTAAATTCTTTACACTGTTGTTGAAACATGCTACACAAACACAGGCTGAAATACACATGCACATACAAACAGGTCCTACGATCATGCATTAATTGAGAGACGACAGAGTGATGGCTTGCTGCTCCTGAAGAAGCGCAAGTGTCTTGCTCAAGGGCGCTTCAGCAGTGTCCAGAATGTCAGCTGGCACCTCTCCAGCTACCAAACCAACTTCCAAACATGGTTTGGTCGGGACCCGGCAACCCTTCGGCCCCCAACCCAAGTCCTTACGGACTGAGCTACTGCCGCCTCCTGCCAATATTTGGTTACAAAAATCAAGTTTAGACAGAGTGTTTATTAATAACAGAGTTATAAATAACAGTAGCCGCTACCTTCACCACTGTATAAAGAAAAGGATGTTCCACCTTCAAACAAAAGTATGTTGAATAAGTAAATTAAGAGCCACATAAGACAAAATGTCTGTGAGATTGAAATATAATGTAGCTGAAAATTAAAACACACTTTAATTAATTATGGTAATGGGTCCTGTGGGGAAAGTGTCCTGCAAGGACCCCAACGACGGAGCACGCTCATTCCGGCCCAGTCACTGGATCCAACAGCAGTGCGAGAAGGCTCTTTGAATGCTAGATTGTTTTTGAGCAGATGTACCACAGCACTTTGATGATGTGCAGTGGAAACAACACTTCTAAATGTCCAGATGTACATTTGCATGAGTGTTACTATCCTTGCAATCAAGTAAAATTCAGTTGTTTTCATCAATCCTGGCAAGTCGCCATTTTCCAGTTTTACACAGGTTAAATGTCATCACCCCCTCCACTCGCCCTCAGGGATTTACCCTGACTCACTACTTGCTTTGGCTCAGCCATGCTTTACGTGGAGAAACACTAGGGGGTGGTACGAGGAAATAACCCAGGTGAAGTCTGGGTTCACACATGCATCTCATTCTGGTAAAGGCATGATAATTTCAGGGGTTTTTTTAAGTGTGAATGTTTTTGTCAATGGCTGAGCTCTCTTTCTCCACACATGGAGGAAGCCTGGTTTTAGGGTTTACCATTAAGATTTATCAATTCCTATTCTGTTAATTGATTCTGGGTATTAATGGTTCCTAGTTCCGATACCACATTTTATTGAGAGAAAAATGAATATTTTAAGAATAAATGATGGTCTTATTATGGTCTTGACAATGAACTCTCAGCAGAGACTTCTATATGCTTATACTTTCTCTTATAACAGACAAAAAAGGTTTTTAGTTCATACCTTTACATGTTTCAACAGAAATCTTCCGTCTTCTTCAGAGGTGTCACCTGATGGTAGGGCTGCACGATTATGGCCAAAATGATAATCATAATTACTTTGATCAATATTGTTATCACGATTATTCATCATGTTAGAGAAAACATCTGTATTTTTATTGCACTACTTTTAAACAAACAATATGTGAGCAGTTCATTTTTTTGTTGCTTAAATTTGGCATTATTGTTATACCATATTATATTGCATTAATTAATTTAGAGCTAAAATGACAACAATTGACCCTTCGCTATTGGCTGAGCTATTGAGTGACTCTTCCTCCTAGAATGAAATATGGAGTTTTTAGCAGTACCGGTGAGTGATACTTCTAAGGAAATATGTGCAAATTTCTGGACAAATTCTACAGCGATATCAGAACGAAGCAGACAGAAGGGTCTCCAATATGCTTTTGAGAACTACATTCAACACATTAAATGTTGGCGGAGTTCAAATGAAGAGGACGTTAAAATAGAGGGAAAAGTGCACAGATCTCAGTGTAAGCACCAAACACCCCATGCATTGTCACTTCATGTCAAAAACATTCACATACAAGAACAACAATGTTCTTGTACATCAGGGTAAGCCGATATACAAAACCCAAAACCAGTGAAGTTGGCACGTTGTGTAAATTGTAAATAAAAACAGAATACAATGATTTGCAAATCCCTTTCAACCTATATTCAATTGAATACACAGCAAAGACAAGATACTTAACGTTCAAACTGGTAAACTGTGTTATTTTTTGCAAATATTAGCTCATTTTGAATTTGATGCCTGCAACATGTTTCAAAAAAGCTGGCACAAGTGGCAAAAAAGGCTGAGAAAGTTGAGGAATGCTCATCAAACACTTATTTGGAACATCCCACAGGTGAACAGGCTAATTGAGAACAGGTGGGTGCAATGATTGGGTATAAAAGCAGCTTCCCTGAAATGGTCAGTCATTCACAAACAAGGATGGGGCGAGGGTCACCACTTTGTGAACAAATGCGTGAGCAAATTGTCGAACAGTTTAAGAACAACATTTCTCAACGAGCTATTGCAAGGAATTTAGGGATTTCATCATCTACGGTCCGTAATATCATCAAAAGGTTCAGAGAATCTGGAGAAATTACTGCATGTAAGCGGCAAGGCCGAAAACCAACATTGAATGCCTGTGACCTTCGATCCCTCAGGCGGTACTGCATCAAAAACCGGCATCACTGTGTAAAGGAAATCACCACATGGGCTCAGGAACACTTCAGAAAACCACTGTCAGTAACTACAGTTCGTCGCTACATCTGTAAGTGCAAGTTAAAACTCTACTATGCGAAGCGAAAGCCATTTATCAACAACACCCAGAAACGCCGCCGGCTTCGCTGGGCCCGAGCTCATCTAAGATGGACTGATGCAAAGTGGAAAAGTGTTCTGTGGTCTGACGAGTCCACATTTCAAATTGTTTTTGGAAAGTGTGGTCGTCGTGTCCTCCGGACCAAAGAGGAAAAGAACCAGCCGCACTGTTATAGGCGCAAAGTTCAAAAGCCAGCATCTGTGATGGTATGGGGGTGTATTAGTGCCCAAGGCATGGGTAACTTACACATCTGTGAAGGCACCATTAATGCTGAAAGGTACATACAGGTTTTGGAGCAACATATGTTGCCATCCAAGCAACGTCTTTTTCATGGACGCCCCTGCTTATTTCAGCAAGACAATGCCAAGCCACATTCTGCACGTGTTACAACAGCGTGGCTTCGTAGTAAAAGAGTGCGGGTACTAGACTGGCCTGCCTGTAGTCCAGACCTGTCCCCCATTGAAAATGTGTGGCGCATTATGAAGAGTAAAATACAACAACGGAGACCCAGGACCCACCAACTTTAAGGTAGCCACACTGAATGCAACCTTGCAATAGCTCTTTGATGTTGCACTGATTAAAGATCTCCTTGTCTGAGATTGACCCTGTGAAGAGGGCAGACACATACATAAATGCCCCTCTTGGGTCACAGGCAACCAAAGACTTCAGAGTGTTGGTAGATTTGTATGTGGAGTAGGTTTGACTCTGAAGCATTAAGGAGCTGGGCCTCTCCATCTTTAGTTCAGTGCAGTCTAGGATAGCAAATGTAGTTGGGAAGTCCTGTTTAAAATTGTCAGGCATGTTCTGTGAAATGATATCTCTGTGTGGCCAAATGGGCAGGTGGCCAAGTCAGTCATACATGTAGTCTACCCAGGAGTTTATTACAGTGCTGACACTCTGTAGTCGAATATGAAACCTATATGCTAAGTCTTTGTGGTCAAAATATTGTCTCAACTTCATCAGTGTGAGTAAAAACTGGGTGCGCAAGGGCACGTTTTGGGCCTCGATGTCTACCACTTTATAGGTCAGAGGAATCTGTGTTTGTGTTGCAGTGGGGTCATTTGGCACTTTAAAAAATTCACACAAGCTGTTAAACTGTTTATAGGTGAATCCAGTGCAGTACTGAAAGTAACCAGGCACATGACTTTGGTTCAAAGACTCTGGGGTTAATGTCTGTGCATTTTTAAGTTTCCTTTCAAGTAAATGGAGCTGGCCGTTTTTTTCATCAAGTTCCATCTTCAAATTTATCATTTCCTTCTTTTGTTGTTCAAGTCTCTCCTTTAAAGTTGTCAGCTCCTCTTCTTGGTGGCCTGTATTGTCATGTGCCTCTGTAAATGCAAATATGAAAAAAACATTCAGTTAATGACATATGATTTTCTCTTTCAGCTCCCTCTAGTCGAAACCACTACAGAATCACCACCAGCAAAGCAAACTTGTGAATTCCCAGATTTCCCTTTACCCCCTCAACCGTCAAATTTCAACACAGTAATGAATAAATATGAAACACAGATGTAAAGTAAAATCTCCATCACTTTGCCACAGTCCATAGCCCTGGAACATGAGACCAGACAACAGGAGACAATCAATCTCTGGCACCTTGTGCGCCCTGCCCGGTTTACATCCACCTCTTTCAAAAGAATTTGCTCAAGAAGATCAAACTATGAAAGCCTTGCAGCTACCATTAAGACCACAGCCACTGGGTAGACAAGCGCAATGAAAAGAGGGGTACGCCTTGAGCCCACAGCAGCAAAGTATTACTGTGAGGTCACAGGAAAGGCAGTGCTCCCATGTGGATTTGTGGTAAATCCTCATGCTCCCCAACTTGGCACTTCACCAGACAGGAAGGTCATTGAGATAGGGGACAGTAGAAGCCATGGCCTTTTGGAGATCAAATGTCCATCAAAGGAGAGCTACAAAGATTGTCCCTATCTCATGAAGCATGCAGATGGTAGCTACAAGCTTAGAGAGCCACACATTTCACTACCAAATAACAAGGCAGCTGGGACTCACAGGCATGCCGTGGTGTGATTTCTTTGTGATGTGTACAAAAGACTACCACCTTGATGTTATACCGCTTTATGATTGCTATTTTTAAGACAAGACCAAAATGAAATGCATTAATTCAGCCTGACAATCCCAAAAGGTGTGTACATATTAACGTGTTGCATCAATCTAAACATTAGGTTTGTTAACTGCAAGACATCAACAGATACTATAAATACTTACATTAAAATGCTGCCTCATTTAAATATTTGACACGGGGATTTTGATTAGTCTAATGCAATTGATAATGATGCACTAAATATTGATTTGAACACTAACTTTTTTGCTGGAGGTTTTCTGCTTCCTCCGCGATGTTCCCCCCTCGAGGAAGAAGAAAGAGCAGCCACAGGATTTGGGAACTCAGTTGTAGGGCGTCCGTTCACAAAATGCTAAAAGATACCAGTATGTCAGAAGTTGTCTCTATCTGTAACCAGTATTTCTTTTGCTCAAATAATAGACAGAGGCTCAAGTTTCAAGAGAAGTAACCTGCCATTGAGACGTCTTTGTTTGCTAATGTTATCTGACCTAACACACAGAGCTACGGTTACCTAACGTTAGCTAGCACCTTACCTTGGAACAGATGTAGGTGTCCTTGTTGATTTTGGAGGGATTCAGCTGATCATGTGGTCTTCCACACTGCTTAATCCACACCCGGCATCTTTCTTCTTGTGTCTTGGGCTTAGGGAATGCAAAAAAACTCAACACCACCCTCCAAACTTTGCGTATAACGAGTGTCGGACTTGCAAGTCCCGTACGCACACCGCTTAGACATATTGTTTTCCAGCAAAAGCTTGACAGACCTCTCGTGCATAGTTACGGTTGCTAAGGTAGGATTGGACAGTAGCCGTTTGTGGGAGGGGCTTAGCGAAGGGTCAGTATACTTTGATAAAAGGGCTCGTCAACAAAAATAACAGTCAATTAAAATGAGCCTGTGTTATCACTGTTATTATTGTCATTGTTGTTACTCAGTGTTTTTCCACAGGATCATGTTTTACTTGCAGTGGGAAAATCATAAATATTTGACATTATCAGGTAGGATGGGATCAGAGGGTCTTCCCCTGACATTTTAAAAATTAAATCTTTCCTGCATTTTGATCACTTTCTATGCACAATTTTATAATGATCACGAGGTAGTCTTGGGATCTTTGGCTCCGTTTACATGCAGTCATTAACCCTTTCATAACCGGAATATTAGCAATAACCCGGTTCTGCACAGCCATGTAAACACCAATAACCCTTTTGAAAAACCAGAATATGCTCATATTCCGGTTTTTAAATCTAAAGGAACATTAATTTGTGTTATGCGCATGTTCTTTTTGTAAGGAATCTTGGTCTTTTGAGTACAGGAAGTTCTCCGTGCGTCGAGATGTTGTCCAAGCGTCGCTTTTTGATCGGGATAACATATATACTGTATGCTCACGCATGTAAATGGGTTATTCCGAATGTCTTAGAAACCGGAATATTGACCTTAACCCAAATATTGACTGCATATAAACGTAGCCAATGATGTGCTTTTTAAAATCTCAGTGTTTCTGAAGCCTATCCCACTTAAATACTTAATCAGTTTTTAGTTTCATGTCAATCTTGAAATCTTGATCTTGAAAGATTTTGGAAAGGAGTGTACTGCATTGCGTTTGCAGTTTCAATCTATTTTTTTTTCTTTAGGATGTACACGTAGCTGTCTTAGTTTGGTATGTGGTTTTACCAGCATGTTGATACGGACACTTCTGATGAAGACGAAAGATCAAATCAAACAGCAGTATATATGACACAGCTCTATTTTGAAATTCCCACTGCACACCCTAATGACAGATTCTGCCCAGCCATTCAGTTTCCTAAGAGTTCAAACTGGCGAGTGATAGGCTGATGCTTACAGCTGACATTGGTTTAACATACTTGGAAAAATACACAAACAATCTCCCCTCACTTTATCCAGATATGAAAATGGGTCAGGGGTGAAAAAGGTGAGAAGGCTACAACCCCTCTAGGGGGGACCTGGGGCATGCTCCCCCGGATGCAAATTTTGAATATTTCATATTTAAAAGCATCAATCTGATGCATCTTGGGAGAAAAATCAAGCAGAATTACAAGACAGTATGAATGTATAATTAAATATCTATCTATACATGGTCACATTATGCTATAAAGGAAATCATTTCTTTTCCACCGGAGGCTTGTGAAGATAGCTACATTATCTCTCCTGCTGTGTTAGCTAACGTTATGCATCAATGACATAATGCCTCTTTAAGCAGGCTTCAATTCTTCTAGTGATACACTATATTGCCAAAAGTATTCGCTCACCTATCCAAATAATCACAATCAGGTGTTCCAATCACTTCCATGGCCACAGGTGTATAAAATCAAGCACCTAGGCATGCAGACTGCTTTTACAAACACTTGTGAAAGAATGGGTCGCTCTCAGGAGCTCAGTGAATTCCAGCATGGAACTGTGATAGGACGCCGCCTGTGCAACAAATCAAGTCGTGAAATTTCCTCGCTCCTAAATATTACACAGTCAACTGTCAGCTGTGTTATAAGAATGTGGAAGTGTTTGGGAACGACAGCAACTCAGCAACGAAGTGGTAGGCCATGCAAACTGACAGAGTGGGGTCAGCGGATGCTGAGGTGCATAGTGCGAAGAGGTCGCCAACTTTCTGCAGAGTCAATTGCTGCAGACCTCCAAACTTCATGCGGCCTTCAGATTAGCTCAAGAACAGTGCGCAGAGAACTTCATGGAATGGGTATCCATGGCCGAGCAGCTGCATCCAAGCCATACATCACCAAGTGCAATGCAAAGCGTCGGATGCAGTTGTGTAAAGCACGCCGCCACTGGACTCCAGAGCAGTGGACACGCGTTCTCTGGAGTGACAAATCGTTCTTCTCCATCAGGCAATCTGATGGACGAGTCTGGGTTTGACGGTTGCCAGGAGAACGATACTTGTCGGACTGAATTGTGCCAAGTGTAAAGTTTGGTGGAGGGGGGATTATGGTGTGGGGTTGTTTATCAGGAGCTGGGCTTGGTCCCTTAGTTCCAGTGAAAGGAACTCTGAATGTTTCAGCATACCAAGACATTTTGGACAATTCTATGCTCCCAACTTTGTGGGAACAGTTTGGAGATGGTCCCTTCCTCTTCCAACATGACTGTGCACCAGTGCACAAAGCAAGGTCCATAAAGACATGGATGACAGAGTCTGGTGTGGATGAACTTGACTGGCCTGCACACAGTCCTGATCTCAACCCGATAGAACATCTTTGGGATGAATTAGAGCAGAGACTGAGAGCCAGGCCATCAGTGTGTGATCTCACGAGGGATGTAACGGTTACCGGTAAAATGGTAAACCGCAGTAAAATTTCTGACTGTTAGTATTACCTTGTCCTCTTTTAATTACCGGTAAACAGAGTTTGATAACCACACTGTGTCAATAACTCACGGTGATGCAGCTCATGGCCTGAAGAAGCCAGTGTTGTGCCATAGAAAGCACCCCTGCCATTAAATGCACCCCCCCTCAAGAGTGGTCCCTCACAGATGGAGGCACGCATGCGCAGTTTGCACTGTTTGGCTTCTGAGAGCGAAAGTTATGGCGGTTGGTGCCCGCACACACACTAAACTGGAGGTTTTTCCCCCTCGAAATGGACCAAGTCTGGTCGACTTTTGGATTTTATAAGGATGCTGAGGGTAAACTGATTGAAGGCGGTCACCCTGTCTAAAACACGAAGCTGTTGCCGGCGGAAGAAAAAGACGCACGCGATTAAAACTACTGTGACTCCTCGAGTAAGTGAGCTGACTGAGCCAGAGAGAGTGAGAGTGAGGAGATTCAGAGAGCCATACCTGAGTGAGTTATAGGTGGTTTATCAGTATTTTCTGAGTAAATAATGTATAAATGTTGTAAATAATAGCATTAGCATCATTCTGGAAAGTGTTCTTGTCATTCTTTTGCCGTTTAATCGCCGTTTCTGGCCGTATGTTGAAATAGATGGTCTTTTTCTGTCATAGTTCATGTTTTATGGATTTCATCGATCGTAATTTGGAAATATTGGAGGAGCAAATGTGGAGGAGATCTGCCAGTGAGAGGGGAGACCAGAGGAGAATCATGGAAGGGCGCTAACTGGACAGGGTCTAATATAATGAGCTGTTTTTTTATGTAACCTTTATTTAACAAAGAAAATAATTTATTGAGATTAAAAATCTCTTTTTCAAGAGTGTCCTGGCCAAAATAGGCAGCTGTAACATGAACACTATTGCTGTAGGCAAGCAAAAAATTTGAGTGTATGTAAAATAGGTTAAGTTTATTTTTGGTCATCTCAAAACTTTGAACATATTCATTTACAATTGTTTATGAAGATAATCCTGTTTAAAGTTCAAATCAGTTTTTCTTTTCTTCTAATTACACACTGTTTAAGCATTTTTAACATAATAATGACAAATACTTGCCAGAATTGTTTACTTTTATTTCTCATGAAAAAAGGGTGAAAAAATTTACTCAAAGGACTCTTCCTGACACATTTACTGACAAAAAAGACAAGAGACCTGTTGTAATTGTAGTATTAAAGGGGTTAAATGATTTCAAGTGACTGCTGAAGTGCTTTTTTTTTGTGACATATTTTTTATTGAACAATTTGAACATTAAAAATTTTTTCAAACACAATGCCATTGCCTAGCCATTACTGTTTTGAGAGAAAAAAAAAAAAAAAGGCATGAGATACATATAGACATATTTAAACACATATGTAGAGTATCTATATGTATAGGTAAACATATCCATGTACACACACCCACTTGTTATACATAAAATTAACTAAAGAGAAGGGAAATAAAAATGAGAGGTAAGAGTTGGAGAATAAACTAGGTAGTGGTCGGGGGGGGGGGGGGGGGGGGGGGCTGTATTTCGGACCCAGAATTAATGGCTCGCTGCATTAGGTAATAGGAAGTCGCGCAGTCAGACAGTGTAAGTCAGAATAGTGACTTAAATATTAGCAAGCAGTGTTGCATCAGAAAGAGAAGTTATAAGAGCATCCCAGGTTTGTACAGTGGATGCTCGTGCTTTATGTGTAACAGCCAAAGATCTTTCTAAAAGGGCAATATTTCTAAAGTAATTGAGCCATTCCTTTGCTGATGGTGTGTCGGTGGAGAACCATGAATTTATTATAGTTTTCTTAGCCGCAGTCAGTCCTGCAAATATTATTTTCTTCTGTGCCAAACTGACGTTGTTGCTAAGGCCAGAGTCATCATTAAATAGGAATAGGGGAAGATGCATAGGGAAAGGAAATTTCAAAACATTTTTGAGATAACTATGTACTTTGGCCCAGAGGGTATAGACTGAGGAACATTCCTAAAAAACATGAAGATATGTGCCAACTGCATTTTGATCACATTTCGTACAGTTGGGATCATCTATCAATTTCATCATAAAATGTTTGTATGGTGTGGCATAAAATTTGAGCACAAATTTGTAGTGAATAAGTTGATGTGCTGGATTCTTTGATGAGATGGGTATGTTGGTCCAGACATTGTTCCAGTTCAAAACATAGCCCAGAGTCCCGAGTTCATGGTTCCACGATCCAATCACTCCCAAAGGTTTAGCATTTTTAGAAAGTAGCTCAGTATAAATGACAGAGACCAGTCTATTACAGGATGTTCGAGCGGAAATCCATGTGTCCAACAGATGAAAAGGTAAAGGTGAGTCCCATGGAATTCCATGTGCGCGGATCGCAGATCTCAGCTGGAGGTATAGAAACCAAGGAAACCCAGAGAGAGAAAATCGCTCTTTGAGCTCCTGAAGTGAAATCAACCCATCCCTGTCATAAAGATCTTGGAGAGTATGAATTCCAGAGGAGGCCCAGTTGTTGTTAAAATAGGAGCCAGACTGCTGTAGTAAATCGTAATTATACCAAATAGGAGAACGATTACACAGCTTTAAATTACATCCCATGTGTTTCCGGACAGCAAACCATATTTTCAACGAGTTACCTATGATCAGTCCAAACTTCCTACACACGTATCTGGGTTTTAAACCACAAAATAGTATATCTGTAAGCCTATGGGGTTTTACAATCTCTTGCTCTATCTGACGCCAGGGGGTGACAGCATTCTGATTACACCAAATTGCCAGTTGCTTTATTTGAAATGACCAATAAAATAGTTTAAAATCGGGTACTGCCAAACCTCCAGAGTGTTTTGGACGCTGTAACGTACGTAGACGAATACGGGCTCTTTTGTTATTCCATATAAATTTGGTAATCAGAGTCTGTAGTTCATCTAAGTACTTGGGTGGTGGGGACATAGGTATCATGGAAAACAGGAAATTCAATCGACCAAGTATATTCATTTTCAGTATCGCAATTCTGCCTTGCAATGACATCTTAAAGTCAGACCACCTCTGAATGTCAGATGCAATCTCTGTTTTAAGTTTATTGTAGTTTGCATGAGATATATCTGAGAAGTTGGTAATAATTATGCCGAGATATGTGAATGCAGCGTTGTGCCATCGAATATGTTGGATGGGTGGTAAGGTGAGAAGTTTCGCAGAGACATTTAAGGGAATGAGGAGGGATTTATCCCAATTAATTTTGTAACCAGAAAAAAGACTGAACTGCAAAAAAACTTTAAGTATTTGAGGTAAAGATTCTAAAATATTAGGGAAAAAAAGTAATACGTCATCTGCGTAAAGTGAAATTTTATGTTGTGTACCTTGTATACTAATAGGTGAGATGCGTGTGTCTAATCTGATCATTTGGGCTAGCGGTTCGAGTGATAAGGCAAAAAGGAGAGGGGACAGTGGGCAGCCTTGACGAGTTCCACGCTGCAATGGAAATGCTTTAGACAGAATATTATTTGTTTGCACAACTGCACAAGGATTGGTGTACAGTGTTTTAATCATTTTTATAAATTTTTTGCCAAATCCAAAGGACTCCAAAACCTGCCAAAGATATATCCAGTTCACTCGATCAAAGGCCTTTAATGCATCCAAGCTGAATACAGCTGCAGGATGAGAGTCAGATTCTGATGCATGTAATATATGAAAAAGGCATCGAACATTGTCTGGTGCAAGTCTCCCCTTTAAAAACCCTGTTTGGTCAAAATGAATTAACTTGCTTACACATGATTCTAGTCTTTTGACTAGTACCTTGGCAAGGAGCTTTAGTTCTGTTGTGATGAGTGATATCGGTCTGTAACTGCCGCATTCCAAAGGTGATTTATCTTTCTTGAGCATAACTGATATGATTGATGTATTTTGGTCACGGTGAAAGGAGCCGGTGTCTATAGCATAGTTGAAAGAGTTTAAAAGTAATGGCCCAACAATATCCCATAATTCTAGAAACAACTCTGGAGGCAGCCCATCAAGGCCAGGCGATTTCCCTTTTTGCATTGAAACCAATGCCTCTTTGAGTTCCAAGAGGGTAAATGGGGTTTCAAGGGAATCTGCGTCGTCATTTGTCAATGCTGGTAATTTAAGTTCTGACAGATACATTTTAAGGGCAGCCAAGTCAGGAGGAGGGTCCGCTGTATAGAGATGAGAGTAGAATTCGGCAAAAGTATCATTTATATCTCCTAGGTCATATGTTACTGATCCAGACAATGTTTTGATTGCACTGATGGTGGAAACTGATTCATTTTGTTTTAATCTTGCAGCTAGAAGCTTGCTTGATCTTTCACTCTGATCATAATATGTGAGTCTCGTACGATGAATTATAAACTCAGCTTTAGCCTTGAGCAAGTTATTCAGTTCAAATTTCAGGGCTGATAGAGCTGAATGGTTTTGTTCGGAAAACTGCTGTTTTTGATCATATTCCAGAATTCGTATCTCATCTTCCAATTGCGTGACCCTGCGTCTCCTGGTCGCCTTCAAATAAGACGCAAATGACAGAGTCTCCCCCCTTATTGTACTTAGAAAATGTGAATTGTGGGTGTTTGGGCCATGTACAGATGCAAAGCAAAGTTTTGTATTATTAATTGTGACGCAGATATAAGTCAGCCTGCCAATGTTATCACTGCCCAATTTCTCTATCTTTGCCCCTAACTTCCTGTTGAATAAAATAACCACTCCCTTCGTCTTATTTGCTGCTGAGGAATGAGCAACACACTTATAAAATCTATTCTGAAACCTATGAACGTCAGTTGTTTTCAGATGTGTTTCTTGGATCAGAGCAACAGAGATCCCATTACGTTTAAGGAATTCTAAGCATTTAGTGCGTTTTACCGGAGAATTCAGGCCTCTTACGTTCCACGACATTACATTAAAGGAGTTATTCATATTCGAGCTTGTGCAACCTTATCATGTGGAGGATATCACTAACAGGTCCACTCAAAATGTTGTTCCCCAAATATAAAGCATACAAATCAGAAAAAAACAAGTAACAGTCTCTACATAAGTGGCAAGGCTTTGGCAACAAACACAGAATTGATAAAATAAAACACTCCATCCGCAAGAGATAATAAAAGGTCTCTTAGGACAGAAGTAAAAATAAACTTGAACTTAAAGCAAATCAAAAAAAACATAAATAAATCAAGAAGGTTATTTCTTGACTAACTGTGGCTTTCAACAGCGATACACGTCTCCTGTCCGAGTCCGTATAGGTATCAGAAATATTAACCTAATAACTATCTGCTTATAAAATGGATCTAAACTCTACTCAAGTTATCCCCTCAGACTCAATCTGCATTGGGTTAAATGTTCACAGTAAATTGAGTAATAACAAACTTGTAAATGTATAAAGGAAAAAAGGAAAAAACAGAAGTAAATAAAAAGAGGGCATTGAGAAAAAACGGAAACACATATGGTTATCCCTGTCCAGTCACCATTTATCAAAGGTGCAATTTATCACCATGTCCACAATGACCTGTGACAGCACTTATAAAGCACAAGTGTCTGTTAACCCTCTACAATCCTGTATGTCCAAATCCTGAACAAATTACCTCAGATTAGGTCAGAGTCTAGGTGCAGTCAAGAGGAGAATATGTAGCACAGAATCCTTAAGTGGTCCACCTGGGTCAAATAGGATCCACCGAGGGTCCCTCGCCCTCCGGTATGATGGGGGAGGAGACGCGGGGGGTGTCGGTTTCGCCGGGGGTTGGAGGAGGGCTCCGGTCACATTTAGCCATGAATGCCTCCGCTTCGGCCACATTTTCAAAAAAGTGCAGCGAGCCATTGTATTTAACTTTTAGGGTTGCTGGATACCTCGGGAATGGCCACAGTCCTCTATTAACGAGCTGTTTTCTCACCACTTCGAAGGCTTTCCTCCTCTGTGCCGTATCGTTGCTGTAATCCGGGAAAAATAGCAATCTGGATGCCGATGCCCGCCCCTCGCTGAATACCTGGTGCGTAGGCGGGGATGAGAGGGTTCTGGCTCTGTTGAGGATTTTCTCCCTGTCCTGGTAGCGAAGCAGCTGGAAAATGAGTGTCCGCGGGCGGCTGGTCTTGCCCTGGGTGGTGAATACGCGGTGGGCCCGTTGAAGTTCAATCTTCTCCCAAGCCAGGGAGGGAATCCACCTGGGCAGATTGTCTTGTAAAAATTTAATAGCGTTATCACCTTCTGCTGACTCTGGCAGGCCGACAAGTCGGAGGTTAGACCTCCGCGACCTGTCCTCCATCGCGGCGGCTTTCTGACGGAGGTTTAGTCGCTCTTTCTGGAGATCAGTAACGTCATGTTTCACTGCTCTGATGTTAGCGGATGTAGCATCTAGCCTCCCCTGCAGCTTTCTCCCGACCGCGGCTTGCTGTGCAATGTCGTCGCTGAGTTTAATCACTGCCGCGTTGGAGGCTTCAATTGTAGATTTCAGGGCTTGGATTTCACCGGCAAGCATTTTTTCGACAGCCTCTTTCACAGCCGACTTAACTTTTTCGGCTAGCCCATCTTCTTGCTCGCGCAGCGCTAGCAAAATGGCTGCATTCGAGATGTCCTCTGGCTCCAAAGTTAAAACTTTCTTTTTGCCAGCTATCTCGTCCGTTGACGATTTGCTCTTCGCCCCTCTCCTGCTCGACATTATGTAGTAGTACTCAGGCGTAGTTTTAACAAGAATAGTCTCTGAATTGTAGGATACTTAGTGTAATGACGGACTTTTGAGACGGAGCTCAGACTTATACGTGCATCACGCTGGGACAGCCACCGGAAGCCCCTTGAAGTGCTTTTTGAACATTTTGAGCACACTGCAACAATACCGCGATAATAATGATAACCGTGATAATTTTGGTCACAATAACCGTGATATGAAATTTTCACACCGTAACATCCCTAGACCTCACAAATACGCTTCTGGAAGAATGGTCAAAAATTCCCATAAACACACTCCTAAACCTTGTGGACAGCCTTCCCAGAAGAGTTGAAGCTGTAATAGCTGCAAAGGGTGGACTGATGTCATATTGAACCCTATGGATTAGGAATGGGATGACACTTAAGTTCATATGCGAGTCAAGGCTGGTGAGCAAATACTTTTGGCAATATAGTGTATATTATCTGTAGCTAATGTTCAGGCTATGTCAACAGAGCTCCTAGGTAACTTAGATATACCAGAAAATATTAACATTATTGAAACCATCAATCACCAAATTCAGTCAGGCAACTAACATTAGCTATTTTTAGGAGTGGGGGAAAAATCGATTCAGCACACTATCGCAATATTTTACGTGATGATATTACATCGATTCAAGACAGCAAAATATCAATATTATATTAGCTTATATTGCAAATATGAAATGTAGTCTGTGGCACTTGTGAATAAAACTAAATCCATTCCTCTATCTGTCCACTGGATGGTGCTGCTGCGCACCAAACATGGCATTCAGGAGAGGGACTCCCGCCGGGAACTGGCCGCGTATCGTACTGCAGAGCCCTTCGCTCCCTCTCTAGTCTATCAGAGAATTTCCACAGTCGGCGCTCCAGTCCGGCAGCGACGCATAGCTGGAGCAGTGGTGTGCGTTGCTTCACTCGAGATATGCTGCAGGTCTGTTTTCAGCACAGTCGCTCCCAATCCTCGCAAATTCACAGTCGTTCAGAAAGCACCAGAAAGGGAAGTCAAACGTGTGGGGTATCCAGTACTTTCAAAACGAAACAATGCACAGACTCCCGGACGTAAATTTCCTCAATAGGTTGTCATTATTCCACAACCGGAGGCACGAGCATCAGGTCATCAGTTGGTCAGAGGGTCCCAGAGGCAACATGATGCCATGGATGAAGAAAAGTTAATCGTGGAGGTGGAGAAATACAACATTATATATGACACCAAACATCTTTTCTACAAGGATACAGGCAGATAGAAGTGATACAAATCACAAAGCTTTATGGTTGGGACCAGCAAAGCGACCTTAGAGAAGCGAAGTGATGTGATGTGATGACTTTCTGGTGTGGAGTCGTTGGGAGTTCCCAGACTGGTCTGTTGTTGTCAGTCACAATGACACTACATAACACCAAATGACCGATTTTCGTGGTTGACGGGTTCCAAAGCCCTCCAACCACCATATTGTGCATAAATAGTGTAATTAGATTACATTAGATTAGAAAACACTTTATTAATCCCCTTGTAAAACCTTCCTCAGGGAAATTCAGATTCAGTAGCCGTTCAGTATTAGAGATTAAATATATATCTAAAAAAAGATATATCTAAACAAAACTATAAATAAATATAAATATAAATAAAATAAAAACATAAAAATATGTAGGGCTCGAATCTGACCCTGGCATTAGTGTCACTGTTTAAATCTTATCAGAAATCTAGTCTCCATAATTGTATTCAAAAGAAATCTGAAAATAGGGAAAAGATGAAATCATGATTTTAGGTACAAATAAGTAATTAAAATGTAACAGAGTACAGAAAAAGCTGAAGACCCTCCAAAAACAACTGTTTCTGCCCAGAATGCTTGGTGTTTGAAAGTCATGTTTCACTTCATCAATAAAATAGTCAAAACTGTTTGGAAGACCGGAATCAAGTGTAGTAGGAAGTGGTTATAACATAGTCAAAAGACACAAAGTGTCTTTATATGCAGGTGATTTATTACTGTACATTACAAACCCTAAAAAATAGATAACAGTTATACTTGCACTCCTCAAAAAATTTGGACTGGTGTCGGGATATAAACTGAATTTATCTAAAAGCATATTATTCCCCATCAATTCAGAAGCAAAACAAAACATAAATACTTTCAATTCCTATCCATTTGCAATTTCAAGTCAGTTTAAATATCTTGGGATCAATATTAGTCAGGAATTTTCTCATCTTTTTAAACACAACTTTTTGAAACTTTATGAAGAAATGGAAAATGACCTCAAAAGATGGGCTAAGAATTCAATTTCAATAGCAGGACGTATAAATATTGTCAGAATTAATATTGTACCCAAATTCTTACTTTTATTTCAGTGCATCACTATCCTTACATAAATAATTTTTTAAAAAGTTAGAATCTTTAATATCCCATTATATTTGGAACAGGAAAACCCCCAGAATCACAAAAGTGTTTCTACAAAGATCAAAAAGGCTAGGAGGGATGGGAATGCCATGCCATGCTTTCGGTTATATTCAGTGTTTCTGCTATAGTTCATTTGGGACGGCACCCTGCCCCCCCAACGGAAACCCGCCGTGCCAACAGGATCCACACTTAGAAATTCACGCGCAGATTTAAAAAAAACTAATCCATTATTTTATTTTATTTTTTTAAATCAAAGGGCGCATAACAGCCATTCTTTTTATCAAAAAAGGATAACTCTAACAGGGTTCCCACTCTTTTCGACAAATCATTTCCAGGACATTTCCAGGACGTTTTCCAGTGGCGCATAACCAAATGAAGTTACAATAATGGTGTGGGCAATTTTCATGTTAATCTAAGCCTTCTAAAAAACAAGATTAAAGGTTGATGACCAATATCTCTAACTAGCTCCACTGTATCAGTTGAACTTATTAATTTATTTATATCAAACTCTTTGGCATTAAAATTGTCTGCTAGCCATCTTTTTAGTCTGGCTTTATCTAGTGTCTTACTATTCTAAATGTATGCTTATACTTATATTTTAACCTTTATTTACTCTGCTGTTTTATAAATACATTTTGTTGATTTACTGTTTAAATAGCATACATTTTATTAAGTCATTTTTTATTATTTCTTGTTGTCACCATTGTTTTGAGTTTATATGTTTTATTCCTTAACTTGCATTATTTTATCTAATCATATTTAATGGCTAATTGTGCATTAGTTACCAAGTACAATTTTACTTAATTTCCTCTGTTTGATTTTTTGTTCACTAACAAGGTAGGAGGAAGATAAAAAATATTCCAGGACAATTCAAGCTTTTCCAGGACATTTTACTTTTTTCCTTATTTTCCATATGTTTTCCATGACTGGAAAATTGGTCAATCATTTTTCCAGATTTTCCAGGTTTTCCAGGACATGTGGGAACCCTGTCTAATTTGCGCAATTTTCGTTTCGTCGTTATCATTTCGCTACAGTCATTAAAATGCATTTCTCCTCTCCTCTGTGACGGGCGGAGCTCTCCACTCAATCCTGTCTCATACTCACATGCACTCACACCGGTACAGACACATCCACCCACACTGATCAGAGTGGAGGAAAGAGCATGTTGCCAACATTACGGTAAAAAAAAATCTGCAACAAACATACATTACTAATGGACGACCGGAGGTTCCCCAAACGTCGGTTAATTGAACCGTACGTGGTGAGGCGGAAAACACAGCTAGCTCTATGGCCGGTGCTAGCCAAAATGAGAGCATCTTTCCAAGCCCCGACCACAGAGGCTGCAAATCCCCTGCCCCGGTTCACGTCGCCACAACTAGTATTAAATACATCTGTTCAGCCCCCCCACCAACACATGAAGCTGCGCACGGGTCACCACCGTCAGTCTGGCTTTGATCCAGCAGGGCTGTCAGACGTGAGATACTCTGTATGGCTGTACAAGACCGAACTTGGTGAGTGAATTGATTAATTTGAATAGATACAGTGGTGTAGTCTACGCGATAAGCAGGTATGCGCCGTATGTCCAATAGAAAACGCCCTGAAATAGGCTACCAAAAATACGATTCTTCGTGTGCCGGTGAGTGTTAAGATGCAGACAGATGTGCATCGCAAGCACAGTAAGGGATCATCAGTCACTTTGCGCACTATTATAATTCAAATAGTGTCCTGATAGCTCATGTGCACTGTTTAAGTGAACACAAAGACTTAAAAAATGTCGAGTCAGCCTTTTGATGACTCAAAACTCATCATTCTTCAGCAGTCAAGCTCTTGTTTTCACTCACTCAGTTTTCAAAATGATAAATTCATCCTGAGGTATCCCAGATCACTTATTCTCCATGACATAAGAACAATCTTTGAAGGATCAAGCCTCAAATACAATCTACTAGTGCAGAGGTTCTCAACCTGTGGGTGGAGGCCCATAAGTGGGTCCCAGAGCTTTTTTCAGTGGACAGCGTATAAATCAGGCAAAAATGTGGCAAAAATGTCTTTAGTGTATGGAGGCCCTTAGAAGACAAACATCCATCAGAGTAGTCAGAGTACCCACTAGAATAAACCAGATTATACCACTGGACAGATAGATAGATAGATATATAGTTGAATGAAAAAATGAACAGAAATGATTAATTTAGAAAGATAGATAGATGAATGAATAAGGAAAAATGATTAATAAAGATCGATAGATGAGTGAATAAACAAACAAACTGATTAATATAGATGTTCCCGAACAACGGACCACGCTTACTCCATGCTGAATTTAATAGGCACAGCCTACGAGCTACGGTCAAAGTTACAGAACACACCTGCAAACGCTGAGCTATCAACTGACAGCTGACGCTTGAAAAGTGATTTATTCAAAAAGAAACATGATCAGACTGTACCTTATCAGTCCGCATGGTTTATTTGTCTCTCGGGATGTCCTGTTGGTTTGCTTCGCCTCCCTCTGTATGTCAACAAATGCACGTTGCCGTGAGGCGCTCTGTTTTACAACAGTGCAGTTACACTCAATGACCACTACGTCTACGACACTAGAGAGCAGAAAGCCGGAATCTTACATACTAGGGCTTTTAAAATTCAAAGAAGAAGACGTTGCCACTACCGCTGCATGTTGTTTGCCCTTAAATAACGTCAGGATGCCAGTCACATCAGTTACCGGTATATTGCTGATGATCGCCATGACCCCGGTACAGCGGAAAAAAAAGTAAGACCTTAACTTAACTAGTTCCTTATCAGTATTAAGAGTGTTTAGAGAGAGCTGAGCTGAAAGAAGTAGACAAAAGTATAACTATGGTACTGTAATCTTGCCTTGAAAATATACAGGTGATATTCATACTGGTGTAAATAAGTAATATGATCACATTTACCATATTTTTAAATTTTTTGCTAAGCAAGATTTTTATGAGAAAGGAGTTAAACGCCTCTTCCAAATAGATGCCTGGTCCCAAATAAACACCTGGTCTGCTCAGTGACTGAAACAAATAAACACCCTGGCTATTATTTGGTATTTTAAGGCGTGTCTTTTTGGTGTCACCCACAGGGGGTTGACTGGTCAAGGACAGAAAATCATCCCTTTTCATTACAGGCAAGGGTCTATTCACCCCTACCTATAGGTAGTTTCTCATTCAATAAAAATCTGGTCTCACCTAAGAAAACATTTTGGCTGGGATAAAGGCTCCATTTTGACTCAGCTGATAAAAAAAATCATACACTTAAACCATCTTCTACTAATTCATCATTTTTCAATCGTACCATAAAGGACTACACACAGGGTTCGACAGTGTGAGGAGGTACTCGCATTTGCTACTAAAAATATTACAGTGCGAGTTGTGATTTGCATTTGGTAGCACCCGTGCATCTACGAAAAATGACCATTCAAAACATGTTTTATGTTGTGTTGCATACATTGGAAGTTGTGGCCGGTGGTGTTCTTGAACGCAGCCCCAGCTGAAAACATGTTCAGCTTTGAAACGTTTGTTTTATTGACCTAACCGCGCCGCTAGCTAGCCTTCGGTACACCAGACATGCCTGCACCGCCCCACGCGCGGTACAGACGAACACAAGCAGGCGCAGGAGTTGGATCGAATTCCTCGACTGAAGGCCCCTCCAAGCTGATCCGCATCAAGTCTTTGGTTGACAAGACTGCAAGGCTGCTTCTTGTGGAATTCTTGATCCGGTTTTGGGCTGAAAAACCTCTCTCACACTGGGCAGCCGAGATCAGCAGCACCAGCATTGTTATAATCCTTAGCATGTTGACATAATTAATGTTGGCTAAGTATAGATGCCCAAAAGTGCAGTCTGAATAACTCAGAAATGCAGCTATAGTCCATAACAAAAAAAAACCCACTATAAACTAATGTATATCAAACAATTTATTAGTATAGTTGCGTATTTGTTTTGATAAATTACAGGTGAGTTGAAATTGATTTAAAATATGTTATTAATTTACTACTCATCTTCTTAAAGTGATAAATTATTCCACAGTGCAATGAAATGCCCATTTTTAAATTGCATTTCATTGCACTGTGATATAATATATCACTTTAAGAAGAAGAGTAAAAACAGAGCTTTCAATATTACAAAATCACAATTTAAGCATTTTATAGTTGTGTATTTGTTTTGATAAATTAAAGGCGAGTTGAAAATGATTTAAAATACGTTATCTTCTCCCTTAGAACATACTGCAGTAGACCGCTGGCTGAGTCTGACCTCCAAGCGGGCCAGACGACCAGATTATAAAAGCTGCTGGGGGGACATCCTTTGTGTCTAAAGAGACTGAGCAGACTTTGATTTTGCATTTACAGTGAGTTGGGTTGTAACTAATTGGTTCATTTCATTTGAAATTAAAGGACATTGACCCGCCCCCCTCAAAATTCAAGCACCTTCTGTAAAAACTACCTGAAAGTTGTAAATTATAACACAGTTGAAATAAGCTTAAGTCTATTGGAGAAAAGTATTGGGTTAGGATTACTGGTTAATAATAGATAATTGTTACAGTATTATTCTCTCTGCACTCTTTGTCTTTGGAGAATTTTACTTGCTGTTTTGATAATACTCAATTACACTGTGCACATGGATTCACTTTAAAAAGCTAGTGTACTAGTGTATGTTTTTTATTCAAATAAATTGAATAATTCTGCTTACAAATGCCTCCTCACTGAACGCATATCACTGTATTAAAGAAAAACACACTATTTGGTAACTTTTCATCGTGCTACTAAAAATATTTGTGTGCTACTAGATTTTTCAACTTGGTAGCACCCGTGCTACTTGGAAAAATGCTAAGCGTCAAGCCCTGACTACACACCATAGAAGATTTATATATGGGTAAGATTTTCCCCACATTCCATCAGTTGCAGGAGAAATGTGATTTATATGATAGAGATTTTAAATATTTACAAATCCATAGTTTTGTGAAAAAAACATTTGCGACCTTTCCCCATCAGCCCGCTGAATCCATCATGGAAACACTACTTCGGTCTGACCCATTAAAAAAAGGACCTTTATCCAAAATACATGACACTGTTTCAAATAGACTGTACAGCTGCACTGGATCATCTAAAGGAAGCCTGGCAGGAGGATCTAGGTGTGGAAATCTCGGACAACTAATGGACAAAGGCCCAGGACAATATACACTCCTCGTCTGCGTGCATAAGACATGGACTTCTGCAATTTCAAATATTACACAGACTGCACTTGTCCAAATTGAAACTCTCAAAGATGTTTTCTTCAGTTAGTCCATCCTGTGACAGGTGTGGACAAGGTCCAGCTTCTTTAGCACATATTTTCTGGAGTTACCCACAAACAAGAACAACACACAAACAAGCTTATCATTGACCATTTAACTTTGATCTTACAATCTTATTACATAATTATTACTTGCTTTTGGGAGGACATAGGGGTTTGCTTATTTATATATTATGATTACTAGTTTGGACCCAGTATAATCAAACACTTTTACACCCAAACTCTTAACATCTGTGTTGTTTATATGGTAATGCTGTCAACATTCCCTAGCACCTTGACTATTACTATTAGTTCTTTTCTATTGGTGAGATCTGCTCAACTCAGCTCGACTCTACAGGGTTTTGATACTGTCTGCTGTTTCCCATTAAAGTATAAACTTCATCTGCATCTCTGGCCCCATTTACACGACAACAAAAATGACAAAAAACGTAGAGTTTTCATTGGATTTCCCCTTCCGCTTACACGGAGGACGATGCCTGGAGTGTCTGAAACTTTTGGAACGGTCCAGAGTGAAAAGTTTTGAAAACATTTTCATTTTCGTATCCGTGTAAATGGGAATCAGCATTTCCTTAGAAAATGCAGACGTGCTGCAAATGCGCAGTACTCGTTCACATGAAGGCTGCGCGTGCATCCCAGGAACAACAACAGCAGCTTTGGCCATCTACCGAGCAACATGTGCACTGCCTTTTGTGCTCAGTTTGTTATCCATACAGAAATATCCAGACACATTTGTTGTCCAGACAAGAAACTCCTGCGTCTTTGTGCATCCACTTGGCATTGTTGTTTATGAAAAGTTCGTCTTCACCAGAAAGTGTACACGTTTCAACGCCGCTGTTTCACAACAAACGCAAATCTACTGGCCTTGCATGCAAGCTACAGCGTTTTCAGTCATTCTTGCGTCTCCATGTGAACACAGAGTGCTTTTGAAAACGCAAAGGAAAAACCTTTCCTTTTCTGGTGACAACGCTGTCGTGTAAACGGGGCCTCTATAAAGTAAGGGGGACTGTCATGACATGGCTGCAAGAAACTATGGTGGAATCCTCTTAAATATAAAGGAGGAATCAGAGGCAATACAGCTGCTGGTCCCTTTGTGGCTTTTTGGAAATATTAGATGGATTGGATTAGTTTTGTTCCAAAGACAGTTGCAAGCAGCAAAACAAACTAGCACTTAGGAGAGGAAAGTTTGTGAAACCATACAGAATCCCAGGGCCAATAATAGGGGGCATTTGTTTTTTCACGTCAATACCTCCAACTTGTGGCAGTACTCTGACCATTCAGAGGTCAGCAATGTCTCCAATGTCATGTTAGGTCTCAACTCAGCTTGCATTGAACCCTCTTGAGGTGATACGGAAAAGTGTATCAGGCTCAAGGTTCAATCTCTAATGGAAAACCAGAACAGCCGATGAAAGTCAAGCAGAGTAGAGCAGACCACATCCAGGAAAAGCCCATACGGTATATAATTAGCATTTTCTGTATCATTAACTTGACAAGATACTTGAGTGACCTGTGACTACTCCTAAAAAACTTAAAGGTGCATTCACACCGAACGCGACTTGGGTGACCTGGGCAACCACTTTCAGTGTAAAGTCAATGTACAGCCTTGATGGGGCGGGGTTAAACCTCCCGCGATGCAATGGCCACGATCTGGGTGACCTGGTCGTGTTGCTCTGTCGCTAAAGTTGAAAAATATGTAACTTTTCAGCCGATGTTGCGTGCGGCGGTGCCATGACAGACAATCAGCGTTGTCTGGGTGTGTGATGACACCCATGACAGACTGTGTTTATTCCGGATCACAGAGTGACAATCCCTGTCTGTGTAGGAACACTGAGTTAGCGAGTACATTAATTCAGGCTAGACGACGCTGCTGCAGGGCCATCAGCTGCAGTGTTTTGTGGTTGGTAGGTGAGTGAAAAGGATACAGTTGGAATAATGTCAGCTAATACTTCAGCTAATACGAGGAATAGTTCCAGATAAACTTTATATTTCCGAAAAATTAATGCACTTAAAAACATGCATAGGTAGAGTACTATTAAACTGTGGTATTATTTTTTGATGGGATTTCTTGTAGGCGGAGAAAATACCCTTTGTTCCTGGTACGATACTTCCCTGTTTGAGGCTAGTTCTGCGTAACAGACTCTTACAGACTGTGGCTTACTGAGAGAGAGGAGAGAACTTTCTACTGCATCTAATGTACTTAGTGGACATATGGAGCTCATACAACCCCACTTCAAAAATACTGAACTATCCCTTTAACAGCACTCTGCTCTTAAACAAGCCAGAGGCTGACCCTTTGTTACCAAGAGCAGACCACAGTCCCCTGAAATCTGATTGTCCATCCAAATGTTCTTAAATTAAACACATAAAGGTTAAGTACATCAAAGTGACCTACTCAGTTTGAAATTTTTTCTGCATATGGCCCTAAATGAACAGAAAAAAGTTTGGACACCCCTGTAAACATATGAGTTTGTACATCATTAAGTCGCTTGAGTAATTTGAGTACCATGTTATGAGCCTCATGCCATTCCCTGATCTACTTTGATAAGAAACTCAGTAGTAAACTCCACTTTGGGTCAACAGCGTATCAAGTCATCCACGTCATACCATACACTCACTCACTAACTTATCTCAACTAGGGGCTAAAAGCTCCACTTTGATGCACTTAAAACATCAGTTTTAACACAGTAAACAATAAGAAGAAGAAGCTCCTGTTATTGTTATGGTGCTCTTTCTCGTCGCACAAAATGTTCAACAGCATGGCACTAATAGTTGCGACTTTCACACTTAGCTGTGAGTTGTACTAAAATTTCAGTCGCTCAGAAAAAAAGTATCATGAAACTCTGAGCTGCAGATTAGATCAATTGTGAAACCATCTCGGCTATTCACATGCTTACCAGCTACCTCCAGAGAGTTTAAACAGGCTCATGCCGGGTACATAGATAACTTCCAGGCCAGCTACGACCAAGATAAGAAAGCTTACAAGCATGTTCACATTGCACTGATTTGGTAAACATTAATTGTTTTATGTTGAACAGCTCACAAGAATATCACCTGAAAACTTATTCTCCATTATTCAAGTAAACACCAGGTTCTTCCACTGCATTGACAAACGCATGTCAGTGCAGTTAACTTGTGAGCTAGCAACTAGCAACCACTGCTAGCCAATGTAGCTTCCCAACGTGACAGTGCTCTTACCAGTCGAATCGGTGTCCCTCTGGTGTGCTTTCGTGGCAAAAGCCGGGACGAATTCGGCGGCGTTAACGTTGGGCACAAACGGTTTTGCATTCAAATTCAAGGTTGTAATTGCCGTTTCAAGTTGTCCATCGATTGTGGCCTCTACATCGTCCTCTTGTTCCCAGGAATCAGGGGCAGTGTCTCTCGGATCCATACTGGAGCTTGAAAATTTCACAACGGATATTTGAGGTATACAGGCTAAGTTTAATGTTTAATCAAAACCCGGCGTATATTTCACTTTTAAATTAAGTGAGACCGTTTCTATACAGGAGTAATATTTCGTCTCTAGTTAATGAGTTCGCCAGCCGGCTGCTGTCGGTAAAACGCGAAGAACAGTAATCGACTCAGCACTCCCGGATAGGGTCCTCGTGAGCAGAAACGTCCCGTCAAATGACGTAATATCCGTGATGACCTGGGATATGAAGTCAGACCCGAGGAATACAAACCGTCTTTGCTATCGACTCAGTTGGATAAAACTACAACCCCCACGTATACCTGAAGAAGTGTTTGTATTGGTTGTTTCTGATTTCTCTGAACTGCAGATTCGACATTTGTTTGAACGCCAAATTATGAGGAAAAACTTTAATGTGCTAAAAGTGGTTGAAATATTGTTAACTCTGAACATCTGATTTGTGCCCTTAGTTTGGAAAGATTTTCTGACCTAAGTGCAACCAGGGGTGGAACAGAGGGAAAACAGGTCTTAAGTAAAGCTACACTGATATTGCTTCAATGTTAATCAAGTACAAGTAAAATGCTATAGATTTACTGAAAATGTTCTTTAACTTAATTTACCCCCAAAGCTCTGAGGATTTTTAATGTACTTCCCTGTGTCCTGCAAATTGAAAAACTGTGGAGCACACTTACAAAGCTACCCAATAACATGAGTGATGTTTTCTTCCACCTCTGAATACAACATTTAAAGACAAACAATTTTGCAACACAGTACTTTCTTATCTACCACTGAATTTCTGGATAGAGGTGGGTGTACAGTATTTTAAGTCAGTAAGATCAAGAAGTGACCTAACTGTATGATTTTGGTTTGGTTTAGTTACAGAACCTGACATTGATATTATGAACACTTTTGTGACAACAGTCTTCTGGAATGGAAAGCCGTTTGGGCATAAAAGTGATATCGGCAATATAAACCGTAGTTCAGCTCTATTAGTACTCAAATTTGGAGTGCATGCTCTCAATTTTGGTCTACTAGTGCGCGAGCAGACTCAGTATGTAAGATTCCAGCTTTCAGCTCTCTAGTGGTCTCTATGGACGCGAAGTGTAACTGCACTGTCGTAAAACAGAGCGCCTCACACCAACGTGCATTTGTTGACATACAGGTTCAATCCCAAACCGCCCCCTACACACTCTCCCCACCCACTACCCCTCAGTTTGCGCGTCCTCAAGGAGGGTCCACCATATTAATGGCCTTCCCAAACCATGTCTCCAAGAGGAGCCACCAACGTCCTCACATGGCGGCCATCTTGGCGTAGGGCACATTTCTGCTCTGCTCTATAGCACTCAATGGAAGGTAAGAAGCCTGCTCAAACATATTCACACTTTACTCGCTAAAATCGTGACGCATTTACAAATGGTTTGGTTTATTACAAACATGACAAGAAATATTACGTCAATATATTAATATTACGTTTTATAAAATTTTATAATCTTAAGTATGCAGTATTAAAACTACATCTCTGATGTTTCTGACAAAGTCAACCGTTTGAAAATCGGTTGACAATTGGGCACGCAATGCTTATTTCTCAGTACATGCTCCATAGACATCAGTGTGAAGAGTGAGCAAGCGCACTGAACCAAGATGGCCGCCATGTGAGGACGTCAGTCCCCACTGGTCAATAGCGTGCGTGAGACATCTAGTGTTTCTGTATATATCTATAGTGTGGAGGGGGAGTGGACCATCCAGCCCTTAAATAGCGAGTCTGCTAAAAAGATTAAACGAAACAAGCAAATCTTACTCTATGCTGACATTTGATTTGATTGTGCAGCCCTGGCACCTCAAAATATGAGCACAATTGGCAGCATTAATTCATTTGTTTGATTGGAAATGTCAGATGGTACTAGGATTGAAAGACATGTAGAATCACTTAAAATTATTTGAAGTATAATGTAGCTCCTGTCATTGTAATGGCTTCTGATTTAATGATTTCAGATTTCCGGTGAGGGCCTCCCATTCCTGCCCGTCATAGGGCTTTTTTTAAACCTTTTTTTTGTTAAGAAATGAGCAAGTTATGATTTATTTTCAATGTACATGCATTGCCTTTAATGGGAACGTTGCCCTACCCAAGATGGCTGCCAGGTAGGCACGTCTTTTTTTTATTTTTTATTTTTTATTTATTCTTGCACCCAGACACACACAGCACAGTACATCATATTTACATATATACAGTACTATATACAATACACATAAAGGAACACAAAGAAACAAACCCAACATGGGGGTATCTAACTAAGAATTCATGAATCATACAAAAGCTCTTAAGGCTTCACATATCTGTAGTGTTTTAATTGCCTTTTGATTCTTAAGTCCTGCCAATGTCCCAATGTAATGTTCGATTTCCAGTTTAAATTGTAGGAAACGTGGGTTTTTTTTTGGTCCATCTGGATTTATGTATGTGGTATTTCCGAAGTAATATAAAGAGGTTTAACAAAAAAGTGTCTTTGCATCCAACACTGCTGTCGACATACAAGACAATGTCCTTTATATTTAGGCGAACGTTGAGTCCCATCAATCCCTTATAAACCCTTTCACATCTACCCAAAACAACTTCACACAAGGACATTCATAGAACAAATGAAGCACAGTTTCAGGCTCAGATTTACAAAATACACACATTTGATCTATATCTCTGAATCTGGAGAGTACTTTTTTGACTGGATAAATCCTATGTACAATTTTGAAGGATACTTCTCTTATCTTGTTGGTGATACAATATTTTTAATTTATATTCCATACTAATTTCCAATTAACATTTTGACCTTTTCCTCCCAGAAAGCCTCAGCAGAAGGAATTGATGTTTCCTGACAGAGACTCCTAATATGATAGTTGTTACACTTCTTGTTGGTGAGGGTCAGATCTCCTAGCATTGGTGCAGGTGTAAACTGAATGCCTCTATCTAGGGAGTCACATCCCGCGACCAGTCTCAGAATACCAGACGGTATTGCATCAAAGACAACAGCATATTCCTTTGGAGTGACTGGAATTCCATACTTTCTTAAAAATTCTGTATAAGACAATAAACGCCCAGCAATTGTGTCACCATCAAGATACCATACCTCACCCAGCCATCAAAGTATATGGATTTATTCTTGTATTTGATATATCTGTTATTCCAAATTATACATTTGTGAGGAGAGAAGTTGTGTTTGTAAGCAATGTCTGTCAGTCCCATCTTGGGTCTCTTTGCAAAGATTGAAGCAAAAATTTTGGCAGCGTTATTTAACAAGGTAATCGGCCTCCAGTTGTCAATATTCAGTTTATTTTTTTTTGGTTTGGGTATTAATTTAATAAGACCTTGTTGTATTGTCGGTGGTAAATGGCCTTTTGTTATGGCTTCCTCAAACACATCAAGTAGAAATGGAGCAAGAGATTCTTTAAAATATTTATAAAATTCACCTGTCAGGCCGTCATTACCTGGAGAGTTTTTATCTTTAAGAGAGTCAATAGCTTTTTGTACCTCCCAGATGTTAATCTTTCGGCGACAATCATTTTTTAAATTCTTCATCAACTGTTTTTATATTATATTCTATATTTTGGTAGTATACGTCCATTTTATTTTCATCAAGGAATTCCTGGGAGTGTAATTTTCTGTAAAAATCGGCAACATATTCTGCAATAATTTTTTCATCTTCACAGACAGTATCATTTGTATTTAGTTTGCTTATCAAGGACATTTCATAATTCCTTTTTTTAAAATTAAAAATATATTTGGAACATTTTTCACCTTGTTCAAGCTATTTCTCTCTTGACCTAATTAAAGCGCCTTTGACTTTTCTTCATAGATTTGATCAAAGGAGACTTGTAGTAATTTGTATTCTGTTTGTTCATCCTCAGTTAAGCTTACCTTTTCAGTTAATTTCATGATTTGTGAGATAGTTTGCAGTTCTTTTTCGTTTCAACTTTCTAATTTCAAATTTCATTAATTCCCAGGATTTTCCATGATTATTATTTAACATGGCTATTCTCCAGTGTTTTTCAATAAGATTTTTTGTTTGTCTTTTAAAGTCATTATCACTCAGTAAACTTTTATTAAGTTTCCAATAGTCAGTGTTTGTTTTAGCCCTTTTAGATAGAGGGTTGATTTCAATAGTAATAGCTTTATGATCTGTAAATATTGTCGGCATCATATTTGTTGAGATAAGCCAGAAGTCTAGCCTGGACTGTAAAGACATGTCCTTATTACTATACATTTTTGTGTCTGGGTGTTTTTGTCTCCGGATGTCAGTTAAGTCAGTCCTGTTACATATATTATTTAATTCATTTGCCCTTTTATCTTTTGGAGGCCATCTATCATCCCTGCCATTCATTACAGTATTAAAGATTCCTGATTTTGGCTGTAGGAAATTTAAACAACCAGGAATTCACTTTGCTTTCAATGGTTTGAAATAAAGTTGTATTTGCTTTTTTATCATTTGTTGCATATATATTTACCAAAATGAACACAGCATTATCATTTTCAACAATCAATATAACCCATCAACCACAGTCGTCAGTAAGATGTTAAGATTTTCCCTCTGAAGTTTCCCTTTAGTATAGCGACCCCTGCTGATCTATGACTACCAAAAGAAGACCAGATATCTCTTCCCCATTGACTTCTCCAGAACAATATATCTGATTCTGAGGCATGAGTTTCCTGTAAAAAGTAAAAATCTGCACATTTCCCTTGACAAAACAAAAATAAAGTTTTCCTGTTCAAATCATTTCTGATCCCCCTGACATTAATGGATAACAAAGATATGGACACGAGAAAGAAAGAAAAGGGAAAAAAAGAAAAAAGAACACAAAAAAAGAAAAGGAGAGGAGACTATGTCTCTAACTCCTGTCTTAGGATGAAAACAAAAACAGGCAGGCCCGTGACACCTGTAGCACCTTATAGATTAGTCATTTAACAAAAGTAAATGTCTCTTTGGCTCATTCAAAATCACTGTTTTTGCTTTGGTTCATTATTAGTTCTTTACTATAGCCGAATATGGTCTTTAAACAAAAGTCAGGACTAACCTGGTTCACTTTGAGTTTGTTTTAGTCGTTGGCAGTAATCTCTCCTTCTCCTTTGATGAAGGCTCGTCCTCCCACATAGTAGGCTGTCTTCCCGGTCTTGCATGCACTCTCGACGTAGGGGTACAGTTTTAGTCGTCTCTCTCTGTATCCTTTGGACATTTCATGTCATAGGCAGCACTGCACATGCCAAGACGTAGAGTGGTTTCTTGCTTACATTCAAGCCGTAGCACAACTCAGAAGTTGTCAGCTCTCACATAACGCCTAACAAGGGAGCCATCTTGCCACTGCTGGAAATTGGCATGAGTGAGAGAAAGGCAGCCAAAAACCGGAAGATCTCCAAGACAGCTGTTCATTACAGTAAGAAAAAGCAAGCCGAACGTGGTACTACCAAATTGCTAGCTGGTCGAGGCAGGAAATGTCTTTCTACCTCACGAGAGAACTGTGCACTCCTCTGTTCCTGTGTCAGGAATCGTTGTCAGACCTCCAGGGACCATTAAAAGGGGTGGGCACTGTCACGAAATGTGACTTGTTCAGCAAGGACAGTTTGAAATCGACTTCTTGAAGCTGGTCTGAAGTCACATAGGGCACGGAAGAAGCCCTTCATCAACGAAAGGCAGAGGAAGGCCCGATTACTCTTTGCTAGGGATCACAAGGATTGGACTGTTGATGATTGGGCTAAGGTTCTCTTCAGCGATGAATCGAATTTGGGTTGAAGCCCACTCCAGCCAACTTACTGGTTAGGAGGAAGCCTGGAGAAGCCAACAAACCAGAATGTCTTGCCCCTACAGTAAAACATGGGGGTGCGTCTGTGATGATCTGGGGTTGTTTCAGTATGCGTGGAACAGGGCAAATGAACCAGGTCACGTACAGGGATACTCTTGAAAACAGTCTTCTTCCATCAGCTGATAAACTCTTTCCTGCCTCAAATGACTGGATTTTCCAACAAGGCAGTGCCCCTTGCCACACTGCAAAGTCAGTTAAAGCCTGGATGGAGAACCAGAACATTTGAACCATGCCCTGGCCTGCTCAATCACCAGATCTAAAGCCAACTAAAAACCTGTGAAACATCATCAAACTCAAAATGGAGAACCACAAGCCCAAAACCAAAGCAAATTTGTTTGAAATTTTGCAACAGGAATGGGCTACTGCGACAGCAGATCAATGTCAGAAGTTGCTGGAGAGCATGCCAAGACACATGGCTGCAGTCATCAAAAACAATGGTTAAGCAATCAAGTACTAACTCCTGTGTGTATCATGTGACTTACAGATAGAAAAGAAAAAAATGGAATGCCTCAAAGCACAGTTTTTGGCAATTCAATGGCATAGCTAATGATGTAAGAACTTCAGTGATTTTGGTTATTACCAAGAAAACCATGGAAAATGGCTAGATATCAGCTCTTAAATTAAACTCTAATTAGCTATTTTTGTTGTTATCATTATATTTGTCCAAACAAATGTACCTGAAGTTGTACCAGGCATTAAAATGAACAAGAAATTGAAGAAAACATGGGCGGTCTAATAATTTTTCCATGGCTGTATATTGATCAAAAGAATCTTTTTGCTCTTATTTTTTTTTATTTCCATTATACTTACTTTAACTGAGGCAGAGAAAAAAAACAAGAGGTGGAGTTCAAGATTTTCAGGTCAAATTTCCATCATAGAAGCATTATGTTTCATAAATTGTTTTCCAAAACTGGAGATAGTGTTTGAAAGGCAAATTACATATATATAAATTGTCAGAAATGTTTCCAAATATATTGAAATTACATGACAAAATACATCAGCTCATGAAACCAGGCAGAATGGTGGCTAAATATGAGGTTAAGACATTGTTACCATAAAAGGGGTAAACATATTAAACATGCATGCAATAGTAAATTTCCACAGCACCAGTTACAGTTTACAGAGTTTCAATATTAATAAATGTAAGAAATAATGTGAGGGATTGACTTTATTATGTTGAAAAATAATTCTTATATCTAGATTCAAATCTTTAGGCCATTTATTTTTAAAATGACTTGAAAACAGAGCACATAACTTCCTAAGCATATAAATAGTGCAATGACACTCATGCGTAATGCTGCACAATGGATGTGCTGGCACTGATGGAAGATCACGCAAATGGTAGGATCAGGATGGAGAGGGTCTTTAGGGACCACGAAGATTTCCTGGCCCATGATGATGACAGGCTAATAAGCCGATTTAGATACCACAGAGCAGTGCTCTTGGATCTTTGCGCTTATCTGGTCCCAGTGTTAAACAAAACCACCCACCGGAACTGCACCATCCCGGTGCATATACTGGTGCAGACCACTCTAGGGTTTCTGCCAACCGGCTCCTTCCAGCGGGAATTAGCTGACAGACATGTGTTTGATATGATTAATACTATATAATGTTACATTTTCTGTCTAAAGTCCCTTTTGGGTATGATATAACACAGTTAAGCTCTGCCCTTAGGTTTGGGATATCGCAGCCATTCCTCAGCACAGTAATGCCAGCCGTTTTGGATGCGGTATAAACATCACCAGTCGATACAACAGGATTCCTTACACTGTGGGTGAACACGCCAACATTAAGAGGCAATTTGCAGCAATGTCTGGTTTCCCAAATTTAATCGGCGCAAATGACAGTCTGCACTCACATTGCTATAAGAGCTCTGACTGAAAATAAATTTGTCAATGTGAACCCAAAAAAATGTGCATACAATCAGTGTAAAAATTATTTGTACCTCAGACATGGTTCTGACAAATTTAGTGGCCGGTGTCCTGGGTCAACACATGACTTATTCATCCTGACACACAGCTTCTTCGTCTTCTTTGGTTTCAGCAGACTATACGCATCCAAGGCGTATCGCTGCCCCCTCTGACGCACAGCAGTGTCAGGAACAGACTGCAGGCAGGCAATGCAAAAACATTCATGAGGTACTTTGAGGTGACCATTCATAGTCACTTGTGGGTGTGTAGAAGGCGGGATGTGAGGTAAATCCACTTGCGCAACCTTCCAGGTGGACTGGGATTTATAAAGGGAAAAGTGCTCACAGATGTGCGAACGCAGAGTTTTATAAATCAGATTATTTTTTGGCGCACACCATTTTCAGCTTTTGGGCGCACGTACACTTTTAGTATGGATCCTATGGAATGTTTTATAAATGAGGCCCCAGTCACCAAAAAAAAAAAAATCAGAGTCGAGTCCGAGTCAAGTCCTCTCACCTGAGTCGAGTCCAGGTTGAGTCCTCAGTGCCTCAGCCCAAGTACTAGAAAAGTACTGAGTCTGAGTCCTCAATATTGAGTCTGAGCCAAGATGCTAGATGCTCTTCAGCTCTCCACTTTTGCAAAGCCTGAGAAATGACGAGCAAATTAAAACTGTCTTTATTGAAAATTAAAAATACAGTTTTCTCCATTTCAACAGTACTTTATTAGCTGTCAGAGGACTGCACATTTAAGCAACAAGTGTTGTGAGTTTGCTGTTCTTTTTCAAGAATGTATTTAGTTCAAATGTTTAAAAAATGTTAAACTTAAAGTAACATTTCCATGTATATATATATATATATACACATGTAAAGTCCTCAAATTTATTCATACCCTCCCATTAAAGAAGGAAACACAGCTATCACTGAAATAAGCTGAAATTGACAAAAGAAATAATACAAAAATTGATGAAATCATGACATTGCTTTTGAATTGTGGTTCAACAGAAATATATAACATATTGGGAAAACAGGCATGATGGGACCTGTAAACTAATATTTTGTTGAATAACCCTTTGAGGCTATCACTGCAATCAGGCCTCTGCACCTGTTGACAGGTAATTTGGCCCACTGCTCATCAGCAATGTGCCTTAATATGTCCAGGACAGTGTTATCTGTTTTTGTTTTTTAATTGTTCTTTTCAACCACAATTTAAAAGCAATGTCTGGGCTAAGCCCCGGATCTTCTTCAATCCTAGATCCACCCCTGCTGACATGAGGACCTTGTACCAGAAGAAATAAAAAAAATAAAAATACAAAGGATTTACTGATAAATAAGCTTGAGTCCTCCGAGTCCTCCCCCCCTCCGAGCCCTAATGCAGCCAGAGCTTGAGTACGAGTCCAAGTCTGAGTCATCAGCACACAAGTCCGAGTCGAGTCACAAGTTCGACAAATCAGGACTCAAGTTGGACTCGAGTCCGAGTCCTGGACTCGAGTCCTACAACACTGCTTTGTATATTATGTTTTTCACACCCACATTCTCACGAGAACTCACATAGGCCATACAAACATCACTATATGTGCACACACTTTTTCCTCACAGGCACACTTCACAGACACACACATACACTCCATGAACACACCCATATACTCCATGTCTTTAAAATAACGTGACTCTATGCTGAGGGTCGGACTTTCTTCTCAGCTGACGGACTTCCCATCATTGATCATTCTGATTGTCTGCATTCTTGCAAAATTGTATTTTTTCTATCGTAATAAAGACTCAAAGACAGTCTTTGGTTCAAGATTCTTTATTCCACCTTTTTGGGGAAGACAGACCAGTTTTTCAAGAACAAGGTGGTGTCAGAAGTGGGAATCCAGCTTGAAATTGTTCCTGTTCCAGGAGATCGGTGAAAAGGGCCTTTCCAGGACTTCAAAATACTTCTTCCTGCCTCTTACCCCGCTTTGAGTATGGAAGGACCATCTCAGGGAACTGGGACCTTTCAACTTGGAATCCAACAACCCAAATCTACACTTATTCTCTATAATTTTTAAGGTAATAAGATCTTTTCTTGACAAATTTTAAGTTTTGAGAAGGATCATATTTTTATTGAACCAACAATTGTAAGTTAAAAGTCCCTTCCTGAGGCCTCATTATTTGCTGATAAGGTAAAAAGGGTCATGTCTGAAGGAATAAGTAGTAAGGACTCTACATAAATAGATTCTACGAAGAACAGTACAAAAATACATAGGAAGAAGGCTATGTATAAAACTGATAAGAATTTCAGTTAAAGTGTTGAGAAGAAGTTCAGCCACAGGAATTAAATATTGCTCAGAGATGTTTGACAATATTAAGCAGACTCAGGGATCCATAGAGAAACTATGAGATCAAAAATTAGCAAATGTGAAGACCACAGGAGGGGCAGGACAATTTTCTGGATTATGAGGGACTAAAATACGTGCACAAATGGGAAACAATAACTGGGTTTTCCCCACACAGAGGAAGTTTAAGTACTGCTCAATTGACAAAAATCAAATGGTTTTTACAGAAAAAGGGGGTTTTGATGGAAAAGAGAACAGTGAATGTGGGAAAAATTACAACAAATTAATGATGAAATTGGAGTGTCTGAAAAAGTGGATGGATGAAGCAGATGTCACCGAGAGGAAGGGGACTAGGACAGTGCAATACCACCAATTTCTGTTGAGGAGCAAAAGACACCAGACAACAACACCAGGAGAGGATTTAAATGTAAAATAGTAATTACAAAAACTCTAAACAGATTAAAAGATACTCAAGGATCAGTTCTAAAAAAGACAGTCCAACAGTTTGTCCATAGGTTTCCAGGGAGAGTCCTCCTCTCGCAGGTTCCAGCACAAGTGAGGGCCAATAACTTTAAAAAGAAACAAGATATCTGTCAGGGTGACCAAAGACCCATCAGTGTCCAGTTGTTAGAGCTAATTTAGGAGCCTTAGCAATATCTTCTGGGTGGGAATAAACTAATGAAACACAGCAAAATAAGGAATCCAACACAAAATGAACTAAATCAAATAATCACTAATGAAAATTTAAATCCACAACAAAGTAAACAAAATATGCCCAGCCCTAGATTACTGCAAATGTCCATGTATCTACTGATTTTAACTGCCGCAGCAGTTAAAATCACAGGTTCTGTGCCGTATGCTATAGTGAGAGTAGAGGGGTACTTATCTGGAGTAAGGGTGGAACGCATCCCCACCCCTCCGCTTTTATCCGTGGCTTCCCCCTCTCGCACTTTGCGTCTCCGTTGTCTCTCTAGCGGGTGGCAACCTGTTTCCCTGAAGCAGCAGCAGCTCCTCCCGTCCCGGCAGCAGGTAAGCCTCCTCCGTCTGAATCGCTCCTCTCGTGCTGTCTCCCACACCTGAACAAGGTGCCGTCCTGCTGTCACAGCCATCTGACCAGCGCTTCATCGAAAGCGTTCACCAGAGCGTTTATCCCGTGCGTCTGCTCCAGTCAGCTCAGCTGCTCTCCAGGCTCCCTTCTCTCCGTCTGCCGTCACCTAGAAGTAGTGTAGGAAAGGCGCCCCAAACTACCCACACCTGTGGCCTGATTGTGCATGTGCTGCTTCTACAGAGAGAGGGTGGTGATCAGGCTCAAGCAGACACACGTGTGCACACATACACTTACACACACACACACTACTCGTCACCCTGTGACACAGAGAGGCGTCAAAGAAAATCAATGGGAGAAACAAATGGCAAAATTAAATGATGAGTATAATGCAGATCAGGGAAAGATTAAAATAAAAAGCAATGTATGCAAAACACACAATATCTAACACACAATCCCCCTCTGGTTTATGTCCCAAAGCCGCTGAGTGCTGTGGATGACGACTACATCATCTTCTACTATGAGGAAAAGGAGCCACTGCCTGCATCTGCACCTTCTACATTTGCAAACGGACAAACATGTGATGACCCTGTGGTGAGTGACTTTAATTTGTAGACTGTTCTTGCCCCCACTCTGTGTTCCTACTCATGCTGCTCCCTCACTCCTGGTGAGGGGGCGTGTCTACCTGTTGCTGAGACACTCCTGAAGACTCAGAGGCTGTTTACACGACTCCGTTTCCACCTGAAACGCAAAGGTTTTTCCTTTGTGTCTTCAAAAACGATCTGCGTTCAGACGGAGACTCGAAAACGCTGTAGCGTGCATGCCAGTCCAGTAGATGGTGATGTATGTTTGCAGAAAAACAGCGCAGTTACAACACACTTATGAAGAAGAAAAATTTTCCACAAACAACAATGGCGAGTGGACGCACGAAGACGCAGGAGTCTCTTGTCTGGACAACAGATCTGTCGGGACAACAAATCTGTCTGCATAGTTTTGTCTGGATAACAAACCGAGCATGGGAAGAGGCACTCATGTTACTCGGGAGACGGCAGAAGCTGTTGTTGTTCCTGGTATGCGCACGCAGCCTTCATGTGAAAGAGTACTGCGCATGCGGTGACGTCAGCGTTTCCCCCTGAAACGCTGAATCATGTTTACATGAGACCGGGTGGCGGAGCATTTTGAAAACTCTCCACCTTGGACCCTGGTTTCAAAAGTTTGCGGATTCAGTTACTCCAGGTACCGTTCTCATGTAAACGGGAGGCTAAAACGCAATGAAAACTCTTCGGATTCGGCCAAAAACGGAGTCGTGTAACCACCACCTCAGAGTGCCAGATGACTCCTGCCCCTTGATGTGGTATTGTTGGCCATCTCCTGAGCTCTAGTGTTTTCTTCTTGCCTTGGGTATTTTTGTATGGACATTGTTTTAGTCTGATTGAAACTTACCCGTGTTTCTCCTTTCTCTTCCAGTATCACCGCGTGCCCAGCCACTCTTAGCCACACTCTGGATCTCAATCTCCCTCAGCCTTTCTTTTTCCCTCCCACTATCTCCTGGACAGCTTCACCAATAAACGAATCTTTGTTGCACCTTAATTCGGTCTCGGTTTGCTTTTGGATCCTCTAAAAACGTTGGGAACTCGTTCCCTAACAAAACATCTCCATCAAAAGTGGTGCCCAGAACGACCTGATGACTACACCAGAGGTGAATTACCTTTTGAAAGCCTGTAAAAGAGCCCTTTTGGGGAAGGAAGGAGACAAAACTCACATCGGAGGCTGGGCTGACAACAGAATCCCAGACGTGCTAAAACATGCCATACACGCTGAAAATCAGACCCGGGACAAGTCACTCAAAGAGGAAAAGAAGCACAAGGCTGCAGCGCATAATGCCAACCTCACCCTAGCATCTTGGGGAGGTTTCCAACAGGGGTCACGGATGCTACCGCGGACATGAGGGATGTGGACACGGTCGGGGCAATTTTAGAGGCAGAAGAAGAGGACAACCAAAGCCATACGACCCAAATATCTGTTTTTGTGTGGTGAAATTGGGCACTGGAAGATTGACTGCCCACACCAAGATCAAGAGGCACAAAAAGGATTTCACCCCCCTCACAGCTCATCGTGAGACACAGCTTTCTTCAGAGAACCAGTCTGACTGACTAAACTCTCACACCACAGAGGGACGTAACACGCGCACACACATGCCCACAACAGATGCTCACTGCAATGAAGAACTGCTTAGCACTGATACTATGCTTGTATACAGGGTAAGATATCAGAGTTAGAATCAGGAAACATTGAGATGCCTATTGTTTGTGAAACCTAAGGTCATTTATCATCAAAGAGTTATAGAGACATGCCAATGGTTACGTGTGAAATTCAAGGGATCAGACAAATTTTTCTTTTTTTTTTTTTTTTTTTGGTTGTTTGTGTTTGTTTCCTCCGCCAAGGAGATTATATTTTTGCTGGCCCATGTTTGTCTGTTTGTTTGTTTGTCAGCCAATTGCCATAACACCATTATTGAAAAATCGTTTTAGCTCAATAACTATCTGACTAATAATGATATCAACATGATTCCGAGTGCTAGGTGTAGGTTTTTAGGGTCAAGGAATCATATTATGATGCTGACTTTATCATGGAACTATTGCTTATAGATGTAACAGCAATATGTGAGCAACCTTGGCGAGTGCTTACTAGTCTGTTTATCTGTTTTAGCTCAGTAACAGATGCTGTATAAAATTTTGCAAAATCTAATACCCTCTCTAAAATCTCTTTAAAATATACTTCAGTATGATTTCAGTAACTGGTAATAGAAGCTACTCAAAAGTACTCAATACCAGCAATAAGTATGTTCCATTGTTTATTTTCTATCCCTATCTTTTAGATTCGAAGCAAGGTGTTGACATTTACTTACTTACACATGGTAATTTACGCATCTATTTATTAGTGGATGTCACTGTGAATAGATGGATTTGTTTATCAGTAAACAAGTTGCCACCAATTTCTGATGACTACTGAACACAATAAGCAGTTATGCAAAGTATGTCTTTAATGGTCAACAATTTATTAGGCTACAATAAAAACACCACACTACATACAACACAGCTTGATTTAAAAAAGCACAAATGACCCAGGCTTGTAGCTCTGCCAAAATAAAACCAAGTCTACGACTCTGCCTCTGTGCGTAAGACGTTAAAACCAGAAGAAATAAGAAGGGGTACTTAGCTGACAGGAGAGGTGAAGCGTACTTCCACCTCTCCACGTGTCTCACAGGGCCTCCTCTCCGCGGCACTGTTGTCTCGGGTCACCAGGTCCATCTGTCACCTTGGTCGGCGTCTCCCTCACTCTCGTGCCTCCTGGTTCTTGTCACCCCGGCTGCGTGCTGTCGTCCGCGCCCTCTTTTGCCACCGGCCGCTGCTTACCCCGCTGCGTGGTCTTCACTGGCTGCAGACCGCGTCCTCGGCGCCTCTCTCTGGCCCGCTCCTCACACCAATGCTCCCTCTGCACACCTGCGCTCACTCACACCAATCACCCAGAAGGAAAGCCCACACCCCTTGTGTACATGCTGGCGCGCTCTCTCCCCGCTCCACAAGGTGTTTTAAATCAGTCATTGGGTGGTGTACACAGGAGAGGGGAGAGAAATCACTCATGCAGGGAAAAACAGTCACACATACACACCCTGTGACACAATGTTCCTTATCCATACACAATCTTGTCTCTAATCCCATTGAACTATCAATGGTTCAATGCATCAATGCATTTTTCTCAATTCCTGTTCATGAAAACTCCCAGTTCTGGTTTGCTTTGAACTTTCAGGGCAAACATTACACATGGACACATTTGTGTCAGGGTCTAACTTGCAGCCCAACTCTATTTTCTACGGCACTGTCTAAAAGCCTTTCATCCCTGGATTTGTCACCAGGTACAGCTCTACTACAGTATGTTGATGACTTACTCATTGCTGCACCCACTAAAGAACAGTGTGAAAAGGACACTATTTCTCTGCTGAAACATTTAGCAGCAGAGGGCCACAAAGCGTCACTTTCAAACTCCTGTTTACCAAACAGGGTTTTTTTTTTCTTGGTTAAATTCTTATTCCCTGTGGCAAATTGCTTTCTCCTGACAGGGTAAAAGCCATTGTGGACACAACCAGACCTGTGACTAAAAAACAAGTTCTTTCCTTTCTGGAGAGGTGTTCCTATTGCAGACATTTTATCCCTAACTACCCTGACATTGAAAGAGGGCTCAGGGACGTCTCTCTGGAGAAAAAACCTGACATCATCTTCAAAGGTCACTTGAACTTCTAAGGCAGAAACTTCTTTTGTGACACTGAAAAGGGCATTACAGAGCACCGCTACACTGGGCGTCCATGATTCAACTAAGCCTTTCATCCAGTATGTGGACAAAAAACATGGCTGTATGACTCCAGTTTTGCTGTGTGATATATTGAAGCCAGTTGCTTATTTTTTATGCATTCTTGATCCTGTAGCTAAAGCCCTTCCTTATTGTTTGCGTGCTGTGGCAGCAGCTGAGAGGGCTGTATTAGCTTTAACAGACTTTGTGGGTTACTCTCCTCTGACATTCAGTATCTCACATCCTGCATGAACAGAAGACTTCTCACCTTGGTACAGCTCGCTGGCTGCATTATCATACCACTGTTCCTAAACTCAATCAATCAATCAAACCCTATTTGTATAGCACTTTTCATACAAAATTTTGTAGCACAAAGTGCTTCACATAGAAATGAAGAAACAAAATAAATTAAAATAAGTAAAAAGTAGAAAATTGAATACAATGAAAAATACAACCCACCCGTGCCCCACCCCCTATCCTCACCATCCACATACAGCACACGCACTCACTTACACACACACGTACAAAGACATGAGGAAGAGATTCTAACAGAAAACATAATAAGAGGGCTGGGGAAATGCCATCTTTAATTAAAAATGAGAAAACACTGGAGCTAAGACTCAAATAACAATAAAAAAATCCTGATAAGAAATTAGATTAAAATAAATAAATAAGCATACTATAGGAAAATAAATATGTAAATAAAATACAATCTTAAATAATAATACGGTAAAATGAGATAAAATGTACTGATTGTAGTGTGAGGGTCAGGCTAGAATATGTAATTTTGCTGCAACAACGCCACCTGGGGGAATTTCACCCCCAGGAATTCCTAAACTAGATAGTAACTGAATAAACATAAAAACAAGGTCACACAGGGTCGTAATCACCACGGGCTGAGACGGGTTTAGTTTAAGAGGAAAATAAATTTTATTGGCAAAATTAACAAATTCAAATTGTATTAACACAAGCAATAATCCCCCAAGACAACCCCAATCTTTAATTAAACAAAATAAATGTTCCAAAATTGTTGCTGATGCATCAATACCAGATTAGTTAAAATTGGCACTTAGCAGAAAAAGGTTCCAAAACAGGGCTGAGGCTTACCATGCGGCAGGGAACGGATTCTAATTGGGGAAGGGGTCTTCAAACTAATCACCTGTGACACTGCACACCAACAAAAAAAGGGGAATCGTGAAAACGCCACCACCAGGGACCAGGGGCCGCTATGGGCCCTCAAGGAGAAACATGTTAATATAAAGCAAGTGCTACATTAAAAACTGATGCACCAGTAATTAACAAGAACAAATTAAACACGATAACAATAATAATCCCCAAAATAATCAAAAACATGAGTTAATGAACATAATCCAAACTAACTCAATAAACATTAAAATGCAATGTCCCTTTTAACGCGTTCATACACAGCTCTACTCCTCCTGTAGCGCATGCACGTGCAGGTCAGTGTTCATGACCAGATTCAGACTGACACCGGAGTGAGAAGAGTCCCAAAAAGGCAAGAAGCAATAAGGCAGCAAGGCGGGAAGCCAAGTTTTACGCCCACAGGAGGAGGAGACCTAGGAGCAGAGCCAACACAGGAATGCATACAGAGGAGGAAGAGGAAGCAGAAGAAGCCAAAACAAGCCAACACAGCAGTGATTGTTTGGAGGCGATGGCAGACCTGATCACCTGCAGTTACTTCTAAAAGGAAATATTAAATAAATAATTAAAGTAGCATTAAAATGTGTCAACAAAGCTAAATTAATTGTGCTTAGGCAGATATACATACCACACAGATAACAGTGCAGACACAGCACAGACCGCGCACAATGGAGAGCACGGAGGAAGAGCGCCTCTGGAACCGCAGCTCCACCTCAGTGTATGTGGATGCACCACCACCCCGACGAGCTCCCAGCAGAGCAATCCCACAACGCCAGCTCCCAGTCAGCCACACAGAAGCCATCAGCTGCGCTGCGGGCGAAGATGAAAAGTCATGTGGCAGCCATGCCACACATGGGTCCTGCCACGCCAAACAAAAGGGCTCCACACCGTGACCACTTCAGGAAATGAGTGGAAGGGAAAAGAGAGCTCGAGGTGTGGCACACCTGCCCAAGCAGCCGCGCAAGGTGACGCCCTGCGCTCAAGTTGCTGACAGAGCCACACAGTGCCATGCAGTGGCAGGGAGGTTGAGGGTCTCCTGCCACATGAAGTAAGATAGTGGATAGAAAATCAGTGAACAGATAATAAAATTCTGAACAATAAATCTGAGCTGAAATTGAGAAATAAACATATTAAGAGGGTTAAAATAATACATAAATCTAAATAATAATAATAATAATAATAATAATCAGCTAAATGCCAGACTAAAATGGTAGGTCTTGAGTTTGCTTTTAAAAAATATGAACAGTAAGTACTGCTCTCAGGTCTTTAGGTGTGCTGTTCCACAGAAGAGGGCCGTAATATTGAAATGATGCTTCACTGTGTGTTTTAGTTCTAACTTTGGGTATGTAGGAGCTAAGTCTAAACTTAGCCTACTGTCAAAATCCTCAGCCTCTGTCACGCAGCAGCCTTCACCCTAATCAGCCTAACTCCACTCACCTGCGCTCCTGAGCACACCTGCACCTCATCTCCAGCAATCAGCCAGCCTACTAAAGCTCCAGCTCCACACTCACCAGTTGTCAGATCGTCTTCGCTCTCATGCCTAGCAATCCAGACACTCTCACCGGACTGATTACCCGTTGCCGACCTGTTTCGTTCCTGTTCCTGCTCTACTCGTCTAATCCTTGGCTTGACTACAAGGTATCGACCAGTTTCTGTCCTGAACTTACCTGCTCGCCTGATCCCTGGTTGACGACCCTGCTTCCTGTTCCTGACAACGAGTTTCTGCCTGAAAGTCCTGATCGGTGTTGGCTGTCTGATCTCCGGCTTACGACCCTGCTTCCTGTTCCCGACAACGAGTTTCTGCCTGAAAGTCCTGATCGGTGTTGGCTGTCTGATCTCCGGCTTACGACCCTGCTTCCTGTTCCCGACAACGAGTTTCTGCCTGAAAGTCCTGATCGGTGTTGGCTGTCTGATCTCCGGCTTACGACCCTGCTTCCTGTTCCCGACAACGAGTTTCTGCCTGAAAGTCCTGATCGGTGTTGGCTGTCTGATCTCCGGCTTACGACCCTGCTTCCTGTTCCTGACGAGTTTCTGCCTGTGAGCCCAGATCTGTGTTGGCATTCTGATCCCGTGCATCTTCCTGACGCTCTGGTTGGCAACTCCTTAAAGACTCTGTTCCTGTGGAGAGGGAGTGTGACTGAAGTTTGGCTCAGGGCTAACGTCACTGGCTTTGGATCCAGGGGACCCGAGTTCAAAATCCCGCACCCAGCACTGTTGTTTCCTCTGTGTCAATAAAGACTGTTTCTTGTGAACTCTGCTGCTGTCTCGCGTCTGGGTCCTTCCTGTATCCGTGTCACCTACTGAGCCCTCTAGGGAAAGTGAGCTTACCACCCAATACCCAATGCGGTTAAAAAGTATAGGCCTGTGTCCCTGTCTTTACCGGTCCACACAAGGGTCCTAAAATTACAGGGGAGGGTTCACCTGGTCCGTTCAGAGCCCCCCTACAAGGCTGGGCGATTGGGCAGCCGTGCCCCCCTCCTCCGCCCCAGGAAAAATGGCTGAAGTTGCTCGCAATACGCTCACAGTCCGCCAGATGGAGCAGTGATTGGATTCAATGGCAGTACATTGGCCATGTTCCTGAGTGCCCACTTCCAATACCCAACCACGGGCTCAGAAGGTCGCCCGCCATTTTGAGGCCCTGAGACCGCCGTTTTGGCCATTTTGGCCATTACAGCCATTACGGCGACTCCGTCAACCATGTGTCACAACTAGGCCGCGCCCCCACACGCCACCATCACAGACGCCACACATTCGTGTAGGGCTGTATCTCAGCCATGGCTTGAGCCAGAGACTTCAAATCTCCACTGACAATTCTTCTGCCTTAGCCGATGACTCAGCTGGCAACAATGATAGGCCACGCCCACCCACGCATGACGCTGTATTTTCGTGTTGGGCTATATCTCGGCCACGGATTGACCTAGGAGGCTTCCTTGGAGCTGAATTTTTTTCTGGATTGATTGGGGCCTAAGGATGTGTCTACTCTGTGACTCACAGGGGCCCCTAGTACCTGTGATTTAGATTTGGTGTCAATTGGCCAAAAATGAGGGTGAGGGTCTCATTCCTCTGACATGATGGCCTATGAGTGTAAGAAGAGAACAAGACCTGATTTTCCAGAGAGGACAGGGGTCAATATTTCTCTGCTGGGACCCAGGGCTGATTTTTTAAATGTTAAACTCGACTCCATTTGGAGCTGAACTGTGGTGGTTTGGTGTCTCTACGACCTTCCTGTGACCCCTGGCACCATGTGAAAGTTGCACATTTCTGGACTTTGAAGCCCCATAAATTGATCATTACTGCATCAAATGATCTGAAACTTTTAGAGGTGATTCATCTCACCTTCATGAACAATCAGTTTCCACAGCAAGTCTCTAGGTCATTCCTGGAGCTACTCCCGGTTTAGGAGGGGCTAGAAAAACGGTTCTAAAAGCATATGATTTTAGAATTTTCAGAGATCCCAGATCCCAGGTTTCAGTTCTCTAATGGCCCTTTTCCATCAGCACGTCCTAGCCCTACTCTACTCGGCTCAGCTTTCCCCGACTCTACCCGGCTCTACTCTACTCCCATGTGCTGTTTATCCACCAGCCTGGTTCCCTGCCCAACAGGGGCGGGGTTGCCATAAAACAGCTTAGCGACACTGCGTTCATTTCATTTTGAGCGCGACATAACAATCAAAACAATAGAGGACTTGGAGGTAATAGTATACTTGCTGCTTGATCTGTGGCTTTTTGTCACAAACTGAATGAAAGAGGAAAGCAGAAGAAGGCTGCAGGCGGCGAGAAGAAATACCGAGGACGAGAGCAATCGAGCAGCAAAGAAAAGACGTATGAGGGTAAGCTAATGGTAGCTACTGCTAGCATGTTAGCTAGCTCTTGCGCTTATGACTCATCGGTGACGACATTCTCTGACCAATCAAAAGCCGGCAGTCGGTCGACGTCACCTTTTAGTATCGACTCAGCTCGCTTAGGACCAGAGCAGAGTAGGTACTTAAAACTGGTTTGTTTTAGGAGGTACCGTGCCGGTGGAAATGCAACGCAAACTGGGTAGAGCCGAGTAGAGTAGAGTAGAGTAGAGTAGGGCTAAGGTGTGCTGGTGGAAAAGGGCTATAAGTGTCACAGGGGTAAAATGGGGGCAAAAGAGCAACAGTTGTAAAATGGGAAGCGAGTGGTTGGCCCGTGTCCCTGGTTGAAAAAAAGGGCTGCCAAGGGGCTAGACCCTTGAAAATTGACCCAGGGGTTCAGCTCACTGCCCTGAATAGCAAAACCAAGTTTCAGACCTCTACTCCAATGGAAACCCCCTTGTTCAGCTAGGGCCACGGGACAACCCCCCAGTTCCTATATATGCTATTGGGAAGTGTCCCTGATTTAACTAAAGGGTACAGGAAGGTGCTAGAGTGTTAAAATTTGGGTTGTGTGCATGTCTCTGGCCCCCCATAACACACACTAGATTTCAGAACTCTAGCACCTTCCTGTACCCCTTAGCTACATCAGGGACACTTCCCAATACCACATATGTGAAACAGGGGGTTGTCCCGTGTCCCTAGCTGAAAAAAGTGGTTCCCAAGGGGCTAGACCATTGAAAATGGATACAGGAGTTCATCTCACTGCCCTGAATACCAACACCAAGTTTCAGACCTCTATTCTAATGGGAACCCCCTTTTTCAGATAGTGACACAGGCCAACCCCTGGTTTACCATAGGTGGTATTGGGAACTGTCCCTGTTTTATCTGGGGGGTACAGGAAGAAACCAGAGGGCTGAAATTTGGGTTGTGGGCATGTCTCTGGCCCCCCACAACACGCACCAGATTTCAGAGCTCTAGCTCCTTCCTGTACCCCTTAGCTACATCAGGGACACTTCCCAATACCACTTGTGGGAACGGGGGGGTTGTCCCGTGTCCCTGGCTGATTAAAGTGGTTCCCGGGGGCTAGACCCTTGGAAATGTATACAGTGATTCATCTCACAGCCTACAACTGCATGCCTGAGGCCTACTAGTAGTGATGAAGCCTGAGGCCTGCAGGCATGAAAAAATTAATCCAGCGCTCTCATTTTTAGGTCTATTGACTCCAAAACTCTCACAGGAGTAATAGGGCCCCCAATGAGTGTTCATGTGCAAGATCAGACCTCTAGCTCCAAAGAAGCTCCAACACAGGTCTGTTTCTCAGTTTAGGATTGAAGCCTGAGGCCTTCCAGCATGTAAAAATGAGTCCAGCTCCCTCATTTTTAGGTGTATTGACTCCAACTCTCACACAAGTATTAGGTCCCCCAATGACTGTTCATGTGCAGTATGAGATCTCTAGCTCAAAAGGGGCCTGAGCACGGGTCTGTTCCCACTTGACAATTAACCCTTTATTGTAAGAAAAGGCCAAAAAGGTCAAAATCTCAGAGATTCCTTAACAAATTTGGTTCAAAACGCACAGGCTCTATATTGATTTTTCAATGTAAATACCAATGCACATTTTCAGACCTCCAGGGGCCTGTAGTTATGAACAGGGGCCAAAAAGACATGTTTTTTCAAAACTTATGCTCTGTTGCTCTCATTTGACCTCTGTGACACTTAGAGAACTAAAACCTGGGATCTGGGACCTCTGAAAATTCTAAAATCATATGCTTTTGGAACTGTTCTGCTAGCCCCTCCTAAACCAGAAGTAGCTCCAGGAATGACATAGAAACTTGCCCTTGAAACTGATTGTTCATGAAGGTGAGATGAATCACCTCTGAAAGTTTCAGATCATTTGATGCAGTAATGATTGATTTATGGGGCTTCAAAGTCCAGAAATATGCAACTTTCACATGGTGCCAGGGGTCACAGAAAGGTCGTAGAGACACCAAACCACCACAGCTCAGCTCCAAATGGAGTTGAGTTTAACATATTAAGAAATCAGCCCTGGGTCCCAGCAGAAAAAAATTGACCCCTGTCCTCTCTGGAAAATCAGGTCTTGTTCTCTTCTTACACTCATAGGCCATCATGTCAGAAGAATGAGACCCTCACCCTCATTTTTTGGCCGATTGACACCAAATCTTAATCACAAGTACTAGAGGCCCCGGTGAGTCAGGATATTAAATTTAAGCCTCATAGCTCCACAGGGACCCAGGTGGCAGCCTCTTAAAATTTGGGGGAGTATCACTTTAATTTCCAACATCATCACCAATCTGGCTCAAATTAAGGGGCGGATCCAGACTTAGCCCACTATTCACCACAAATATTTTTAACTCCATGGAAGCCTGCGTTTTGGAGTGATGAACTTAGAATATGACATAAAATTGATATTTGAAACCTGAATTTCTTGGTCATGGCTAAACTGATCTGGCTCAAAGTCACAGAGTAGACACACCCTTAGGCTCCCAATCGCCAAAAAAATTTTCAGCGTTATGAGTTATGAATTTTCCATAATATTAAAATAGTAAAATTGAGTAACGTGGTCAGGCCTCAACTGATCTGGTTCATATTTACAGAGCAGATACATCCTTAGGGAATGTATCTCCATTCACCGACATAATTTTCAGCTCCAAGGAGACCTGCGTTTTGGCCTCATGATTTTGAGAATATGGCATAAAATTGATTTTTGAAAGCTGAATTACACAATCATGGCTGATGCAATCTGGCTTATATTCACTCTGGACCCTGTTTCATCTCAAATGTTTTCAGCTCCAAGGAAACCTGCATTATGGCATTATGAATATGACAAAGTTTAATTGGCAAAATATTAATTATGTCATCATGCCTCAATCTGGCTTATATTCACATATATGACACATCACAAGACCCCGGTCCACCACAAAAAATTTTTCGCTCCAAGGAAGCCTGGTTCATGAACTTAAGAATTTTTGATAATATTTAATAAAGCCGCTTGTAACTAAATAACGGCTGGACAGATTTTGCTCCACTTGGTTGCATTCAACAGGTACGACCCACACAAGTCTAACAAAAAAAAGATCAGCTTGATATGTGCCTCCGTTGCGGACATATTTGTGAAAAACCATCAGTCAACCGTTGGCGGCTATTTTGAATTAACCGTATGCTAACAACGGTCATAACTCGGTGACGCGTCAACGTATCCGGCTGAAAATTGATATGCAGATAGATACCAAGCCCAGCTATCAGCACAAGAGTTCAGCCCATTGCATGCCATAGTTTTGGAGAAATCCATGAAAATCGGAGATCGTATGACGTCATGAAAATGGGGGCATGGCCTAACGGGATCACAAACAGAGTGTTGGGCGGGGGGAGAGGTATCACCACAAAAAATTTCAAGTCTCTTACTCTTTTCCTGGCAGAGCTATGAACCCGTGAAATGACAAAAAATCAGTATTTAATGATCTGCCCCAAAACGCAGTGGTGTGTCACCACGGTGGTCCTTGATTGACACACAAAATATGAGCTTCCTGGGTCAATCGGTGGCCGAGATATGGCCCAACACGAAAATACAGTGCGCAGGGCTCTGTATCGCCTGCCAGAGGACAGGAGGGAAAACAGGTTATGTCCAGGGTGAGTGGGGTCTCTGATGACGTTCTCTGCCCTCTTGCTGGTTCTAGAGGAGTACAGTTCCTGGATGGAGGGCAGGGGGTCTCCAGTGATTTTTTCAGCAGTCCTAACTGTGCGCTGTAGTCTGCGTCTGTCCTGCCATGTGGCCGCTCCGAACCACACGGTGATGGAGGTGCACAGGACGGACTCGATGACAGTGGTGTAGAACTGGATGAGCAGCTCCTGAGGCAGGCCGTGTATCTTCAGCTGACGAAGGAAGTACATCCTCTGCTGAGCCTTTTTCAGGATGCAGCAGATGTTCATTTCCCACTTCAGGTCCTGAGAGATCGTAGTTCCCAGGAACTTGAAGAACTCTACGGATGACACAGGGCTGTTGCTGATGGTGAGGGGGAGCAGTGACGAAGGCTGTCTCCTGAAGTCCACTGTCATCTCCACAGTTTTGGGCGTGTTCAGCTCCAAGTTGTTCTGGCTGCACCAAAACACCAGCCGCTCAACCTCCAGCCGGTATGCAGATTTGTCTCCATCCTGCATCAGGCCGATGATGGTAGTGTCGTCTGCAAACTTCAGGAGTTTAACAGCTGGGTGCTTGGAGGTGCAGTCGTTGGTATAGAGGGAGAAGAGCAGTGGGGACAGGACACACCCCTGGGGGGCGCTAGTGCTGACAGTCTGGGTTGTTGAGGTGACGTTTCCCAGCCTCACCTGCTGTCTCCTGTCAGTCAGAAAGCTGGTAATCCACTGAGACACGGAGACACGTTGAGGTGAGAGAGTTTGGAGGAGAGGATGTCCGGGATGATGGTGTTAAATGCTGAGCTAAAGTCCACAAACAGGATCCTCGCATAGTTCCCTGGGCTGTCAAGATGTTGCAGGATGTAGTGCAGTCCCAGATTGACAGCATCATCCACCGACCTGTTTGCCCGGTAGGCAAACTGCAGGGGGTCCAGCAGGGGTCCTGTTACAGACCTCAGATGGCTCAGCACTAGTCTTTCAAAGGACTTCATGACCACAGACGTTAGAGCCACCGGTCTGTAGTTGTTCAGTCCCGTGATGGAGGTTTTCTTGGGGACTGGGATGATGGTGGAGCACTTAAAGGCAGAGGGGACTTCACACTGCTCCAGGGAGCGGTTGAAGATCCTGGTGAAGACTGGGGCCAGCTGATCAGCACAGGCTTTAAGACAGGAGGGTGACACTCCATCTGGGCCTGGTGCTTTCCTGGTTTTCTGTTTCTGGAACAGCCAGCTCAGCTCCTCTTCACACACTCTGAGTGTGGCGGGGGTCGGGGGGCAGGGGGGCAGGTTGGAGTGCAGGTAGAGGTGTGGCGGGGGTTGTTGTGGTAGTGCTGGTCTGGGTGAGAGGTGGGCTTGGATGGGTGAGGGGTGTGAAGTTGTCCCTCTCAAACCTGCAGTAGAAGTCGTTGAGGACATTGGCCAGGTCTTGTTTGCCTCGACGCGGGGGGAGGGTCTCTTGTAGGTGGTAATGTCTCGCAGGCCCCTCCACGCTGAAGCAGTTGGCAGTTGAAGTTGGCTGAAAACTGGTTCTTCAGCTTCTCAGAGTAGCTCCTCTTAGCTGCTCTGATCTCCTTGTTCAGTACGTTTCTGGCCTGCCTGTACAGGACCCTGTCCCCACTCCTGTAAGCCTCCTCCTTGGCCTGGCGGAGCTGACGCAGTCTGGCGGTGAACCATGGCTTGTTGTTGATGAAAGTCCGAAATGTTTTAGTTGGTACACATAAGTCCTCGCAGAAACTGATGTAGGCTGTCACAGTGTCTGTCAGGTCGTCCTGGTTGTCATTTGCAGCTTCAAAGACACTCCCATCTGTGCAGTCAAAGCAGGCCTGTAGATCCTGCTTTGCCTCACTGGTCCATTTCCTCACAGTCTTCACCACAGGCTTTGCAGATTTTAGTTTTTGCCTGTAAGTGGGGATGAAATGGACCAAACAGTGGTCAGAGTGTCCCAAAGCTGCCCGGGGAACCAAGTGGTATGCTCCTTTAATAATAGTGTAACAGTAGTCCAGTGTGTTGCTGCCCTTTGGTGGGGCAGCTGATATGCTGTTTATATTTTGGGAGTTCATGATTTAATCTCGCTCTGTTAAAGTCCCCCATGACAATAAAGAGTGAATCCGGGTGTTAAGCTTCAAAGCCGTTTAATTGTTCAGCGAGAGTCTGCAGCGCTTCACTCACGTTGGCTTGAGGGGGGGCGTAAACTCCAGCCATGATGAAGGAGTAAAACTCCCGTGGAGAATAAAACGGCTTACAGTTTATGATGAAAGACTCCAGATTCAGATTTAGGCTGCAGTGTACAGACAGAACTGTGACAGTTGTGCACCAACCTTCGTTTATGTAGAAACATATTCCACCGCCCTTTGTTTTCCCTGAGAGCTCCGTGACGCGGTCCGCGCGGTGGAGGGAGAAGCCCGGCAGATGTAATCCGGCGTCAGGTACAGCGTCACTGAGCCAGGTTTCAGTGAAGCAGAGGGCAGCAGAACGTGAAAAATCCTTGCTGGATCCGTTGAGGAGAAGCAGCTCGTCCATTTTGTTAGGCAGGGAGCGGAGGTTCGCCAGGTGGATGGATGGGAGCGGTGTGCGGTGTCCTCGCTGTCTGAGCTTGACGAGTGCGCTGGCCCGCTTACCTCTCCTGCGTCTTCTCCACATCCCATACAGAGCTGCTGTTCCTCCAACCAAAAGTTCTAAAAAGCTCTCTGGGTTTGAGTGAAAAGAGGGAAAAGTGTCCGGAGAGGACTCCCTGATGGTTAGCAGGGCGTCTGAAATAGATTGGACTAGAGTGTCCAAACACAAAGAAAATAAACAAAAACACGCAAATTCCTGGAGAGCGATGTGCCGAGGCTGCCGTCTGCGGCGCCATCTTGGATCAATCAATGAGCACAGAGATGTACTGCTCCTTCGAGAGAATGAGTGGATGCTTAGTTTCCTCAGGCAATGCTCCTCTGCTCAATCTTCCTCCAACTCTCAAGAGCCCATCCTCCAATACTGGATCCAGCCTTTATATTGGACTCCGACGAACTTACTGTCACTTTCACAGAGGACAAAGCAGAGATTTCTTCCCCAAATCTCTGCTGCTGACAATCACGAATTATGGCCACCTCTGCTCCCAATAACTCATCCAGCGTCAAAGTGCCACTCCTGCATGTGACCCCCTGCCTTTCAGCCTGACTCAAGCTTTTCTCTGGAGAAATAGTCACAGATGTCTCCAAATGCTTCCTCAAGCGACTCCGTGCCAAAAACATGGCTTTTAACCTCAGGATCCAGGCTACTGCCTTTTTGAGTCTCCTCCAGCTAGAAAAGTAGGTAATAAGCTGGCCAGTAATACTAGACATGTCACACACACTGATGGTATTCACTGTTGCCTCCTTTCTGACCTCCTGATCATTGGAGTCCATTGAGACATCCAACACAGCTTTAGGCCAATCCTCCTCATGTCTCCAAAGAAATGCAGGACCTTCCAGCCACCTGCTATTGTTAAAAAAGTCAGAGACCTTCATTCCCCTGGATGCATAGTCAGCTGGATTGTCTTTAGAACTGACGTGTCTCCACCGTGAGGGTTTGGATGTTTCTCTGATGGTTGAGATTCTGTTGGCCACCTATGTGTGAAAGCGCCGGTCCTCATTGTTAAGATACTTCAATACTGAAGTGCTGTCAGTCCAAAAGACTGAATCTTTCAACTGGAAGTTCAGCTCCACCTTTAACAATGAGTCCACTCTGACGGCAAGGGCAGCTGCTGTCAACTCAAGCAGGGGAATAGTTACAGCTTTGAGTGGTGTCACCCTGGCTTTACCAAGCAGAAAAGAGACCTGAATGTCCTTTCCATTATTTAACACCCAGAGGTATGTTACCGTTCCATATCCAGTTTCACTGGCATCGGCAAAGTGATGTAGCTGGGCATGTTTGACCTCTCCAAAATCCACTGGCTTGATGCAACGGCCCACACTGAATGTAGTCAGCTGATCCAAATCCTCCAACCACCTTTTCCATTGTGGTAAGATGTCCTGTGGCAACCCGTCATCCCATCCACAACCTCTCCTACAGAGCTCTTGCAGCATCATTTTGGCGAGCAAGGTGACTGGTGACAAAAAACCCAACGGGTCATACACTGAGCTTGTAACTGACAGCATACCACGTCTGGTGAGGGACTATTGTTTCATCTCCATTTCGAATCTGAAAGAGTCAGTCTCTACACACCACTGTAGACCCAGAGCCCTTTCCAGTGCAATTTTATCTCAGTCCAGATCCAACTCTTTTAGGTCTTTAGCCCTTTGCTCCTCTGTGATGGCTTGCAACACAACCCAACTGTTGCTGGTCCTTTTTTCCAAGATGAAGCCCCCTTTCAGACACAAAGCACTGAGATCCATGATCATCTGAATAGATTCTCTTTCAGTGGCTGAGCTCATCAAACAATCATCCACATAGAAATTCTGCTTGACGGATTGAATCACTTCATCCAAAAACTCAAACTGATTATCATCAGCAGTTTTCCTTAGCGCATAGCCTGCACAGCTAGGAGATGACACACTGCCCCAAATAGGTGCACACAAATCCTATACTCCACAAGTCCCTTAGTGACATCTCCATCTGGCCACCAGAGAAAGCGCAAAAAATCCTCATGTTCCTCATAGACCCTCACCTGGTGAAACATAGCTGAGTCTGATGTTGGTGGCTCTTCAACTTTTTCAGGCACTCCCATAGATGTCACTGTGGTGGCAACAACATTTCCTTTCACTCTGTTCCTGGGTTGTGATTTAAACCCAGAGCTGAGCTTAATCCCGGAAACACCAGGTGTTGGATCCTGTATCTCACCAAACAGAGGGTCAGAAAGAATTCTGACAGAATGCTCCATAAACATGGCCAGATCATTGAAACGAGCTCTTTGGTTAGTTCTCTCCATTATGTCATGAGCTATGGTCCTCCATTGCTCCCTCATTTTGAAAGGCAGTTTTGACAAAATGGCTCTGATATTTACTGTCATATCCAGTTCCTGCATGTACTGGAGCTCCTCCATTGCATTGCAGCATCCACGCAAGAATAAGGGGTAGGTTTCGAGTGCTTTGATATCCTCAGATTTTATTGTTTGCCAGGCCAACACCTTTTCCATGTATGCATTTGCAATTTTGTACTGATTTCCAAAATGTTTCTATATGAGTTCCTTTGCCACTGTGTACCCACGCTCAGGAACCATATGCTGGCAGCTACGCACCAACTCACATGGTTGTCCTCTTGTGAACTGTTCCAGATAATACAAACAATCTGCTTTTCCTGCCTTTTCTGCCACTCCTTGCTGAAAGGGTTTGATGAATGCCCTGTATTGGAGAGGGTCTCCTTCAAATGTGGGAATATCTCGGGGTGGCAGCGTCATTAAATTTTGCTGCTGCAACAGAGCCACTGTTACTTCATTCTGCCTGTGCATGATGGTCAGTATGTCTCAAGGCAAACTGAGGCTTATTTGATGATGGTACGCAGGTTTAACAGTTGTTGATTGTTGTTGAAAATGCTGTGATGTTCCCAATACTTTGTTGTCCTGTTGCTGCGTGATGTCGCTGACCACCTACATGTCTTCCAATTTATCCACTCTAGCTTTCCTAAGTCTAACTATCCTAAGAATGAGCCAAATAAATACCGTAAAATCTCTAGAAATAGCATTGATAATTTTAAGTTGGCCATTGGCTCTATCAGATGGGATGAGGTACTCCTTTCGCATGATGTGAATAATGCATATGAATTATTTTTAAAGTCATTTAATAAGGCCTTAGATGTATCATTTCCTTTGGTGAGCACAAAATCTAGAAATCAATCCTCTAGGGGGAAGCCGTGGATAACTGATGAATTAAAAAAGCTCTCCCAGAAAAAAAATAAACTTTATAAGAGATCTATTCTTAACCCCTCCCCTATGAATACTGAAACCTATAAGAAATGTAAAAACCGATTCACAGCCTTAGTAAGAAAAGCAAAGAAAACATATTATTCTTAGCATTTACTCAAGCTTCCAATAACATTAAAACAACATGGCACCTCATTAATCACCTACTGAATCGCACTAAATCTCCATTAGCTGTCCCTGTAGAGATGAATGGTAAGAAGGGGATTCTCTCTAACCCTATTGATATTGCTAATGGATTTAATGACTTTTTCATATCTGTTGGTTAGCATTTAGTATCAATGGCTCTGACATAGACCCCTGTTCTATGATCAAGGGCCAGTATCCTCCACTCCTAAATTTTGACCCGCCAACTTTACAAGAGGTTCGCAATATCACTTTATCATTGAAAAATGCAGCCCATGGTCATGATGGCATTAAAAGTGTCCTTATTAAAGAGATCATTGATTATATCATCAACCCCCTCACTCACATCCTCTCTCTGTCTCTTAAAACTGGAATTGTCCCCCAGGATTTAAAAATTGTTAAAGTCGTACCGGTCTTCAAGACAGGCGACTCCAAGGAATTTAGTAATTACAGGCCAATATCAGTTTTACCATGCATATCAAAAATCTTGGAAAAGCTTGTCTATTCTAGATTATTTAATCATTTAGCAGCCAACAATATTTTATACAAACACCAATATGGCTTTCGTAAACGACATTCTACTGAGCATGCCCTCATTCAACTTATTAACTATATTTCATCAGCTCTTGATAATAAAAAATTTGCCCTTGGAATCTTCCTGGACCTGAGTAAGGCATTTGATACGGTCAGTCATGATATATTGATTGCCAAACTCAACTGGTACGGAGTGGAGGATGCTGCCCTGAAATGGTTCAGAAACTATTTAACTAACAGAAAGCAATATGTTCATCTGGCAGGCGTTACTTCCAAGAAATCACAAATTACAATTGGTGTTCCTCAGGGATCAATTCTGGGGCCTTTACTATTTTTAATTTACATCAATGACATGGCCATGACATGCACCAAACTCCTCCCAGTCCTATTTGCAGATGATACAAACCTCATAGCTTCACACGATGACTTTAATATTTTAATTAAAACTGTCAATGAGGAACTATCTTCTATTGCGGAATGGTTTCAAATGAACAAACTTACCCTCAATGTAAAAAAATGCAACTTCATGATTTTTTGTAATATTAATAAACATTATCTGATAGAATTAGCTAAAATATACATTAATTATACTCAAATTGAATTGGTTCAGCATACTAAATTCCTAGGAGTTATTATAGATAGTGGTCTTAAATGGTCTGATCATATCGACCTTGTCTCTAAGAGATCTGCGAAAATGCTTGGCATATTGAGGAAGGTTTGTCCCTTAATTCACTCCTCAGCTTTTTTAACCTTATATTATAGCTTGTTGTTTCCATTCATTAATTATTGTAACATTGTCTGGGCAGCAACCTATCCTACATTCCTGAATAAATTAAGTGTCATACAGAAGAAATATCTCAGATTTATATCCCACTCAAATAGATATGCACCCTCGGCACCCCTTTTTAAAAAATATAAAGTACTCCCCATTGACAAGGTAAATGTTTATCAAACATGCTTACTCATGCATAAGTTTATATATAGGAAACAAGATCTTCCGGACACTTTTCAGAATTTGTTCATCCCCACCTCACATGTACACACATATCAAACTAGACACAGCAACAACAGTCTACTCTTACCCCACATACGGACTTCAAGACACCAATTTAACGTTACATTTAGAGGTCCTAAGCTCTGGAATGAATTAAGCTCACCACTGCGATCAATGTCCTCCCATTCTGCTTTCAAAAAGCATTTGAAGAAACTTCTATTACCAGCCTGATCCCTGTTCTTATCCTTCTGATTGTGGGTGGCTTGCCTTTGCTGCGTCTTTCCTGAACTTAACATGTATTTTGTTGTTGTTCCTATGTTTTGTATTGTTTTTGTTTATTGTTTTTGTTTATTTTCTCTTACTTTTTTTCTTTTCTTCTTTTTGCTGAGTGTTTAGCCTGCATGTCACGAGATTGATATGGGCAGGTGTGGAACTCTGTACAAGCCTGCAGAGGCTTCGTTCCCACCTTGCACGTATTGTACTTGTACTAAACTTGTGCTAAACAAATAAACTAAAACTAAACTAAAACTAAACTAAACTAAAACTGTTCATTGAGGCTGCTTTGATACCTTGAAGAGGCTTCAACCCGTTGCTCAGATTCCTTGATTTGCTTATCCTTTGGTTGGGTTCTGTTGGGTGGTAACAACCATTTTGTCAAATTAATTGGTTGTGTTGGTTTCCATGATTCAGGCTTGTACTCCTCCGCCATAGGATTTAATATAGTGACATTTTCCCTTTTTATTGCCTCCTTTTCAAAATAGGAATTCATGCCATTGCTGGATCCTTGAGAAGAACTTCTACCACCTGAAGCCTGAAATACTGCTAACTCAGCAGTGGATGATTTCTCTTTGCCTCCTCAGCTGCTGTTCCTGCTCCTCCAAAGCATGCTTTTGCTTTAAAGCTTCAGCATGAGCAACAAGTGCCGCCTTTTCAGCCTTAGCCTTTGTGACTGCAAAGGATGTGGTACTTGATCTCCCACTATTTTAGCTCCTATGACATGAGCGTTTACCAATATTTGAAACACTGTCATTGGGACAAATGTCATCCACAACATTACCATTCTCATTCCCTTCATCACACGAAACCCACATTTTTGCATCTGCAATACACTCATTATTAGGCAGCATTTTTGCTTTAAACCATATTTCATGCTTTTCTTTTTCAACACATGGCAGTAGACTCAACAGAGTATTATGCAAATGTTTTACTTCACCACACACTTCAATCAGTTCTCCCAGAGCATCCTGTACCTGTGTTTTATCATGCTTTAACATTTAACCTTGTATTGATTTCCTCATACTGACTGCTTTGTTTAATTTAGCTTTTCTTTCAGATTGCAGCCTGTCCAATTCATTGGCAAGCACCTTTGCAGTGAGCTTAACCACTCTTTTTTGAGTTTGTGTTTCCACACCGTCAGTCACAGTACAGGGTTTACTTGCAGTCCGCACATTAGTCCCGGTAATGCTAGTTAAGTCCGACACCGCGTCGTGCGTCTCCATGATGAATAATCAATCAATGAACAGTTCCCAGCAACAAAAGATCAATGCAAAGTCCATCGTTCCCCCTCTTATGCAACCAATACATTGGATTTTATTTTATTTTTTGTTAAGTGTGCACACAATTTTAATGGCTATTAAACGGTGTAGCAATTACACAAACCTTCGTGCGTTGGGCGCTGTGCGGTGATCCGGTGGTCCAGTAGTCCGGTGGTCTTGTCACAAGGCAGAGGGATGGGTTTATTTATTGCATGTTTTTATACTTTGTGTTTTTATACAGGTTTTATTGCATTTAAGTGTGGGTTTTACCTGTTTTTAATTGTGATTTTAGTTCATGTTTTTAACCACTCTGCCTTGCCAACATTTGACTGCACACACCTGGAGCTGCACACGGGGAGAGGGGGGAAATTAGAGCACCTGCGAAGTGCAGCAAGGAGCCGCTGCAGCGGCCAATCAGAGGCGGTCAAGAGGACTCAGGGAAGCCAGACAAGGAGGTCGAACGCAGACGCAGGGAGGCACGACCGAGGAAGGAGAGACACGACCGCGGAGGAAGGGACACTGCGGAGCTGACGGCTGGTATCATACGTGGAAAACCCAGAGTGTTACTACGTGGAAGACACGCAGCGGCAGAGTGAGGAGCTCTGCCGGCGTGGTGAGTAGCCTTGGGAAATAGTAACACTCTGGTACTTTGAGCGTGGCTCCTCGACTTTTAGCAGCGTATACAAAGTACTGGCGGCCTTTTGCTTGTCCTCGCAGGTGACGTAGAAGCAGGAGAACAGGCGGAAGAGGACGGCGGCGGCGTGGCGGAACCTACACGTGGAGCAGCCACGCCAGATCAGAGGCTGCGTGCCCCTAGAGTGATCGACTCGTAACCTCCCTGATATCCTTTGCCTTTTAGTTTTTTTTGCCCTTTTAAGAGACTCTCACTTTTAGGTTTTATGGACATTTTTAGAATTATTTTAACACCTTTTAATTGATTGTGTCTGCCGGTCCTTTTTAAATGCCTGTATATCCCGGTGCACCCTGGCTGCCGAAGTTTAAAGGGGGGGGGGGGGGGGGGGGGGGTGATGATTTAAAATACAGTGATTGGAAAGAGCAAATAGAAGGTTTACTGAATTCTCAAGACTTACCTGAGTCAAGGAAAGTTGACATTTTGCTGGGGGCATTAGCAGGGGAAGCTAAACGCCAGATTATTGTCCTAGAAGGGGGTGAGAAAGATAGAGTTCAGAAAGTCTTCACCTACTTAGACTCTCTTTATGTAGAAAAAGTCCCAAACTCAGTATTAAGGTCCCAGTTTTATAGTTGCAGGCAAAAGCATAATGAAACAGTTTCAGCCTTTATTTTAAGGTTGAGGGAGCTATACTGTAGGCTGCAGCAACATGACCCAGACCATGCTCCCTCTGATACAGCTTTGAAGGACCAGCTGCTGCTGGGGCTGCAGGAGGGCCCTCTAGCTCAGGCCCTGAAAGTGTACGCACGCCGCAACCCAGACGAAGACTTCGCTGCTATAAGAGGGGAAGCCCTACTGCTGGACGCAGAGCACAGAGGCTCACAGTCAGAGGTATCCTGCTTGTCTGTAGATAATTCCCGTGTTCCCCCTCCACCACAGGGAAGTGGGTGGAAGGAGGCCTTGAAACAGGAGTTCATGGAAGACATGAAAAACCAGCTAAAAGGACTCACCCAAGAACTGCTTCGAGAGATCAAGCCTCACATACAGACAGCCACCACTGCCCCACAGCCTGTAGTGCCACCCAGGAGGGAGCGACGTCAGCCATCTTGGAACACAAACAACTGGGATGAGCAAGGTAGGCCTATCTGCCGCCACTGTAACCAAGCAGGTCACATAGCAAGATTTTGTAGAAGGCTAGCCACCCCTGAACCGGCTTTAAACTAGCCAGCCCTGCCGCTGAGGTCCTAGGGGCAGGGGTTGCGAGTCCACCAGAACAAAAACGGGCCAGTGAAGCATTTGTGGGGCACTGCCCTACAATAAATGTCACCATTGAAGGAGTTAAGCTGCCAGGACTGCTAGACACGGGTTCACAGGTCACTCTGATGCAACAAAGCTTGTTTGAACAGCATTTTGACCAGGCTAAGCTTGGAAGAACCCCCCTTGTGTTCCATTTGAGGGCAGCTAATGGGTTAGAGATCCCATATTCTTGCTATGCTGTGCTAGATTTGGAAATCGAAGGCATTAAGATACCTGAGCGCGGAGTTCTAATTGTCAGGGATGAACATTGTACACACCCACTCATTATCGGCATGAACGTGGTGACAGTCTGTTGGAATGCTCTCTTTAAATTGCCTGGAAGCTCTGCTTCTCCCCCACTACAGATGAGAAATTGAGTTTGGAAGGACGCCTTCGCAACCTGTCGCCGAGTGGAGGCAACCATGTCGGGAGATGGGTTGTTGGGCTATGTGCGGCCAGCCAGCCGACACAACATCAAAGTCCCTCCAAATAGTGAGATGCTGGTGTGGGGTCGAGCTCGGGTGGGCCCAAATGGAGTGGACCATTGCGCTCTGGTGGAATCGCTGCCCAAGAACCACAGTGTGGGAGTTGCTAAAAACCTGGCCTTGGTAAGGAATGGCAGAGTCCCTGTGAGAGTTTGTAATCCGCATCCCTACCCCCTGACTTTAGGTCGCTACCAAAAACTTGGAAAGCTGTACCAAGTAGAAGAATCTGAAGTCTATGGACCTAATGACCTGAGCCTATCTGTGGAGGAGGATGGTGTCGTTGAAGTCGCTGTGGTGGATGCCGCTGCCAGTCCGGGTATCCCGGAAACACCAAGGGAGGTGAGTGAGCTGTCTAATCGTAGTGTTCTCACAAAGTCAACAGGAGGAACTGCATGCTATGCTGCTAAGATGGGGGAAGGTTTTTGCACAGTATGAGGAGGATTTTGGCCACACAGACCTTGTGCGACACCGTATCCACACTGGTGATGCAGCACCAATTAGAGAGAGATGTCGACCCCTCCCACCCTCCATGTACAAAGAAATGAAGACCTTACTTGCAGGTATGCTGGAAAAAGGAGTGATAAGGGAGAGCTGTAGCCCCTGGGCAGCACCTATTGTGCTAGTGAGGAGGAAAGATGGCACCTGGAGGTTTTGTGTGGATTACCGAAAACTAAATGCAATAGCTCACAAAGATGCTTTCCCTCTGCCTAGGATTGAGGAGACCTTGACCAATCTTACTCGATCAGAGTGGTTCTCCACCCTTGACCTAGCCAGTGGCTACTGGCAGGTTGAAATGGACCCACAACACAGAGAGAAAACTGCCTTTACCACACCCCTAGGGCTCTTCGAGTTCGAACGGATGGCCTTTGGACTCTGCAATGCACCTGCAAAGTTCCAGCGGCTGATGCAACAATGTTTGAATGGACAGATAGCAGAGTCCCTTTTGGTGTACTTAGATGATGTGATCATTTACTCACCTGATTTCTCCTCCCATTTGCAACATTTAGAAGAAGTATTCCAAAGGCTTTGGAAACATGGACTGAAGCTCCGACCTGACAAATGCAAACTCCTCCAGCATGAGGTAAAGTTCCTGGGACATGTGGTTGGACGGAATGGGGTGAGTCCTGATCCTGAAAAAATCTCAGCTGTCGTAGACTGGCCTGTCCCCTCCACAATAAGGAAGATACGTGCCTTTTTGGGATTAACAGGCTATTACAGACGATTTGTGGCTGGCTTTGCGAAACTTGCACGCCCTTTGAACCAGTTACTCACAGGTGTCCCAGCAGATAAAAAAAATGAACACAAAAAAATACAGTGGTCCCCTGAGTGCCAGGCATCTTTTGACGCCCTCAAAACTGCTTTAACACAGGCACCTATCTTAGCATATGCTGACTATTCACTCCCATTTGCTGTCTATATAGATGCTAGCAATAAGGGGCTGGGAGCAGTTCTGAGTCAAGTCCAAGAGGGTAAAGAACGTGTCATAGCCTATGCCAGCAGGAGTTTACACCCAACAGAACGCAATGATGCCAACTACAGCTCTTTCAAGCTAGAGCTTTTGGCTCTCAAGTGGGCAGTAACAAAAAAATTTAAGGACTACCTAACGGGTGCAAAATTCACTGTTTTGACAGACAATAACCCGGTTGCTCACTTGCAAACAGCTCGCCTGGGTGCTGTCGAGCAGCGTTGGGTGGCACAGCTGGCATCTTTCACCTATGACATTAAATACCGCTCAGGTAAAAGTAACACCAATGCTGATGCTCTGTCCAGAGTTCCAGTTGACCCACCACCTGAAGATGCCCAAGAGGAAAAGGGTGAGCTTGGAGCGGCCCCTGCTCAGCGGCCGTGGTACTGACCCCTGATGGAGACGAGTGCATCAGGAGCGACTGGGAGGAGGCACAAGTAGGTGACCCCCACATACAGGCTGTCAGGGGGTATGTGGAGGCTCAAGTGGCACCCAAAGGCCCGGAACGACTAGCCCTAACCCGAAGAACGCAGAAGTTGTTACAACAGTGGAAGAAGCTGTGTTTTAAAGGGCAGGTACTGTGCAGGAGGGTGACTGATCAATACAGTCATGAAGCACGGTATCAGGTTGTCTGTCCAAGTTCTAGGAGTCGCGATGTCTGGAAGAAAGCCCTCGAAGCAGCAGCTCATGCAGGGGTGGAGAGGACCTTATCCTGGATCCGCCAGCGGTTCTACTGGCCAAGCATGGAGGCAGAGGTATGCCAGTTTCACCAGGGTTGTGTTGTGTGCAGCCTACAGAGGGATAGAGTTGAGCCTAGGGCCCCTCTTAACCCAATTTCTGTGTCCTACCCCCTCGAGATAGTTGGCATAGATTTTTTATCCTTAGGCCGACCCACAGACCCATGCCAAAACATTCTTGTTGCAACTGATTTGTTCACTAGATTTGCTTGGGCAATTCCCACACTGGATCAGACAGCTGAGACCACAGTGAAAGCCTTATGGACTCATATTGTACAGCCCTTCGGCTGCCCTGCCAGATTCCACTCAGACAGAGGCCCCAATTTTGAGTCTGTGTTGATGAAACAGCTGTGTGATACCTATGGTATAGCTAAGAGTTGTACGACCCCTTACTACCCTTCAGGTAACGGGAGCACAGAACGCCTGAATCAGACACTTTTAAACTTGCTCCGTTCCTTAGAGACAGAAAAGCAAAACCGCTCGCCGGAGTACTTGCCTGAGCTGGTACATGCCTATAATAACACCACCCATAGTGTAACTGGGTATGCCCCCTCCTTCCTCATGTTTGGCAGACATCTAAGACGCCCAGTAGATGTAGACTTCGGAGTAGGCCCTCAACAGGAGTGTCGCAGCTTAGGCGGATGGGTTAGAGACCACAATCTGAGACTTTCACTTGCATATCGGCTAGCTAAGCAAAAGATGGACAGTGCAGCCACACAACAAAACCAACAGTATGACAGGAGGGCCAGGGCCTCACCTTTGTTACCGGGAGAGCGGGTGTTTGTACGAGACAGAAATAGACAAGATAAGGGGAAGCTGTGCACTTGGTGGAACCCAGAACCCTTTGTTATCTTGGAACAAATAGGAGAGGCAGGAGTGGTGTATAAAGTACAGCCAGAAAAGGGTGGCTGTGAACAGACTTTGCACAGGAATGCACTGAAGGTGTGTACGGCACCTCCAACAGAAACTCTACCAGTAGTAGACGAACCCCCAGCAGACACCCAGAGACTTACTCCCCCTCTGATTTATGGGTTCCCCCTGGCTCCGTTAGCTAGGCCCCCGATGGTACAGGAACCAGAAGACGCTCCATGAGGACAAACCAAGGACAGTTACCAGTGCGATATAGAGACTGAAAATGTTGCAGGGACTGCTAACATTTAGTTGTGGGAGGATGTCACAAGGCAGAGGGATGGGTTTATTTATTGCATGTTTTTATACTTTGTGTTTTTATACAGGTTTTATTGCATATAAGTGTGGGTTTTACCTGTTTTTAATTGTGATTTTAGTGCATGTTTTTAACCACTCTGCCTTGCCAACATTTGACTGCATACACCTGGAGCTGCACACGGGAGAGGGGGGAAATTAGAGCACCTGCGAAGTGCAGCAAGGAGCCGCTGCAGCGGCCAATCAGAGGCGGTCAAGAGGACTCAGGGAAGCCAGACAAGGAGGTCGAACGCAGACGCAGGGAGGCACGACCGAGGAAGGAGAGACACGACCGCGGAGGAAGGGACGCTGCGGAGCTGACGGCTGGTATCGTACGTGGAAAACCCAGAGTGTTACTACGTGGAAGACACGCAGCGGCAGAGTGAGGAGCTCTGCCAGCGTGGTGAGTAGCCTTGGGAAATAGTAACACTCTGGTACTTTGAGTGTGGCTCCTCGACTTTTAGCAGCGTATACAAAGTACTGGCGGCCTTTTGCTTGTCCTCGCAGGTGACGTAGAAGCAGGAGGACAGCGGCGGCGTGGCGGAACCTACACGTGGAGCAGCCACGCCAGATCAGAGGCTGCGTGCCCCTAGAGTGATCGACTCGTAACCTCCCTGATATCCTTTGCCTTTTAGTTTTTTTTGCCCTTTTAAGAGACTCTCGCTTTTAGGTTTTATGGACGTTTTTAGAATTATTTTAACACCTTTTAATTGATTGTGTCTGCTGGTCCTTTTTAAAAGAGTGTTGAATTAAAATGCTGGGTTCCACCATATTGTCTGTCTCCGTGGTCACTGATTTCACGTTGTCCTCACCCGATCAATAAAAGAACTGGGAGTTTTGCTCCATTGGGAACCTCACAGTCTGCCGACCCGGTGGTCCAGTGGTCCGGTAGTCCTCTGTTCAGATGGTCTGTCCCTCCACAAAAAGCCAGCTCAGCATTAACACTGTCACTCCTGCGTCTCACCTCCGCAGGTGTATGCAGACATTCACCAAACAACTAAAGTCCAAACAATTTCCAGCAGCTACACTTGTCCTGTCGAGTTACCTCCGTTACATCCCAGATGCGCCGAAGTGTCCTAACAAAGATCCAAATGGAGAAGGTTTTTGACTTTTATTTAAGGAGCTAAGTCCATACTTAGCCTACTGAGCCGTTTGACTCAGAGTAAGCTGGTTGACGTGCTGTGCTACTGTTTCCATATGCTACCGTGTGTTTCTTGACGATCAAAAAGAGTCTGGACACTGTTCCTCTAATGCAGCATGACAAACATTTATTCTTGGAGCATAGATTAACATCCTTAAATTCCATTTTTGGTCATTTTCATCAACAACTGAACAACCAAGAAAAGCAACGGCATTCAGCGCCACAGCGGTCAAAAGCCTTTTGCCCTTCCGGGTCAAACCCCCTGACGTCAACAATGACGTAGCTACCTTTATACCTGAAGCCCAGGTAACAGCGACACCCAATGCACACCAAGTGAACCATAATTCATTTTAAATTATCACAACAACATGTTTGGCTCCGATAGGGTACTATCAAAAGACCACTACCTGAAGACCTGAGGGCTCCACTAGGTTCACAGGGTAAAAGCAGATTGGATAAATAAAAAGGAGTAAGAGCATTCAGGGATTTAAAAACTAGTAAAGGAACCTTAAAATTGGGGTGATGTGGGCTCTCTTTCTGGTCTTCATCAGCATGCGTGCATCTGAATTTTGGAGCAGTTGAAGCTGAGAGATGTTCTTTTTAGGAAAACCAGAAAGAAGAGCATTACAATAATCAATCCTACAGGTGATAAAAGCATGGATAAGAGTCTCTGCATTGGCCTAAGAGAGAAACTCCCAATTTACTGTGAAACACTGTTCCACCCTTATCACTATTTTACCTCTGCCCTCTAATAGTGAGCCTCGCTCTTGTCTTGTTGAACTACAGGTAAGTTGTACACCCAGACCTGACCCTTCTGATGAACCTTTGTCCAACAGTGAGCCATCAACATTTTTTATGTTGATGGCTCATCTTCACGTGACCCACACACACAGGCTCAGGTTGCTGTTGTTATAATTATAGTGTTATAATGTCATCTCATCTGCCTTCTCATTACTCAGCACAAGCAACGGAGCTCATTGCATTGACTAAAGCCTTCTGGGTACGCTTTTAGTGAAGTGACATGACTTTGGTGCCCTTTGGAAACACCAGAAATTCTTAAAATCTGACAACAAACCTTGCCTTCCCAGAGCTTTATTTCTGTCTTGTGCTAAATTGTCACATGGGGTAGACCATGTGTTAAAAGGAAGTATGTGTTCTATTGTCCAGTCTTATAGGTTTACAAAGGGGTTTTCCACATTTGTTGAAAATAAATGTGAAAGATGTTTAATCTGTGCTTGAAATAATGAAGGTAAAGCAAAACCTCTTTACACAGCCAGCAGCAGCCCCACCCACAAACGGACCATTTCAATACATTATGATGGACTTTACTGAGCACATACCAAATGAAGGAGAGGGATGCTGTTTAACTATGGTAGACAAGTTTTCCAAATGGGTTGAAGTTTTTCAAGCCAAACATGCCACTGCATCAACAGTAGTTAAAGCCTCACTGACAGAGATCTTTCATAGATAGTGAAGAAACAGGGCTTAGCTGGCCAAAAGCACTGCCAATTGTTCTGATGTACATGAGAATGCACGCAGTTAACCTACCACCTTTTGAGATTCTCTTTGCAGCACCACCCAGTGTAGTCATGGGACTCCGAGGACCTCTGATGGATATCACCCTGGGCGAAGACCAGCTTGTAAGTTACTGCATTTTCACTAAACAAATCTCTTTGTGATATGACACTGCAGGTTGAAGCAACACTGCCCCAGAAAGCGACAACACCTCTGCACACCCAGCAGAAGAAGCAGACTGAAGAAATGGAGCCTCCTCGACCATGACATTCCTTTTGCCACCCAGGTCTCTGTGGCTTCAGGGGAACAATGTGGTGTTTGATTTTGATTACATTAGTAATTCTTACTCCTTGGAAATAGTATGAGTTACAAGTTGACACTAATGCTAACACAAATGCTAATGTAACTGTTGACACAAATGGCACTGACTCACCGACCAAACTCCACAATCATCTCAGATGTACTTTTCAATTCTTTCCCCTTTTTAAATAAGTAATGCCAATTTAGAATTACTTTGTTTAGTTACCCAAACAATCATGTGACTTTCATCAAGAAATAGTTTGCTCGTGCACATAATACACCAAAGTGTTTTTGTACTGAAACATTGTTGTTGAAAACAGCTCAGAGCACATTAAGTCCAATAAACATAGGAAGACTGTGATAGAAGCATGATTATCCAGGAAACATATGTTCAGTAATAAAATAATATATAAAACATTCTTTATCGAACTGGATGATGCAAGCTAATATTTTTTCTTTCAGAAATAAGGAGAAACAATAAGAAGATTGTGCTTCATTACTCAAGGAAAAAATGAATGAAGAGCAGTAGGAAATAAATTGTCTGAAAAACAACTGCAGTTAATGTCATGTTTCCTTTATTGTCATAACAGTTATTTTGTATCACACCAGTGTTTTAATCCACGTTTAAAGGGTATTGCATTACACGTTTCACCATTAACTTGCTCCAAGCACAAAGGGACTTTCTTTTTCCTTTTTCAAGTTGACTTTTGAAATTTGGCGAGCCCATGCCTTGCCTATGAGAAGGGAAAGCCAGTGTTTTAATCCACGTTTTAATCCACGTTTAAAGGGTATTGCATTACACACGTTTCACCATTAACTTGCTCCAAGCACAAAGGGACTTTCTTTTTCCTTTTTCAAGTTGACTTTTGAAATTTGGCGAGCCCATGCCTTGCCTATGAGAAGGGAAAGCCATTTACTCTCACTTAGTTTCATTGGGTTGAATGGTATATGGACTAGAGCTTAACACTTCCACGTCTTCCTGCTACTCAAACAGCTTTTTTCTCCACATTTCACGCTGATACATTCACATTCTGCTCACATTCTGATGGCAAAGCTTGCCATGTTAAGTTTCATTATTAACTACTCCTATTTGTACTCATTAACACTCCTACTGATACAGAAGTCAGAGCAATGTGTACCCCATGCTGTTGTCTTGCCCAAGGGTACATTGACTTTTGACTACAGATGCTGGGGAGCAGACCCTAAACTTCCTAGTTGAGACCTACTAGTGGAGAGGTTACTGAATGGACCACCAAGATAATGCAGTGGTTATATGTTAAGAACCATCCAAGGTGCTTTATCGGTGTAATGGTCTGGCAAGTCACACTGTGAGAGATGGTTTACATGTTCATCATTTGTCAAACTGCACAATTAGTTTTGTAGGCAAATACTACACCAATGTTTTTTTTGTTTATATTGTCTTGTGTCATTTAAGGTGGGCAGACAAATGTTCAAATGCGACTGGACTAAATCAGGAGAGGAAGTCATATTTCAACAAACAAAGCTATCAATTTTGGGGCCCCTAGTTCTACATCAAGTGAAAAAAATGTTTTTTGCCCTAAAAATATTTTCCTAATAGTTATTAAATAAACACGTCTCCAATGTGAGGCCAGTTTTACAAAAATGCAATTAAATGAACACAAATAAAAACATGGCTTAAAAAATCACAATGCACTGAGCCCAGCTGCAAAAACAGAGTATAGAAACTTTTTCTCCTTTCATTGAAGCTATGACCACAACTCGAATCATTAGAGGAGAAAATTGTTTTTATGGACACAGTTCTTATTTTAGGAGAATGAGTGATATAATTAAGGCAAAAATGTAGAATGGTTCCATATTGTTATGTTTTTTTGCCAGTTCAGCTTTCAAATTCAATGCCAATTGAATATTCATGAAAAAATATTCTAAGAATCCATCTAAAACTTTGTTAAAATTCATAAATGGAGCAACACACAAGACAAAAACAATACCCCCCACCCACTGTGTTCCCCCTTTTTTTTAAAAAAATATTTTTTGTTAAAATATTTGCAGCTATATATGGAAATGTAAGGTTTTCTACACTTGCCAAATTTCACAAAGTCCACTGACATCACAGATGCCTCTTGGCACAACAAAACTGGTGCAGGTCAAGAAAACATACTCAATGATGTTACCAAATTTAACAAGGACCCATCTTAACTAAACAATGAGTCAACCATGGCAAGGATAAGAACTTTAAGAGGCATCGACCTTGTGCGGAACCAGATTGATTTTTGAACAGCCATCTGCCACTCTACTAGCTGGATCAAGAAAGTTTGATAGAGTCCGGGAATGTAACAATACCTCACAAATATGACCAATTAAGCACGTGTTTGATTTCACATTGCATTATGGCACTGCAGATTGGCAAGAGACAAATCATAAAAACTAATCCTGTAGGCTTGATGAATGTACACAAACGTCACATGTGGGAAAGGAAAATGACTGTTGGCAAAAAACAAGTATGTTGACCTGTGAACACTATGGGTAATTTCCGACGTCAAAGCTACAGTTTCACAAATAAGAATTTATCATTTTAATATCTCACACAACTGTATGATCCTCAAACTGTATCTCAAATGGACCACTAAATAACTAAAATTTGTGGAATTACAGTGTAACTCAAAAACATCACAACCTTTTCTGTATGTACTGATTTCATGTTTCAGTATCATTTTTTCTTGGCACATATCTGTAATTGTGCATTATATTAACTTTTCCCAATATTTTTTTTACACCTTGGCATGTCATTCTTACTCCAGCTGAGAATGCATGAGAATACCCCTTTTAATTATCATTTGTTGTAAATGGATGGCTTAATCAAAGCCAATCATAGAATATATTTATAGAGAGGATTTTTGAATTTTACTAGATATTTTGGTTGGTTCATTTCTAGTTTAGTGTTACATTCAGGGAGTAAATTCAGTTTTGATTGGATATTTGTCTTTAAAGCTCAAAACACCCTATGTGCTACAAATCAATCCTCTTCTTGTATACTCAATATGATAATCCAAGGTCATCCATTTAATATAGAGACAGTTGTCAAAATATACACAAGCTGTGATGGATTTCACTTTGAAGACTACTTATTAATTCAAGTCTACCCTCAACACTTCTTTCTTTGTCTTTAGTGCAATCTTGTTATCCCTGGGAATGCATGGTTTATCGGAGATAATATAGCCTTACAAAATATATATTTGCTGCTCTAAAGAAATGTGGATGGCAGGAAATATTTATTAACCCAAAACATTAATACATTGACAATAATCATATGGGTTTATAATGATGAGATAATAATGTCATTTTATTTACAACTGGTTACTTTACAACCATGTGTTTAAAAAAATCTATTTATGCTGATGCAGTTTTGATTTTAACCAAAACTCTCATGACCATTCTTTACAAAGGTACAAGGCTGCAGAAAATTACTTAAGACTGTTATCATAAAATAAATTTAGCCCAATGTGGAATTTTCAGTAAGCTTTTGTCCTGGCAGTGAGACAAGGACAACCAAATTCATACATTCCCCAAAATGAAGACTTATTAGAAACTTACAATTTACTCGTGTTTAGAATTCACCAACACTTTGGTATTTACATCTGCTGGATTTGTTCCACCTAAAGGCTAGCTCTGGAACATGCAGAACCTCCTATATCCCCCTCTGATCCACCTCTTGGTCCTCAGGCTGCCTCTTCTCAGAAACGAGATCAACCTCCATCTCTGTGTGCATCTCAACAGATATTTCTGATACGTCATAGCTTGCAGTGTATGAGTCGTCCTCAGTCGCAGAAGTAGAAAATTGTTGGTTGATCTCCAAGCTTGAACTTGCTCTCCCTTCACTTGTCTCCTGAACTTGTTCAGTGGGGTTTGTTTTACCACAGGAGTCAGAGCTCTCCCTTGAGCGCCGGAATAACTTCTGACCTGTGAATAAAGAGTGCACATTATCCATTTGATGTTTTTTTCCAGCAAATTTTTAGACACTGCTTGTAACAACATAGAGAATGCTCAGAAAACATGGAGTAAAATAAATCTATTATTCTCAATAAGACAGGGAATTTAACAGCTGGCACACTTTGGTTTTCACATAAACTAAACAACAAGGTTAACCCTTATGTGGTGTTGGGGTCAAATTGTCCTGTTTTAAGGTCAAGTTTAGAGACATGATTAACATGGCTACAAGTCTGTCCGGAGTGGCTATTGGTCAGACGGCCTTGAGTCCCATTTCAACACAGCCTCTACATCTGGGAGTAGGTTGATCTAAAGTTTGGTTGAGATGACATGCACAGTACAGCAGCATCCACGGATATGCAGGGACAGTTCCAAAGCCTGTCTTGATAATCAAATGACTGATGTCACATGGCTTCGTCTATTTCTTTCTACTGTCACTGGTAATGATATGTACAGCAGCCTGATGTCATTTAACCATTGGCCATCGAGGTGATGTCCAGCAAACAAAGTATACTTCATAGATAACTGGTGATCATTTTGGGGAACATTAGGAGGTGATGGCATTCATCATCCTTTGGATGCTGCAGCAAGAATTCATCAAGAAATATGGCTTAGTTTATTCATCCCAAATACTGACAGCTCAGAGTAGAGACCAAGGGGCAGTGCTGCAGTCTTACATGCTCCTCTGTGCTTCCTTTAGAGCAGTTTCCCAGCTATGACAGTTATTATAACAATAAGTAAAATAATTGAGTTAAATAAAAATAATCCTTGGTATCTTTTCAGCAATGTAGTTAGGCTGACATAAGTCATAGCTCTGTTGAGCTCTTTATTCACGCAGTTTGCCTTTTTTTAATCAATAAAATTCTAAAAATCAGATATGGAATAAGTTACCTCCTGCCCTCACCTGGGCCTGATGCACCCTTCAATTTGAGTAAATCTGAAAGTCCTGTCACACCTAACATCTTTGGTGCACACCAAATAAACTCAAGTTTGCATTTGAAGTTGATGCAGTTCGTTTGCGCTGGTGTGATAGCTGTCAATCGAACACTGGTGTGCGATAAAGAACAGTACCAAGACTGCCAAAAACCCCACTTCAAAAATACTGAACGATCCCTTTAAATATTGGTGGGTTAAATACTGCAGTGAAGCTAACTAAAATCATGACACATATCAAGAGCCTCAATGCTGACATAATGTTCCTTCAAGAGACGCATTTCCAAAACTCTGATCACCTGAAGTTGAGCAGACGGTGGATCGATCAGATCTTTCATCCTAAATTTAATTTGAAAACAAGAGGAACAGCCATATTATTAAGGAAAAATGTACATTTTACTCGTGCTAGCACAATCCTAGATTCTGACAGCCGTTTTGTGATTATCTCAGGCATTCTTTACCAGAAATCAGTTGTTCTGGCATCGGTCTACGCTCCGAACTGGGATGATCATAATTTTATGAAATTGTTACTGTCCTCTATCCCGAACCTGAACTCCTATACTCTGATATTTGGAGGTGATATGAACTATGTCATAGGCCCAATACAAGACAGATCTAGCTCACAACCCGCTCCACTTTCAATAATGTCACAGACCCTCTTGACCTTTATGGACCAGTATGGTTATGTTGATCCCTGGAGGTTTCACACCCCTCTACCAGACAATATTCCTTTTCTCGCATGCTCACCGGTCATTTTCTCGGATAGACTATTTTTTGGTCAATAAAACACTTATTCTGTAAATTATTTCTACCCAATACTCCCCTATCAATGTGTCTGATAATAATACTGTGATTCTAGACCTCTGCTTTGACCTCAGACTGAAGGAATTCAGTGTTTCAACTTTTGCAAACATGTTACCAATTTGATTATTTTTTTCAGGGAAACTAATAAGAAAGATGAAGCCTCCCCCTCTTTATTATGCAAAACCCTGAAGGCTTTCATTAGAGGAAGAAATATCTCGTACACATCTCATACAAACAAGCTGCGCAGGGCTCGTGAGAGGGAATAAGAAAATTCTACAGCTAACCTCGATGCCTTATTGTCAACTTCCAAGACACCTGACTTGTACAATGAAAGGCTGGGTCTCCAGACAGAGTTTGACCTTCTGCTTACTTACTAAAATCAATCCAAACGCACAATCATGCAGCAAGGTGGATGGGCTCTATGGATCACTGGAACGGATTCTGAAAGGTGAACTTAAGAAGTGCGTGAAGGAGATACAAGAAAATATTGATTTAGAAATCGCAGCACTGAAATCACACCTGGTTCAGCTGGAGGGAAAAAATCAATCAGGCAACATGAGCACCCCAAACAAATTTAACCCTGATGTCTCGATTGCCATTATGAGTCTGCCCTATGACGAGGGTGAATATTTGGACGAAAAACTAAGAGAAGTGTTCGAGGATGGTTGTGCTTGTGAGCAATCTGTGACACCTGTGGCAATGCAGAGACTGCAAGCAAAAGGACCGAGTCCTGGAGTGGTGAAAGTCACATTCGCATCGGTGAGAGAAAAAGTGGCCATGCTGCGTGGGAAACAACATCTAAAAGGTATGCATTTGCTCCGCTAAGTCACACGGATCTGATTAGGGAGTCAAACCTAAAAGTGCTACTTCGGGAGTTACCAGTTGGAAAGGACTTTTATACTTCGGTAAATGGAGGGCTCTTAAAACGAGGTTCTTCTGAAGCAGCAGCAGGTGCAACAGGTGACCAAAGGGCTGGAGCATGGAGGCACTGAGGAGATGCAGCCCAGTCCTTAAGCTCTGATTCATCTTTTCTGACTTTGGTGCACTGGAATGTTAATGGATGGACCGCTTCCAATAGTGCGCTCAGAGGACTATTGCTGTGGTCACTGAAACCAGATATTACTTCACTGAATGAAGCGCATTAAATTGGTGACAGCATGATTGGGTTAGCTGGCTACTCCTGGTACAGAAATAATAGAGACAGACACATGCGCGCTCCAAAGGGCTCGGGGGGAGTCAGACTTTTGATTAAAAATGAACTCTTTCATTACTTCAAAGTTGACACTGTGGACAAATCTATGGATGGTATTATTGGAGTTCGGTTTCTACATCTGTCAAATGAGTATGTGATTTTTATTGTATTTGGGACTTGGACAATATCCCTCCAAGAGTGGCTGTTGATCAGTGCATTAACAGCCATGGTGAATCATTCCCTGAATTTCTTAGGAATCTAAATGCTGTGTCTTGAATGGCAGAGTAAACCCACATGATGATAACTTTGCCTCAATATCAGTCAGAGGTTAAGATGTGGTAGACTACATAATCTCATCTCATGCCTGCATTGAGTCTTGTTTTGAGTTTAAAGTTATCACTGCAATGGAACTGATGGATCAAAATGATGTGACTTGTAATGATTTGATAGGGGAGAAATCTCATTTACCTGATCACTCTGTATTATTGCTAAAATTTAAAACTGTAGGTCAAATAGGAGAAGAAAATATATCTACCACTAAAAATAAAAAGATGTAGAAATTTTCCTGGCAACTTTCTGTCTTCTAATACGTGTTGCTATGTATTATCAGATTTGATTAGGACAATTGAAACTTGTAAAAGTACACAAAGTAGTATTGATAGATGGTATAATGAATTTTGTGATGTGTTAACTTTACAAATACATAAATCTAAAAACCAGAAATTTAAGAGAAAACAAAATCTGTTGGAAAAACTGGGAGTGCTAAGCCATATTGAAACTCTCAGCTTAAAAAAGTTATGTAATGATTGGCAAAAAGCCGAAAGGAAATTTCTTAGTTGTGAATCTTCAAGTAGACAGCAACTGAGGTACAAATACAGGGAAGCACAATTTGCGTTTGATAGAGAATTACGGCTCTGTCAAAGGAAATTTTTGAGAGGGAAGTCCCTGAAATTTGATTATTTACAGACTAATAACCCACAACAGTTTTGGAAAGAAATTAATAAACTGGGACCTAGGAGAGTGCAGAAAATTCCTATGGAGGTTTTTTAAGTAATGATGTCATTGAATGTAAAAAAAGATTTTGTAATTAAAAAGTGGGAGAAAGATTTTTCTAATTTGTATTCAGGAAATCACATTTCAGCTGAATTTGATAATATTTTTCCTAAAGAAGCGTGTTACCTAAAAGACAAGCTAGAAAGAAATACGACTGATGCAAAATATCCATCAAATTTATTTTTGAATTATGATATCACCCTAGAAGAAGTGACATCTGTTGTAAATACATCCAAGCTGAAAAAATCTGTAGGCATGGAGGAAATCCCAAATGAGGCACTAAGGCACCACCTCTTCTAAACATCCTTTTATGTCTGTTTGGATTCTGTTTTAAATACAGTGTTGTCCCTTCTGCATAGTACAAATCAATAATCAAACCTATACCAAATTCTTGGAAGTGACCTAACAATACCTCTTAACTATAGAGGAATCAGTCTTCACAGTACAGTGTATAAGCTATATTCTAGTTTTTGAATGCTAGGCTGACTCGGTATTTCGAAACTGTAATACTTAGTGACCAACAGAATGGAATTAGAAGAGGTCAAGCCTGCACTGACCACAATCATTTAATTTCGACAATTGTTAGAGCAAGAATTGCTGAAAACAAGTCTACTTTTGTGTGTTTCGTGGATTTTCAAAAGGCCTTTGATTGGATAAATACAGACTTACTCGCCCTAAAACTTCTGAAGGCAGGGGTGGATGGTAAATTCTATCAAGCTTTGAAGTCACTTTATAGGTGTTCTGTTGCTTGTATTGAAGTGAATGATTCTAAGCTGGTTCCAAACCCCCTCTGATGTAAAACAGGGAGATGTTCTGTCACCCACTTTGTTTTCTCTTTATATAAATGACTTGGCTGTTAAAATAAATAAAAAAACTCTGATGTAGGGATTCATTTAGATAATATTACTTTGGGTATCTTGTTGTACGCAGATGATATTGCTCTACTGGCTGAAACAGAAGAAGATTTACAGTATTTACTGAATTTGTTGAAGACCTGGTGCTACAGATGGAGACTGGCAATAAATCAGAAGAAAACACAGATAATTCCTTTCAGAAAGAAAGGTACTCCAAGAAGTAAGAATACTTTCTCTCTTATGGCTTCTATTTTAGAATACACACCTGAATATAAAAATCTGGGATTTTGTGTTGATGAGTTTATGACCTATAAAGCTGGAATGAAACTTCTGTCTGTTTCAGCCAGAAGAGCACTGGGGTCTGTTGTCAATAAGCTTAAAATCTGTAAAGATCTTGGGTATGCCACCTACACACATCTCTATGAAGCCTGTGTTTCTCCTGTGTTAAAGTATGCAGCAGGAATATGGGGAAACAAAGAAACTAAAAGTTCAGATGCTGTTCAAAACAGAGCCCTACAATGTTTTTTAGGTATCCATAAATTTGCCCCTATTCTAGTTGCTCGGGGTGACATTGGTTGGATTCCTGGATCAATAGTGAGAAAATGACAAATGTTCAGACTTTGTAATTGATTTGTTAATATGGCAGAAAGTAGGATTAGTAAGCAGATTTTTATTTTGAGTAAAATGCAGGACTCTCCCTGGGCTACAGAGTTCCTTTCTATCTTTGGGGAAGCAGAACCACAGTACATCTATCGCACAGGTGTCAAACTGATCCAGTAAAGGGCCACTGTGGCTGCAGGTTTTCATTCCAACCAAGCAAGAACACAGCTGATGCAAATTATTCAATCAACTGGATTGTCTTTACACAGTTGATTTGTTGGATCAGGTGTGTTCTTGCTTGGTTGGAATGAAAACCTGCAGCCACAGTGGCCCTGTACTGGATCAGTTTGACACCCCTGATCTATTGAATCAATCTTGTTTGCAGTGTGAACATGATTAGGGAGAGGCTTGTTGCTTAGTTTGAGGAAAAAATGGTTAAATGAAATTTTGTTTAAGGCAAAATTAAGAACATATATCCAAATCAAACACAGTCATGGCCCCATGTCTTATGTAACAGCAAATTTAACAAGAAGTCAGAGATCTTTAGTTGCTCAGTTGAGAACAGGAGTCCTTCCACTCGCTCTTGAAGTTGGCCAATTTAAAAACATCCAGGAGGACCACAGACTGTGTGAATTATGTGAATTAGATGAAGTGGAGAATGAATCACATTTTCTTTTGTACTGTCCCTTTAACAATGAGTTTAGAGCTCCTCTGATGAATGAAATGTATGTTAAAAGTCCTGATATGTTTTGGTTTACTGACAATGACAGATTGAAACGGTTGTTTAGTTATAATATTTACAAGTTGGCCTTTTTATCCAGAGCCTGGAAAAAATGTCAGGATAGTTTATTTTTGTGAAATTATTTCTTTTTGTTAGCATCTACAATGGTCTCTGAACTTCGTGATTGAATAATGGTGTCTTGTAAGCCCATTGGGCTTGGCATATTGTGTTTGCATGACACAATAATAAAAATAAAAATCAATTAAAAAAAAACTTTGGTAATAAGCATACTTAAAATATGGTCACACACTAGAAGACACTTTGCGTGGCTTTCCCTCCCTAAAGCAACGCCCATCTGTAATATTCATCTTTTTATCCCAGCTAGGATTGACCCACAATTCACATCTTTGGAGGGGAGGGGCCTTTGCTGTCTGGGTGACTTGTACGTTAATGACGTTTTTGCCAGTTTCGACCAGTTACGGCTGCATTCAATTTAAATAGCTCAGACTTTTTTTGATACTTTCAGCTCAGTGACTTTGCTAGGACCCACTCACCAGCATTCGCTCAAACTCCTGATCCCAGTGGTATTGATTTGGCACTCAAGGCAAGAGTCTTGCCTAATGGTCAGATTTCCTTCCTTTATGACCTCCCGCTCATAACGAACAAGTCTGTGGTAAATAAGATCAAGGTTGATCGGGAGATCAAACTACAAGTTAACCTTCCTGAGAAGTTCGGGGAAAGGGCTCTTGGGGATGTTAACTCTTCTTCTAGCTGCGCTAGGCTGTCTCTCACTCAATTTAAAGTGCTCCACAGACTTCATTACAGCAAATATAAACTCTCTTATTCACTAGAATAAAGGATGTTGCATATATAAATTGCCCTGTAACATTATATTAATTGGAAAAGAAATGACTTTTGGACCTTTGGGTATCTTTTTGGAACAGTTATTGTAGTTAGGGTAACGATGGCTAGCGCTAACTAGGCTAACTTTATGATTAGCCATGGATGTATTATTTAGATATATCTATGGGATAAGCTATGGGGCCCGGCTGGGCACAGCCCAAAAAAGCAACGTGGGACCCCCCCTCCCATAGGCTCACCACCTATGGAAGGGGCCAAAGTGGTCGGGTGGAGTGTGAGCTGGGTTGCAGCTGAAGGTGGGGACCTTTGCGGTCCGATCCCCCGCTGCAATGGCTAGCTTTAGGGATGTGGAATGTCACCTATCTGGTGGGTAAGGAGCCTGAGCTGGTGCGCGAGGTTGAACGGTTCCGACTAGATATAGTCGGACTCACCTCGACACATAGCTTGGGCTCTGGAACCAGTCTTCTCGAGAGAGGCTGGACTCTCTTCCACTCTGGAGTTGCCGATGGCAAGAGGCATCGGGCGGGGGTGGCAGTACTTGTTGCTCCTAGGCTCGGTGCCTGTATGTCGGGGTTTACCCCAGTGGACGAGAGGGCAGCCTCCCTGCCCCTTCACGTGGGGAACCTGACTGTTGTTTGTGCTTATGCACCAAACAGCAGTTCGGAGTATCCACCTTTTTTTGACTCCCTAGAAGGGGTGCAGGAGAGTGCCCCCGCCCCCCCGGTGTGGGACTTCAATGCTCACATCGGCAATGACAGTGCAGCCTGGAGGGGTGTTATTGGGAGGAATGGCCCCCCGATCTGAGCCCGAGTGGTGCTTTGTTATTGGACTTCTGTGCTCATCACAGATTGTCCATAAAAAACACCATGTTCAAGCATAAGGGGGTCCATATGTGCACTTGGCACCAGGACACCCTAGGCCGCAGTTCGATGATGGACTTTGTGGTCGTGTCATCAGACTTGTGGCTGTATGACTTGGACACTTGGGTGAAGACAGGGGCGGAGCTGTCCACTGATCACCCCCTGGGGGTAAGTTGGCTCTGATGGTGGGGGAAGATGCCCGTCAGACCTGGCAGGCCCAAGCATGTTGTGCAGGTCTGCTGGGAACATCTGGCAGAGTCTCCTGTCAGAAAGAGCTTCAACTCCCACCTCTGGACAAAGTCCGACCATGTTGCAGGGGAGGCCACTGGTGGTGAGGGATGCTGTCAAGCTGAAGAAGGAGTCCTGCAGGGCGTTTATGGCCAGTGAGACTCCAGAGGCAGCTGACAGGTACTGGCAGGCCAAGCAGAATGTGGCTTCGGTGGTTGCCAAGGCAAAAACCCAGGCGTGGGAGGAGTTCAGTGAGGCCATGGAGAACAACTTCTGGATGCCTTCGAAGAGATTCTGGACCACCATCCGGCACCTCAGGAGGAGTAAGCAGTGTGTGGTCAACACTATCTACGGTGGGGATGGGGTGCTGCTAACCTCAACTCAGGATGTCGTGGATCGGTGGAAGGAATACTTCGCAGACCTCCTCAATCCCACCAGCATGTCTTCCAGTGCAGAAGCAGACCTGGGGGACTCTGGGGTGGGCTCTCATATCTCTGGAGCTGAGGTCGCTGAGGTGGTTAAAAAAGCTCCTCGGTGGCAGGGCTCCAGGGGTGGATGAGATCCGCCCAGAGTTCCTCAAAACCCTGGATGTTGTGGGGCTGTCATGGTTGACATGACTCTGCAACATTGTATGGACATCGGGACAGTGCCCCTGGATTGGCAGACTAGGGTGGTGGTCTCCCTTTTCAAGAAAGGGGACTGAAGGGTGTGCTACAACTATAGGGGGATCACACTCCTCAGCCTCCCTGGTAAGGTCTATTCAGGGATGCTGGAGAGGGGGGTCTGTAGGATAGTTCATGGTCCTCGCCCGGAGGAGGGTGGAGTGCCCTCTCCAAGTCGGCGATGAGATTCTACCCCAAGTGGAGGAGTTCAAGTACCTCAGGGTCTTGTTCACGAGTGGGGGAAGGACGGAGTGGGAGATCGACAGGCGGATCGGTGCGGCATGTGGCAGTGATGCAGACTCTGCACCGGTCCGTTGTGGTAAAAAGGGAACTGAGCCAAAAGGCAAAGCTCTCCATTTACCGCTCAATCTTCGTTCTTATCCTCACATACGGTCACGAGCTGTGGGTTGAAAAAACAAGATCGCGGGTACAGGAGGCCGAAATGAGTTTCCTCCACAGGGTGTCTGGGCTCTCCCTTAGAGATAGGGTGAGAAGCTCGGTTAATTGGGAGGGCTTCAGAGTAGAGCTGCTGTTCCTCTGCGTTGAGAGGAGCCAGATGAGGTGGCTTGGGCACCTAATTAGGATGCCTCCTGGATGCCTGCCTGGTGAGGTGTTCAGGGCACATTCCACGAGTAGGCGGCCCCAGGGAAGACCCAGGACACGCTGGAGGGACTATGTCTCGCAGCTGGCTTGGAAACGTTTCGGGATCCCCCGGGAAGAGATGGACGAAGTGGCTGGGGACAGGGAAGTCTGGGTTTTCCTGTTCAGACCTGACCACGGATAAGCGGGGGTAGATGGATGGATGGATGGATATGGGATAAGCTTGACATCAGAAGGCTTTCACTGTTGTTGGCATTTTGACATGAATAAAAACACCCAAAACGATCACTGTAAGCAGACTACTTGATTAGTATAAGCAAATTATTTAAACAGTATTTGTGAGAAATTATTCTGTCCCAGGCATTTTGGTCTATATGAACGGTTGATCACTATGTCCATGATCACTTGATCACTATAAGCAGTTTTTACAGTACAAAACTTGTTGGTGAAGCCGTTTTGTGCATGCAAAAGTGTTCACCTAAATGTGCTGTTTCCTGCTCAAAGACCAAGAAAACTGAGTTACATTATATAATTTTGTTTTACTTATTAACACAGGATGTGCACTTGTTATTTGTCTCTTACAGATGCATATATCAGTCATAACTTCCGGCATGTTCTGACAAAAAGCTGAGTGTTATGGCGTGTGTGCTAAATTCAAATGACGTTTTTTTTTTTTTTTCTTTAGACCAGCTTGCTGGGCTGAGTGGTGCATCACTGCAGAAAAGCAGCGGAACGGGTGCAGGGTAATAAACATTTGTTTGTGGAGATGCCTTCCATTTTACAAATGAACAGCACACAAACTGAGGAGGCTGTGCAGGAAATGGAAAAGCTGTTTGGCGACACCATGGATCCACATGATGAAGAAAGCAAATAATCCATTCTGGAGCCTTTTAAGTTTATCTTTTGTAACATTGAAGATATTGGATGTTCTGTGAGAAGGTAAGGAATACTAGAGGGTACTTGGCATACTGCAATATAAAGAGGAGGGGAATAAGGAAAAAAAATTAAAAAAAAACATCTTTGAAAGTTTGTTTTGTGTCTACTCTATTTTCTCCTGTAATCAAGGTTATTGGCTATCTGGTTCATGTAACTGGTACTCAGTAATTCACTTTGAATACACAAAGTTAAGTTAATACAAAATCATCAACCCTTACACCTTCCATTGGCAAATACAGAAGGTCCGACAGGAAAGGAAAGAAAATAGCACAAGCAGTATCAAGCAATTATCAAGCAATTATTAAATGAATTATGATGAGGTTTAAGAATTGCAAACACACACAAGGTATGCCTATATGAAAGATTTGAGTAAATCAACATGTAAATTAGTTCAGAGCTACATTTTCAATGATAAATAATGGTATAGAAGCAAAGAACAGTCAGCAATAGGTTGGAGTGTAGAAGCATTACGCCATCACTCATATTAATGTGTTTTAACAGATTTATTGTTTTAAATAAATTTGTAGAGCAAACTAAACCAACAGCTGTTTTTTTGTTGACTAAATTTAAATACTGGAGTAAAATAAGTCATGTTTTAAGCAATGTTTTAAGGGGTTCATAACAATTGATTTACATTTACTTTGCACTGATAATCTGTAGAATCCTGTTGAACTGGAAGCATAAAATCATTTTTTAAAACCTTTTTAATTGAACACAAGAATACACACATAAATCATATTTACATTATATACATAAAATAAAGCCCCAAGAAATAAAGGATATTTGCACAGGAAACTAAAAATAAGTACGTCCCGGTATACTCGCTTTTATTTTAAAGGCTTTGAATCAAAAATACGTACTTCCAGGTATACCCGCTTTTATTTTTAAAGGCTTCGAATCAACTTCCAGTCCTCACAGTGCAGGAGACCTCAGGGTGCAGGTCTGCAATGAAGGGTCCTGACAGTGGAGGGCTGCAGCCAGACTGTGTTGACAATTTTAAAGAATGCCTGAATGACAAGAAATGAATGAGGTCTACCTGCTAACCTTTTTAATAGTGCATTGCATGAGGTCTCAAAGAGTGGCCAGTCATCAAAACATCTGTAAAGGCACATAGGATGTACCATACAACACTGCAGAACTAAAAGACAAGGGGTCTGTAGGTCAAGTAAATTACAGTAGAAGCGATAGATGCACCAAAGCATTCTCTGACAAGCAGGGGGACATGCTAACAGTGGATACACTGCTGTCAAAAGTGACCTGAATCTGATTATTTTGACACGTCTAATAATTAAGTGTTAATAGCACATGTCGGGTAGAATATGATATTTTGAAATAAGTTTTTGCCCCCTTTCATGTAGAGAATTCAAACCAGGTACTGGCAGGATCTTTGTGCTAAGTGACCTTAGTGGGGGACAGCAAAATCTGCCATCAATACATTTTAATTAATCAACAAAAAAGGATGTTAGGAAAACCAAAATTTAAGTTAGTTCAACATGGGTACCACAACATATGAGGTAGGAACAGACAGAAAAAAGTCAGGCTGTAGATGAACAAATACTAAAAACCTTTAATTGGTTAAATGAATTTGATTATTGAACTCATTTAGCAAATTATTAATTATTTGATCATATGTAGTCCGTTTGGCAGTTTAAGACAAACATTTAGTGTAGCTCAGAAAGCACCGAGAATAATACAGGGCCTTTAAAAATTACTTTCAAAATATTAAAAAAGCAGTGAGTATGCTAAATCTTGTATGAAAAGGTAATACACCAAGCTCAGGATGCAGAGTCTTAAGTCTCTGGTGTAGAAAGATTACTGTAAAGTAGTAAAATATTTTATAATCATTTTATCTGGCTGTTGGGGTAGGATTTTCTAAACTGATGTTACACTTTAGTCAATCTTTTTTCAAACATGTATGTGTCCAAACTGATTTTCTCAAACTGTATGTAAGCAAATAAATACTTAAGTAACATTTATCGATATTAAACCAGAGCAGACCTTATAGTATTTATAGTATAGTACATGTACAGTAAGAAAATGTTTTAAAAAGGCAAATCAAAGAGATGCAACAGAAATAAAATATAATTTCACTAAAGCAGATACACAGTAGATAGGTTTAACCAACAGAGCAGCCTAAATAAATAAAGAAAAAACATTGGCTACTGTTAAAATGGCTCAGTGACAATATGGACACAGATAAAGAAATGATAATAATAATAATAATAATAACAATAATAGCAACAAAAACAACAACAACAACAATAAAAAATAATCATTATTATAATGATTATGGTAAATATTATTAATGTTTCCAACATATTATTATCATACTTGCAAAACTGATGAAATCATCTTGGAAGCAGTAAGCCTCTTCTAAGTAACAAGTAACTCAGCTCACTACAACTGACAAATAGCTTGCCCATTGTTTTCTCAAGTCACCTCAAGACCTTCACAGTGAATTCATGCAGTTTTCTCCCTGAAAATGTTGACAAGTGGCCTTGAGGTTTTTGGTTTAGCATTTCATGGGGGTGACCCTGATCTGTTTGCTGCCTATGCTTCCAAATGCCATAATTTAAATAAATAAATAAATAACATGTGTATATGTTTATTATTATAATTATAGTAAAAGTAGTTTCATTATTATTATTATTATTATTATTATTATTATTATTATTATTATTATTATTGTTATTATTATTATTGATACTATTATATGTTGAGGAGCAGGTAGGAAAATAATCTAAAAATAATATCTCAATCCCATTCCATTACCTACTTTTGCAGAAGAAAATGCCTCAGCATTAAAGTTAATGTTGTAAATTAACTTGAGAGGAAAAGGAGACATATTTGTATTCAGGTTTGTGGCAACATCGGGCAAGCGTGGCCACAGCCCACCCAAGAGCAGGTCTCTGTCCACCCAGAGTGTGGAGAGAAATATTTATTCAACAAATCTTCTGATAGATATCCAGAGGGCAGGTGAAGATTCCAAAGTGTGACTGGCACATTTTAATTCAGATTTTATTTAATATGTATACACAATGCAATGTACCACTTCTTCTCAATGAGCAGTAACTAATAGAAGTGCTCTGAGTGCATAAACATGGCATGGCATTTCAAACATTGTTGGTCGAGTTATTGTCAAAATTGTCGAAAACTACCCTATCTTGCAATGTTAAAAAAATACTTTTAAAAAATCCCTGGATCTGCATCCTTTTTCAGATCACCACCAAATTCTAATAGTTTCTTCCTTGTGTCATGATTAACATTCCCTGGAAATTTCATCAACATCTGGTCATAACTTTTTAGGATGTAGGATTTATTTATTTTTTTAAAAATGGGATAGTATACATTAATGAACATTTTCATGTAAATGCATGGGATTATAGCCAAGTGGCTAATTTCCACCCCCAGTCCCATTAGCAGGTTGGTGTCAACACATAAAACGAAAACAAACATCAATAATAGGAATAAAACACACAAAGCATATTAAAAGACAAGAAACAAAAAGATGACATACAGTCCAAAAATAAAAACAGAATGAGAGTTGGGGGACCATGGGAATTATGCACAATGAATTATAAAGTGCTGGAGTGCTAAGTAAAGTGCCATTGTGCTAAAGTGCCAAATGCTAAAGTGCACAGTGCTAGCTGCCTGGGAGCTCAGGTCTCCATTTTGAGTTATCCTGTTCACAAACCAACAAACACTAGCAAAAATATAACCTCCTTCGCAAAGGTTATTACTGCTGGATCTATGAGTTATGGCAGCTAGAGTTTTTAATGGAGACACATCAATGTGAAATCACATTCTACCAAGGCTCTTCCCTTTAATGATAAAATCAAAATTAGCGAGGTACCATTTTAGGACTTGACATAGCCAAGCCCCTTAAGTTAAATAAAAGCTTAAAATATCTTTAAATCAGTGACATGTCTTCTTACTGCACCAAAGATGTAGAAGTTGAAATAAAATCCCTAAGAGGAGTTTTAAAAAATACCATTTGTTGTATAGAAAATTTAACAATGGATAAAAGGAATTCCAGTTGAATTAATAATACGCGGCCGAGAGACTCTTTGTAGGTTTTGCCATGAGGCAAATACCAAAAAGTCAAAAACCCAGGCTGAACCTGCTGCCAGGGCTGAATTTTTTTTATATTTTGATGGGGGAACCACTGAGCTATTGCCCATATTCACTGGCAAATTTATACCATTCATCTTATTTTCAAAGTGGACATTTATCTATCAAATTTCACATCTGCCCAAGTTTTTTAAACTTCCTAAGGAATGACCAGATTTTTAACTGCTAGACAGATCGTTTTTTTTCTTGCCACTGTTACTGTAAGCCTCCTACAGATACACTGCAGTGTAGGTTGACCCAGTGCTGTGATCATGGTGGATTCATGTTGGGTTTAAATTTATGTATGTATATATGTGTATTTTTATATATGTATATGTGTATCTATAAAATAGAGTGTGGCTTTGGCCTGCTCTATTGTAAAGTGCCTTGAAATAACACCTGTTATGAACTGGCGCTATACAAATACAGATTGATTGATCGATTGATTGATTGATTGACATCCTGTTTCATGGCAAACCAAAATACTTAATAAGATAAAACAGCATATGGCTGAGTTAGGACTGCAAGTCAGACAAAATGACATCCTTGATATTTGTTGCCTAACCAAGCAAAGACTCTCCATGAAAACTCAAACATTTCTTAATAATTACAGATCAACTTAAAAAAAAATCAATCATATGATTGAGTAGAAGGACACACTCAGTAAACACAGGAAGTTGGAGTAAGATTGTCTGAAAAATAGCAGAGCTATTAACAATTTTAGCTTTGTTTAAAAATATGCAAATTTGAAGGTTCGCTATAGCCTTGCCCTTGAGTTAGGAATAAGCTTTTGATAAATTTTCTTCATGAAGGTAACTTCCAGATATAAACCAATATCAAAAGGTAGCACTATTGAGGCAATTCCTATCGTTCAATCCCAGAACCTATGCCTATGCTTTCCCATTTGTGCAATCGGCTCAACTTGGCTCGACTTTGTTTGGATACTTGCTGCTACATCCTCATTACAGTGTAGACTTTTGTCTGTACTTCTTTGAGGTAGGCGGGGTTGTCATAGTATGGCTGTGTGAAACTATACTTGCATCCTCACAACAAAGGAAGAAGAAGAGGCGGGAGCTGCAAGCCCATATTTGGCATTTTGTTATAGTTAGGTGATGAATTTTATTCCAAAGAAAATAACAAGTAGCAAAACCAAATACTATTTACAAAAGTGCTGACAGTGGAAGTAATTTGATTTCCATGTCAGATACCCCTGAGTCCTGGCATACTCTGACAATTCAGAGGTCAGCAGTGTCTACAGATCACATACTAGTCTTTGCTCAGCTCTCTTGGAATCAATCAGTCAATCAATCTTTATTTGTATAGCGCCAATTCATAACAAGTGATATCTCAGGACAGTTACACTACAATAGAGCAGAGCAGGCAAAAGCCATACTCTTCGTTTTATAGATATACATCTGCATATGTACATATCGGTATGTGAAAATACACATATACACATATACATATATCCAAACCAAACACGAATCCACCATGGGCCAACCGACAGGAAGGTGCATCTATAGGAGACAGTAACAGTGACAAGAAAAAAACTTCTGTTTAGCAGTTGGAAATCTTAAGAGGACCCAGTCTCATGTTGAACAGCCATCCACCAAAGCTGTGTTGGGGGTCTGGGTGAAGGAAGAGAGGTGAGCAGAGACAAAGGGACTAAAGTAAGAATTGAAGGTAATGACAGATCCATGGGCCAATCATAAATCTGTCCTTATCATATTTGTCTCTGCTGAAAACAGATTTATATGAGGTTAGCCCCATGAGATGTGGTATCTCATTTTCAAGAGGGTCCTCCTGTTTATACAATTGTAAAGGTATTTATTAGAATAGAATAGAATAGAATAGAATAAACCTTTATTCGTCCCACACAAGGAAATTTGCAATGTTGTATGGCAGTATAACCAATAACAACCATGGATCGAGAGGTCATTCTAATATTAACATCTATAATGATTACAAACTGGAGAGGACTGGTGTTGATTAATATAGCAGCATCTAGCTAAACTGCCATGAAATTGGGTTTACATGGTTCAAAAATATGAATTATGTTGTGGAATTGAGCAGGTCCACGGCAGCAGGTCATCCATGATTGTTTGTCAAGGCCATACTAATATACAGTATGTGTGCTTTTTGCAGAACTACAGTGTATTTAATTTTGTTGATCGCTCTGAAGTTAATTCCAGAAACTGTAAAGAAAATAGAAAGGCCAAATATTTGAAACTGTAGTTACTGAAGCTTTGTAAGTCCACAGCAGCAGGCCACCCACACCAACAATCCCAAGCAGCCTACAAGACAAGAACCAGAGACAAGTACAAGCAGACCAGCATTTTCGGAGGGTAATGTTCTAGAGGGGTTGTACGGCACTACAAGCTCTTAATGATAAATTGGTGCCTGCCGATTGAGAACTTTATATGTGAGAGGATGAATATTAAATTCTATATTACATTTTGTGGGAAGCCAATGCAGAGAAGCCAACACAGGAGTAATGTGATCTCTTCTCCTAGCTTTAGTTAGTACACATGCTGCAGCATTTTGAACCAGCTGAAGAGTCTTAAACACCTTGCTGGGACAGCCTGATAAAAGAGAATTACAATAATTCAGTCTAGAGGTAACAAAAGCATGGACTAGCTCTTCAGCATTATTCTGAGATAAGATAGGCCTGATTTTTGCAATGTTACAGGGATGAAAAAAAAATGTTCTAGAAATGTTTTTATGTGGGAGTTGAAGAAAAAAATCCTGATCAAATAGTACCCCAAGATTTCTAACAGTTGTGGTTGGTTCCGAGCTAATGCCATCTAGGGCAGTTATATCATGAGAGAATGTTTCTCTAAGGTGTCAGGGGGCAAGCAGTTCATTGATACTTAAAGTTGAGTATCCTCAGCATAACACTGAAAATTGTTGGAGTGTTTCCTTGTGACATCACCAGAGGGAAGGATATATAACGAGAAAAGAATTGAACCTATCAAAGAGCCTTGACGAACTCCATAACTTACTTTAGTGTACACGGAATACTCATTGTTTATGTGTACAAACTAGTATTGATCTGTCATGATCCTGCTTCTGTGTTTAGTTAAGTTACCTGTATTGTGTTCATGTTTTGTGTCTTGTCTTGTGCTTCCTGTTTTATTTTGAAAATTCACCTGTCTTTCCTTGTCTCCGTAGGTTTTGCTTCCTGTCTGGCTTTGTCACACCTGATCCCTGATTGTGCTTTCCGGGCTGTTTCCCATCTACCCTCATTACCTCATGTATTTAAACCCCATGTCTTCCCCTGTCTTGTTGCCAGTTCTTTAGCACCCTTGTGTCACGTTCCATCCTTTTTCATAGCCTAGCCTTCATCTGTTTTTGATCTTGTTCAGTCCTTTTGACCTAGTCTTAGCCTCAGCGTTTTTGATACCTCTGCCTGATTGACTGCCTTTCTGTGTATCGACCTTTGGAACTGTTATTAAACCAAGATTTGGAAACTTATTACGCCTTGTGTCCTGCATTTGGGTCCTTTTTCCTGATTAAGTTAATGTCATGATCAGATGAGAAGGACTTTAACCAATTTAAAGCAGTCACTGCAATCCCAAATAATTCTTAATAATAATCCTCTGCGGAAGAACATTATGATCTATGGTGTCAAAGCTGCACTGAGATCTAGCAAGACAAGTACAGAGAGAAGTCCACCATCTAAAGCTGAGAGTTAATCATTTGTTATTTTAACTAGAGCAGTCCCTGTGCTATGGTGAGCTCTAAATACTGATTGAAAAGTCCTCAAACAAGCTGTTGTTTTGTCGAAACTAGCAAAGTTGATTAGCCACTACTTTCTTGAGGATTTTTGCAGCAAATAGAAGGTTTAATATAGGCCTGTAGTTAGCTAATGTGTCTGAATCCAGGGTAGGTTTTTAAAGACGAGTTTTGATTACAGCTACTTTAAAAGACTGTTGATAAATAGATATTGAATGTCTCCAACAAGGATGAACAAACTTAGGGAAAGACTGGGTATAAGACTGGGTATAAGAGGCTGGTTGATGCTTTGGAGGAGGAGATAATAGACTTTAGTTCCTGAAGGTAAATTAGAAAAACAGTTCAAGTCAGGTTTAACAAAATGTAATGGCATCTGGGCCTGCCTTGCCATTAAATTTTGTTAAACCTGACTTGGACTGTTTTTCTAATTTTCTAATTAATATTAGAGAAAAAATGAGCATGGTTGCTCATTTTTTCTCTAATATTAATAATTTTATTGTTAAAGATGCTCATTAAGTCCTCGCAGGTAGGGCTAGTGGAATCACAGGCTCAGTAGCGCTCTGACTCTGTGTCAGCCTGGCTCATGCTAAAAATTTGCCTAGGATTGTTTTTATTTTCCTGAATTAGTGAGTAGTAGGCAGCTCGAACATGTTGTAAAGCTGTCATGTATTTATTATGATTATCCTGCCAAAGTATACGCAATTTAAAGCAGAAGGAATGGTCTTGTTAAATTTAGCCACAGCGCCATTGGACAAACTTCAACTCTTCACCGTTTTATTACAAAAAACAAAATTCTCTAAGATGATGTTAAAAGTTACTAAGAAATGATCAGACAACTGAGGATTTTGGGAAAGACTTTTAGTTCATTAATATCAAGGCCATATGCTAAAACAAGGCCAAGAGTATGGATAAAACAACAGGTTGCTTCACAAACAGCCTGAGTGAAACCAACTGAGTCTATTAAGGAAAAGAAAGCAGAACAAAGGCTATCACTTGTCTTTGCTCAGTTTTAAGCTGTACGATTTCAACATGATTTTGACCCAAATTTTGAGCCGTATGACTGCCTCTGGAGTCAGGGCATATTTTAGCCCAACTGTGCATCATGCAGTGTTCGCAGAGACATGACAGCAAATTACAGCCTGACCTCAGTCTGACCAACAGCTCCTGACCAGTCAGATAGATTTCTGACATGTTTGATATTCTGGTCATATGATTGCATTACCTCTAACAGTGAGAACAACATGTGCTGAGCCTACAATGTCTGATCAGCACTCAACTGCTGGACTGTTTTAAATCTTCAGATGATGCTGGAGTATTTTTTTTATGATACCTGCTTGCTGTGTTGGCTGGTGATGCTGCATGTGTGTGTGGTTTTAGAGCCGCAGCATTTTTTGTCTGTGCGGTTATTTTGAACTGTAAAACAGTGATCACCGATATGACGGACTGACTTTTTGTCAGTGACAATAACGTCCTCAAAGACAATCCTACCTGGATGTTTCTTTAATGAGGAAGTACTGGTGTCTTGTAGAGATTGCCTGCCCGTCTGGACCTTGGTGGAGTATGTCTTCTCTGTGGAGTCCAAAGAACCTATGGAAAAACACCATGAACATATGTGTGTTGTATGGAATACTTGTAAATGATTAAGCACTCAAATAACTCGTACTCGTTTTCTAATAATCTTTGCACCATTTGATTAATCAAATAAGAGCAGTCGGAAAAAGCAGAGGCCTGTTGAAGGGGCAAGTTGCTCTTAAGGCAAGGTTTCTTTATTGTTACTTCAAAGGTAAATTTGTATATTTCTGGTTTTTCAGCAAAGCTAACAAACATGAAATGGCATGTATTTGTTTGCAAATAATACAAATTATCATTGAAATCTTTTTTTGATCATACACAAAATTTTATTTTGGCTGTACAAATCAATGTTTTATTGGCCTATAAAGCACTGTCTCTGATTTCTTGGGGAAAAATAACTAGAACTGCAGCCTGGAGGCTAGATGTGTCCACTAGGTATATAATTGTGCATCTGTTTGTGTAGCATGTTTAGACTCTATCATACAACTTGATCAATAAAGTACCTACGCTGCTGAAAAACCAAGTGATTTAGAAAACATCAAGGCTACCACAAAACCACTGGAAAAAAATTATTAAGATACAAAAGTGGTTATTTGCAGTGCCATTACTGCCCATCACTAATAGTTAGCGGCATAGCTGATACAACCACAAGCCAGTGCTGTATTGCTATTCATCAGGAGGCCTAATGGCAGGTTCACACTGGATGTGTGTAGCAGACATGCATGCCAGCTCCAGCTCGGGAATGCTATGGATTTCATACTAGGCGCATGTGTGTGCTTCGTTGTGGCTGCATCTCCCTGCTTTCACAGCTGGAAATAATGAGTAAGAAGTAAGAACTACAATAAAAAATACCCACAAATGACTTGATTTATTAAATTACTGTTCTGGGAAACCAGTAGAATAAAAGCATTGCATGCAAGAACAAGGGGAGTTTCTCCAGAGAGTTGACAAACTGAGCTTTAACTTTAAGAGGCCCGGACAGGAAGAGTTGTTGACTGGTTTCTATCTTTTCTGTGACATACTCAGCTATTGTGGACACCAATACCAACTGGATTATGGCAAATATGGCTCTCTATCTTTCATTTTCCTGTTTGTTTTGGCCAGGATACATGTGTGGCTCCTGGGAAATATAGGTGAGCCTCCTATTCTCAAGATTTTCAGCGCAGGAGATGTTTGAGAAATATATGCATGTGGCAGTATGAAAGCTCCGATAAATTAAAATGTTTGCCAAAATGAAGACATGCATACACTGCAGCTTTCAAATGAGTAAAATGCATCTAATGTGAAATGGTCCTGAGAGAAACCTTAATGCAATTTCTTTGAAAGTTTTTAGGTTGACTAAAAGATAGTTTGAAACCGTGGTTCCAACATGATGCCCACAGTTGGTTTTAATCAAAAGCCCCCTATAGTAACCAAACAGCTAATGTCACTCGGTCTTCATCTAATTTTTCTACAGTCCATGGCTCATAGATGAGGGAGAAACATAAGTTTCAGTGACCTGGACCTGGAATCTCTGACCTCAAAATCTAATCAGTACATTCCTGAATGGACACCTATGCAGAATTAGAAAATAATTATCTCAAGGTTTTTCTGAGATACCATATTCATGGAATTAGCCTGAATGGACAGTTAGTGCAAAAACATAAAGCCTTTGGTCCTGGCTGTGCCAAAACAGAGGCATAAAAACAATAATCAAACTAGTTTTGAGCAATGGTGCATGAGTGGAAGAGTAGGTCATCTTTGAACTAACGTGTTGATTTGTCCATGGACAAGACATGGGGGTTATTGGGGGTGTTAATATGTATGAAAGCACACAAATGTGATAAGCAAACACTGACTGACACTTTCAAAACTCAACTATTGGTAAGTGAGAGTAGCAAATGAATGTGAATAGGTAAGTGTGACCTGTTGTGTAGTAACACTATTTCCAGTAGTCAAACTATCAAAAAAAGCCTAAGTTCTCTTACCAAGTCCATTACTGTTGACAGAGAACTTTGGCCTACAAAGTGTCTTTAACTATTGTCTTATGAACATTGGACAACCAACACCAATCCCCATCTCAATGCATTTATTAGGGAAATACACTTACAGTTAATTTGCTCCCTCTTTTGCATCAGTGGTGTGTCAGTGTGTACTATGATTAAGATAAACAGGTCTGGGTAAAAATGAGGACACTTTACATCAGTCTGCCATCAGTGTGTAAATGTAGTGAAAATGGGTCAATTTGACCCACAGTGCAAAAGAAATTTGACAAATAAAACTAGAAAATTGCTTTACAAGTCCAAGTTTGTTTAAGCCCCGTTTCCACCAAATGGTCCGGTATGGATCGACACGGTTTGGCTCAGGCCGGATCGGTAAAGCCTGATCCTGATGCGTTTCCACAGCCAGTCGTACCCTACTTGGTAGGCAGCATCTAAGCCGGATGCCGATAGCATGATGTCATAGCAGCACGACACAACGTACCTGGCTATTAAATACAACGAAGAAGAAAACGCGACACAGTAAACAAAGAGCAACGATTCTCTTCACCGAGAATACTGAGGAAGGTCTGCACCTCCACAGTAGACCATGGGACGCTCGATCTTGATGCCATTTTCCAAACAAAAAAGCCTTGAGAGTTATCTTCATGAAGACGAGTGGAGATTTAAACATGGCGGGGCTGTGTTGTTCTTTATTACCGTTGTTGCACGGGAAGTGACGTCTCCTTCAACCAATCAACGGGCTGCAGTGTTTCTAGCTCCACCTTCTGGGGTCAGATCGGTATGCTTGGCACCCCAACAGAAGGGTCCCAAAAAGTATGACGGTATGGTTCGCTTATAAGGGGTCCTGTCCCGGTTTTAGGCTATGGAAACGCCACAAAAGGCGAGCCGTACCGAGACGAACCGAACTGAACCCTCTGGTGGAAACGGGGCTTTATTATACTGGTGTTAGATGACTTTTACTTTTATTTAGTTGAAAGACGTCATACGAAAAATCTTGAGCACAAAGTAACCTCAATTTTCCTTCTCTATGTAAAGCCCTTTTCATAGAGCAGTTAAGCAAAAGCACAATAACAAAGCATGTCAGTGTCACATGTTTTAAATGTACAGATTGGAACGTTTTTATTCAGTCCTGTGGGGACGATCTGGATGCTCTGGTAGATGTCACCAGCTCTTATGCTTCTTTCTGTAAAGACATGATTATACCTCGTAAGCGAGTTAAAGTGTACCCAAACAACAAGCCATGGGTCACAAAAAATATTAAATCCTGTCTGAATAAAAAGAAATTGGCTTTCAAAAAAGGGGCTGTCTCTGACCTTCAGTCAGCCACCAAAGATTTGAAAATTGAGATTCAGACAGCAAAACAACACTATAAAAACTGTTCTTGAAAATAAAATGGCAGCAAACAATCTGGGTTCTGCATGGACATGCATGAAAACTATTGCGGGCATTCAGAATCCCCAGAGCAGCATGCAGACCATTTTAGACGGTTTTAATTCAGACAGAGATTTTGCAAATGCTCTTAACAGTTTTTATGCTTGTTTTAATTCTTCTGATTTTAGTAAGGACATTGTAGAGCTGAAACAGGAACTGAAGGACACTCAGCACTTCACCATTGAACTGAGCGATGTCAGAAAGGCCTTTAGTACTATGAAGACCAACAAGAGCCACGGTCCTGACAACATCAGCGGTCGTCTTATTAAATCCTGTGCTAATGAACTTAGTCCTATATTTCAGACTATTTTTAATAAATATTTTTGCAGACTCAACATGTGCCCTCTCTCTGGAAAGATGCTGTCGTGGTTCCTGTCCCTAAATCAAGCCATCCAAAAACATTGAATGACTTCAGGCCTGTTGCTCTCACCTCAGTTGTTAAGAAAGTCTTTGAGAAACTGGTTAAGACGTGGATTCTGAAGGACACTGAATATGAGCTGGACCCAATGCAGTTTGCATACAGGCCCAACAGAGGAGTGGAGGATGCCACACTGACTCTTTTAAACATGATTTTTACACACGTGGCGGGTAAAGGGTCATCTGCAAAGCTCTTATTTATAGACTTCTCCTCCGCCTTTAACACAATCCAGCCGCATATCTTAACCAAAAGGCTTTCAGAACAGTTTAAAGTCAGTAAAAACCTGATGGGCTGGATTTTAGACTTTTTAACTGACAGGTCACAAAGAGTGAGGATAAATGGGGTTCTGTCTGACCCAGTCTTCTCCTCCACTGGGTCCCCTCAAGGTTGTGTCCTGTCCCCTCTACTTTTCATCCTCTACACAAACATGTGTCAGAGCAAACATGAAAACAGGGCCATCATTAAGTATGCTGATGACTCTGTTATTGTCAGCCTGCTTAAAGAGGGTGAGACCAGTCATGGTCCTGTCATTGATGACTTTGTCGAGTGGTGTGAGGAGTCCTACCTTCAACTCAACATATCCAAAACAAAAGATATGGTCATCGATTTTAGGAAACAACAGGACAGGCAGGGAGTCACTTTAATTAAAGGTCAGACAATAGAGCAAGTGCAATCATACAAATACCTTGGGACTACAATTGATGAAAAATTGAGTTTTAATGAAAATTGCAGATCCGTCTGTAAGAAGGGCCATCAGCGCCTCCACTGCCTCAGGAAACTGGCACACTTCCATGTCGACCGAACCATTTTAACTTTGTTTTATCGTTCTTTTATTGAGTCTGTTTTATCCTTTTGCCTGGTGGCATGGTTCGGTCAGACCACAGTGGCAGAGAAAAACTCACTGAACCAGATCGTCAGATGGTCCAGTCGCCTGATAGGTGAACCCCAGACATGTCTCACCCTCCTGTACACTACACAGGTACAGAGGATGGCTTCATCAATTCCGAACAATGATTCCCATCCTCTATGGGGTGAATTCCGGCCCCTTCCCTCTGGACGGAGGTTTTTAGTCCCGAGGTGCAGGACACAGCGTTACAAAAACAGCTTTGTTCCTGTCGCTATCACTGAGCTCAATAAAAAACAGTGACATTGCACTTTACTTATTTATTTAGCTGTATCATTTTACCCTATTTATCTGCTCTATCTTTTATTGTGACTCTTATTACTTTTATGCTTTTATAGTTATCTTCTTAGGTTTTTAATTGTATTTTTATTGTTTTTTTATCTATCTGATCTTATTTATTCTACTGATCTACTGATCATGCTGCTATATATGGTGAAACACTGAGCACTTTATGTCTTGTCACTTTGACCAAATACCTGCCTGTTTATTGTTTGTGTGTGGTTTGTGTTGTGGAATGTAATCACTCTGTCTGCAAGACAAATTTACCCTTGGGTATAAATAAAGTAATCTATCTATCTATCTATCTATCTATCTATCTATGTAGATGAACTGCAGAGACATGATAAAAATGCATGTTATTGTAGAGATAAACAGAGAATAATCTAATACAGTAATCTTGAAGTCAGACATCCATACATAGAATTTGGAGAACCTGCAGCACGCAGAGATCGAGGAAAGGGCCATCTAGAGACATTAGGCTGCAGTGAATTTCAACATGTAAATTTATCGTTAGGACCACCAGCCCTCTAATGCCGTGTCCAAATGCTGCATCGATTTGCCAGGCCTTCACCTGTAGTGTAATTATATACTGTTCTTAGAAATTACAGTTATATGTCTTAAGAGCTAACATATATTTATTACATTATGCTGGGCCAGTGAGCCATTAAAAGTCTTAACAGACAATAGTTTTACCATTTCATAACATGCAATACCTGCAGCCAGATTGAAGGTCCTTCCCTTGATGGAGCTCTGTACAGGAGCAAACCAGTTTAACACAGAACCAACCAAAGGAAGTTGTCTCATCACTCCCTATATCACAAAAAGATCAAGTAAGTGAATCATAGACTGGATTTGTTTACAATCAAAAATACATTTAGGCATACTCAAAGTGTCTTTAAAAGCACAATGGAGGGAGGAGAAGACAGACAGGGGATCAATGGAGCAACAAGACATACATAAAACTGCCACAGTATTGTGCCTAACACATTACTTATGCCTTAAATTAACTTATCAAAAAATGCAATAATCCACTCTAAATCCTTTGTTCCCAACCCTGGGGTCAGGGCCCTGACTTGGGGGACTGCCAAAATTTAGACAAATCTTTTACAATGATAACACTTTCAGGGCAAACTTTCTTTAAAGGTCTTTGCATAAGAATGTGAAATGGGTGGGGCTCAACTCCTCCTAGACACAACTGGGGTGGGGGCTCAGACAACAAAAGGTCCATTGCTCTAAATGGTAGCTTAAAGGGATAGTTCAGTATTTTTGAAGTGGGGTTGTATGAGCTCCATATGGCCACTAAGTACATTAGGTGCAGTAGAAAGTTCTGTCCTCTTCCTCAGTAAGCCACAGTCGGTAAGAGTCTGTTACGCAGAACCAGCCGCAAACAGGGAAGTATCGTACCAGGAACAAAGGGTATTTTCTCTGCCTACAAGAACTCCCATTAAAAAATGATACCACAGTTTAAGAGTACGCTACATATGCATGTTTTTAAGTGCATAAACTTTTTGGAAATATAAAGTTTATCTGGAATTAACCGACTCACGTCACATATTTCCAGAATCAGGAGACAGGCAGGTAACATCTCTGCAGACCCCTCACATCCTGGACACAAACTGTTTAGACTCCTCCCCTCAGGTAAGCGATACAGAGCACTGTACGCTAAAACCACCAGGCATAAGAACAGTTTCTTGCCCCCAGGCTGTCGCCATACTGAACTCATAACTGCAAATTGCCTGTCTATTGTCCCTATATATTACCATTTATTGCACATATCATCATCCCACTTATATGCAGCTGTGTACCTTGTTTCTCTTTTTATTATCATTTTTATCTTGCACATTTTACATATTGTACATACTCTATTTTATCTTTATTCTCACCTTAAGTTAATTTTTTAAACTTCTTGTTTATAATATAGGATGTACACTGTGTGTACCTATTTTCTTTTATTTTTGTACTTGGAGAGTGAAGTGAACCGGTGACAAATTCCTTGTATGTCTAACATACGTGGCCAATAAAGCTGATTCTGATTCTGGTATTCCTCCGCGCAGCGCCGCTGTGAACTGCTGAATCACTCCGCCTCCCTCTCAGCTGATGTAAACGTAACAAGCTAGGGGCTTCAGACGCCTGTTGTAGCCTCGTGTAACTTTCATCAAGTATTGTAATTCTTTTGTTCTGACCCTTAGCGGTGTGAGGAAGAGACAGCATAGGAAATTTAAAATGAGTGATTATGACAGCGCTTGACAGTTCCATTCACTTTGGGGCCAAGAGGATACCTGTATGAACCTTGGATGTCTGTATGATCCGGAGTTCACAGGAGACGAGCTGCTGCAGATGGAGACCGAACAGGCCTTACCCCGAGTGCTACTGATGCCAACTTCAGGATGTTTCTGAGTCAGAGCATACTGGAGACTCTCACACCGTCTGTATTGCTCATCAAACAGATTTTCCTGCTCTTCTGAATTCCGGAGTTTTGCGGACATTCTTCAATTTCCCAAAGATAAACTGGAAAAAACGTCCCAAACCTGAAGGACCTGATGACAGTTTATCCTCAAAGTAAGTAACAATTATCTGTCAGAGACAAACAAGCAGAGTAGAGGAGGCTGTTTACCATAACATTACAGGCTAAGTGTGTGTGTTTCCTTCTCACACACTCACATACAACCATTACTGTTGTGTATTAGCATTGCCCGGCTAGTGGTAGCGCTGTGCGGAGGAATACGTGACGTGAGTCGGTTAGGTCCAGATAAACTTTATATTTCCGAAAAGTTAACGCACTTAAAAACATGCATATGTAGCGTACTCTTAAACTGTGGTATTATTTTTTGATGGGAGTTCTTGTAGGCAGAGAAAATACCCTTTGTTCTTTGTACAATACTTCCCTGTTTGCGGCTAGTTCTGCGTAACAGACTCTTACAGACTGTGGCTTACTAAGAGAGAGGAGAGAACTTTCTACTGCATCTAATGTACTTAGTGGACATATGGAGCTCATACAACCCCACTTCAAAAAATACTACCCCTTTAAATCCATGACTTAAGCTCTCCACTGCCTGTTGTTACACAGAAATTGGGGGAAACATTTTGCTAAAGGCAAGGCATCAACTACCTTATATGGCCAGTTGACTCCAACCTGTAGCTTATAGAAAATGATTCCCACTTACTTTGAAATGGGTTTCCCACATGGAAACATGTCAAACAGATCCATTAAAGGCATGATCATCATCTTTGTTGTTTCAAAAGTATATTGATATACATACACCTACCTCTTCCATGAGTTTCTCTTCATTAGCCCTTTGCAGCTCCAGCTCTGCCTCAAGAATGCCTTTCCTCACCACCTCTGTCATGTTCTCCAACAGCTGCGCCGAAAAGAAAACATTCTCTCTTTAGCTATTTAGTGAGACTCTTTAGTGAGCCACCTTGTTCTTGCCTAAATGAACTATCCCAAGATATACTGTACAGAGGTTATATTTAATCACAAAGTCTAAAATCAATCATTTTTTTATTTTTATTAAAGTAGTAGAGACAGATTACAGGGCAGTCCCGGAAGATATTAAAGTTGTCGCCAATGGATCTCCTTAATCTCCCCAACTCTGCCCATAACTGGGCTAACATCCCTGCTGGAGTTTTATCTTAAAGGTTATAAAAAATCTAATCTTATTTTACATGTGTATCCCTTCCAGTAACCTAAGCTTTGCATACAGTTTGGTTTTTAGCCTTTTTCTCCCATATAGATTTGACATATGCTGTGGTGTCACTGTATGACTGTAAACATCAGTAGATTCTAGTGATTAGTTTTCTGTTTATTCAGATTTATGTGTATCAATCAAAATCCATCCACCCATCTATTATCTATAACGCTTATCCCATTCAGGGTCACAGGGGGGCTGAAGCCTATCCCAGGTGACATTGGGCGAGAGGTGGGGTACACCCTGAAACGGTCGCCAGCTGAGCACAGGGTCATATAAAGTGACGGACAACCATTATTGCTCACACTCATACCTAAGGGCAATTATGAGTCATCAGTTAACCTAATGAGGATGTTTTTTGTCTGTGGGAGGCAGCTGGATTGCTCAGAGAGAACCCATGCAAGCATGGGGAGAACATGCAAACTCCAAACAGAAAGGCCCTGAGTGACCCGGGGATCAAACCAGTCAAACAGTCTGTTGTAATTCCTTTAAAAAACTCATATTTCCCAATGCTGTTGTGTTTAATATAAAATATTAAACACAACAGCATTAGTATCATTCTGGAGTGTTTTCTTTTCATTCTTTTGCCGTATTTTCTCTGTGTTTTGCCGTATTTCCAACGTATTTTCTGTGTGTCTTATTGTCTTTTTTTGGCATTTATCGTGTTTTGATTATACCTCATGTTTTATCCATAAATAGTAATTTTAGAAATATTGGAGGAAGAAATGTCGAGATCTCTGTCTTCAGCTTGACAGGAACTGCTTCAGGGACTACCATCAGTATAAAAAAAAAAGCCTGGACATGGTCTAATATAACAGGCTGTAACATGGACACTAAATGCTGCAGTCAGTCAAAAATGTTTATGTTTATGTAAAATAGGTGAAGTTTATTTTTGGTCATCTCAGTAAATTTCTACATGTTCATTTACAATTGTTTATGAAGATCCTGTTGAAAATTCAAATCAGTTTTTATTCTTTTCTTGTAATTACACACCTTTAAGCATTTCTAAGATAATAATGACAAATACTTGCAAGAATTGTTTACTTTGATTTCTCAAGAAAAAAGGGTGAAAAAATGTATTTAAAGGACAATTCCTGACACATTTATTGACAAAAAGACAAGGTGGACAATTCTAATTACAGTGTTAACTGTCAAGTTTTTACTTTTGTACTTCATATGCACAAATAATTTATTATTGTGCAATTTTTTTTTCAGATGTTTGATCAAAAATATGAGGTGACATGCCACATATGTTTACATTTGCATCAGAATTAAAATGTCAAAACTTTTCAACAGGTACTCCAATTATTTGTGTATTTCTACATCTTACTGAATCAATACTGAATTGAATTGCCACCTAAAGAATCGAAATCGAATCGAATCGTGAGGTTCTTAACAACGCCCAGCCCTATACACAAATATTAGCATGAGACAGATGATATTTTGTATTAGTGTTAAGAGCCTTTGTAACAATTCAAAATTAATAAACTTCTCTGAAAGACAGGCAAGTTTAGTAAAAAAAAAAAAAAAAAAAACAGATGGCTTCATGATATCAGTTGTATATTAGTGATCTGTCTGTGCTTTTGTACCTCTGCAAATCCGTTCTGCCTGTCTTTCTTTTCACAAGATTTACAATAACAATTACAATACATATTATAATTAGACTGGATGCAAGTCCAGTTAATTAAATAATACCATATGAGAAGATTTAGTACCATGTAATTATCTACAGTAAATGCAGATGATATTTTTTTATGACTGTCAAATGTTTTATTTCTTTTAGTTCATGACACATGCTGCTAGATTCTATACTTCCAGGTTTATAAATTTCTCTTTCCTGTAGGCTAATAATGTTTTGGCACTTAGTAAGAATGAAGCTGTTACCTTCTCTTGGCTGTCATATATTTAGGCCAGGAGCATCGATACCAACAGGAGACTCTTTGTAACCCACAGTTATCTTTATTCTAAAACTGTCACCTTTTTCTTTAGATATTGGCACTTAATATGTTCAAGAACTCACCAAGTTTAGAACTTAGATCAGACGTTTTCAAAAATTAATTTTTTAATACAAGTTCTTAAAGACAGTGGAGAGACATGTCTCAATACTGCCTCTAAGCAATTTTCAAAAGTAAGCTGCCCTTAAGCTTATTTCAGCCATAAAGTTAATATCTGGTGGACAAATGCAACAGTCTGATATTTAAAAAAAAAGGTCTCTAATGGTTATAGTGAAACCCCAGCAAGAAGTTTACCATTTTGAAAGATGTGCTTTTCTAGTCTTTAAATACTCAAAGCAGCTTTACACTGCAGATAATATCTACCCATTCACACTCATTTGCTCTCACATTCACTCACTGATGGTTGGAGTATCTATGTCAGTTGTCCATCAGTATCAAGTAAGACATTCCCACCCCTTTCATACATGCACAGGTTTTTTACATGCCACTGACACAGCAGTGGAAGCAACTTGGGGTTAAGTGTCTTGCCCAAGGACACATCACCAAGCGCTGTCATTGGTGGAGTACTCGATCAGAGTACTCCACCGATGCCCAATGATATTATATAGCAATTTTGAATGGTGAACAGAAAGGCAGTACAGTAATTATGGAATGTAATGATGTCATGGGTATCATTTGGAATACAGTGTACCATAAAACTAAAATGCTTATAACGCAATGAGAGACAGGGCAAAAAGGGGACATGGTGTGGGAAGCAATGGCCTTCCACCTTTAGAGGAGAGCACCCTTGTGAATATTTAAGACAATAGGGAGTATTTAAAGTAGGGCTGCATAAAGTTTGTACTGGGACAAGTCTCCCCAAGGTGGTAAGATAGGGGAATGTGAAAGCACACTATGCAAGATAAATGATTTCTGACTTGGACTCAAACATGCCAGCTTGGCAATCAGTGGAAAACAGCCTGTAGTAAAGTGATATTTTCACCAGTTCAGTATATATCTTAAAAGTAGACATTATTATGTACACTAAATATTCCAATTGCCTTGTCATGATTATGTGTCTCTGAGGGGTTGGAAGGTGGTTGAAAAATATCCTCTCTATTAATTTGAATCATGTCCAAAAATGTAATAAAGTAAAAAAAATATCCAATCCCAAGAACCTTTTCAGCAGAGGGTTTGTTTTATAGGTTGCTTTTCCTTTAAATGGTCTCTGTTTTTCCTGAAACAATTAATTCTTTTTGTGAAAATGCCCATCTCTAAATTCCAGGTCTATGTCATGTGATGCCTCTGTCAGAGGAAAATAGGACAAAACTAACAATCATGCTCCTTTGTATGTTGTAACTGAAATGAGATGTGAAGTGTGACTTCAATGTGCTCTTTATCCTTAGATATAATGCAGCAATGTTTTGAAGTCCGTGAAAGGTTTACAACAAAGAGCAGGCTGCAGAACAACCACTGAATGGAGAAAAGTCAAAATCATTGTTTGACTGGATCACATTTGTCCTCAATCATAAAACTTGGTCTGCGCAAATTACGGATTAATTGTGTTCCGCTGCAATGGTTGTAAACTGTGTCACACAATGGCTTACATTCTGTGTATTTGTGTTTGTACATGTGTGACATTGGTCAGCATGACTCTGTTTATTCTGACAGGCAAGAAGCAGACGAGCAGGAGAAAGAAGCTTCAGCCACACAAACATACTTAAAACAATGCATATTATTGTACATCACTGTTAAGATACAAATATGCATTTGCTGAGTGAGCTGCAGAGATTTACTTGCCAAACAATATCTACTAGCTCCCTTGACTGTATTCTTGCCTGATGTGAGCTATCTTAGTCTGAGTAGGTACATTTTAACACTCAAATGTATGTTTTATTTTTGTAAAGGGATGATCTATTCACAATCTTCCCAGATTTTTGTGACAATCATTTTAGATAATATTTTGCTGTGCTCTGCCCTAACTTTCCATCTGCTGAGACTGGTCTTATTTTGAATGTTGGTAAATTGGCAAGAGAGCAAGGGAAGATAAAGGCCCCAGGCTGGGATTGAACCTGGGCTGAAGTTAGAGCCTCAAAAGTGCACAGGAGTATCCCACTAGGCTATTGTAACCCCAGACAATCTAGTTAAATCTGTTTTCTTAGTAGTTGCCTCTTGCTCAGATTGTTCTTGGTTTTGTATCAAACTTTCTTTTCTGGTTTCTTACAAAGGCGTTACACATTGTTGAGTGATTTCAGCTTCTATATCACATGCTTAGTTGTCTGACTGCTCAAAGCACTTTTACCCAACCCATTCACACTGATGGTGAGGCCTGCTATGCAAGATATATCATTAGTAAGAAATCATTTTTATTTGCAGTCATACACATTCACATGCCACTGACATAGTTGAAAGAGAACTTTTGAGGTTAAGTGACGAGCGTAGGAATGTAGCTACAAATGCCCAGGATCAAACCCCTATCCTTCCAGATGAACGATAACTGACTGCCACTGATTAATTGTCAATCAAGGCAAATAATTCAATATGTGTAATGATGCAGGTTCAGTTAAAAATTATATTTACCCTTCCGCTGTCCTCTATATCCTTCCCAAGAGCAGCAATTGTATCCACCAGCTCTTGAACATTAATGTCCTCTGTGACCATGCCAACAAAGATACAGTTCTTCTCTTTTCCAAACTCTGGCCCTATTAGAGGGAAAACACTGTAATACCACATACTATTAAGCACACTGTTAAGACTTTTCTGATGACGACAGCCCTTACCAGTAGAGAAGATTACATCTGTGTCAAGATCTTGTAGTTTTTTCAGCAGCTCAGTGTTAATGTTTTCCATCTCCTGCTTTTTCTTGATTTCATCCATTCCTTCAGCTTGGGGCTCAAACCTGAATGTCAACACAACTCTTTAAAGTCCCATGTTTAACAGTCATGAAATTGATGCCATTATGCCAATCCACGTGGCCAATTTTCACATGTACGGATTTTTCCCCAGTTTCAACTCACTGTATCTTACTATACACCTCTACTTTTACTAAGGAAGTGCTGTATCTGTAACTTGAAACACTTCAAAACGAACCTTTCTTATCTCTTAGGGCCCTAATTTCCTTGCGCAATGCAGGGTGGCGCAGCCTGGCGCACCCCACGCAGTGGTAATTTTGTCTGGCGCACCGCCATGCGCAGCCAATTTGGCAGGCCGGCTGCGGCGAAATGGGTGTGATGGTGCACCAGGGGGAGGTGTCCAAAGATTCAGCTTGGCGCAGTGACAATTTCGTGCCAAAAAAACGTGCGGAGGGTGTGCCGAAAGCTCGCCAGCTCCAACCTGGTCTATTCTCGGCACAGGCGAGGCGCACGCCGTGCAGTGGTAATTTGGCTGACAGGCGCACAGTGCGCCCACATCACCAAAACCTCACAGGCAGGTGTCCAGAGTGTCAGGCACATTTCAATGCAATAAACAATCACAGCAACCACTATTTAATGTAACCGTCTGAACCAGCACATACATTTGTATCTATATTAACTGTCTTGTCACATCTGATGTCAGATCAGAGACGTTTGTCATAATGGAAACTCAACCTGACAGCCGCTGGAAGTGTGACACGAACTAACGAGTTCACATCTCTCAGCCAGCCACAAACAGCCACATCATCCGATATGGAGTATCCAGCTTCTCTCATCTCATGAAATTCAAAAGAAAAGAAAAAAGAGAGAGACGCTGAATAAATGTCACTCGGTGTCTTAAGGATTTACCTGTGATTACCCATATTTCTCTGTTTAAATCTTTGTTCTGTGTTATCTAAAAAGATGGAGTACATTATTGCAAGGAGGATGAGGAGGAGATATTGGGGGAATATTTCACCAAAAGTTCTGCTATTTAGCGATAACTGACCAGGAATGCAGGTGGATCACAAGCATGATGAAGAGATTACCCTGCTACTGTGTTTAAATGTAATTATCAATTTATTTTGTACTCCTATTTATGACACAGGAACAGATTACATCTGTCCTGCAAGGTGGTCCACATGGTGACGTGAATCGTGGCCTCTGATGCGCAGCCCGGTGGCCCCTGCACTCTCCCAGTTGCTGTAAAAGTGATAGCGGTTCTGACCATCTTTGCCACCTAGGTGAAATTGTCACTGCGCCTCACCCGCGGCGCATTTAAAGGCGAGGAGAGGCATTTGTTTGATTGGTGAAGATTACACTCCGCTGTGTTAAAGCCACTCACGCCTTCTCTCCTCCCTCTCTGCTACTTGCGCTGGTGGGAAGGACGGAGGAGTGGGTGCGCCTCCCTGCGCCGTGCATGAAACTTGCAAAATGTCCTGCCCTGCGCCCGTTGGCGCGGCGCAGGCGGGCGCAGGGCAGGTGCGCCGCGCCTGCGCCTGGTCTACGAAATTAGAGCCCTTAGTATTTGGATTGACTCACCAAAACCAACTGAATATCCTCAGGTCTTAACTTTCAAGTCTAAACAATTACCTAGCAAACTGTTCAATGTTGTATCCAAACTCCTGCCTTTTTGTTTTCTTCATATAGCCACAATTAACACACTTGAGGTTTTAATTACATGCAAGACCTTTCATTATTCAATGCTTTGTTACGTACAGATGTTACAGATTTTTGATTTGTTCAATTATCACACAATGGCCACAAATTTATGTATCGTTGGCAACATGTAATGGTTGATGTATAAATAAAACTTGGAGAAAAATACAAAGTAAAAAAAACATAGTCAATGCAAAAATTTATTCTGTCAGTCTTAGGCTTCATTCACTACACACTACGGGTTAGAGTGACTAGAATCTTTTTTTTTTTTTTTGTTACTATTCTTTTATTTAATTTTTTTCAAAAGACTTCAAACAGAACAAGTTGGGTAAATCTGATCAGTTAAATTCATATTTTGTCCACAATGAACCTGTTTTTACAATGCATAAACAGCAATTAACATTCAGAATCCAGGTTTGTGTCTGTACATATAATGTGTTTAAGCTCTTGTGCTTTGCTGTCTTTATGTTCTTGCCTGTTGTCAAAGCACTTTGTCAACCTTTGTTTTTTAAAGTGCTATATAAATAAAGTTTATTATTATTAGTAGTAGTATAATGCATTAAAAATGAACATTCAGTAGGACCTCACTCTCATGTAATCAACAGCCCAACCATAATTTATTTTTTTTAACTTTTTTTTTTTTTTTTATTGTTTTCCATTTAGAAAAGAACTTCATAAAAAAGACAGAAAAAAATACAAGTGCATCTTCATGTGCTTAGAAATGTGGCAAATACTTAAAACAACTTGTGTGTTCACATTTTTGTACAGACAGAGATAGAGTCAGTGGGATACAGCTTTTTATAATTTAAGCAGCTTGGAATGACACATTTAGCCAAAAGTTTCACTGGTGTCTCGATGAGCATTTTTATAGGTATTCCATTTGTTCATTTTCTTGAAGAATTCTGTGTTTTGAATTCTTAAAATATGTGTGAGTCATTCATGTCATATATCTCCTCTACAATGTCCAGCCAGTTCCTTAGAGAAGGAGGATCCTCTTTGTTCCATGTCATATATCTCCTCTAAAATGTCCAGCCAGTTCCTTAGAGAAGGAGGATCCTCTTTGTTCCAGTTCCCAGTGACTGCCTTCTTAATTGCCGCAAGCAAAATTTTAACCAAGCATCTATCCTCACATTGAACATTGTCACTGATCAGGTCGCCAAGATATAAAACAGAAAATGTGTTTGGTATTTGATAACCCAGAATTGTCTTAGCTCCATCTATACATCTTCCCAGTACCTTCCCAGCTTTGTACATTTCCAAAGATGTGGGTATGATCAACATTTACTTCCCTAACAGTATCCAGCATGTTTGTGTCATGTCTGAATATGCAATTTTCATCTTTGGTGTAATAAAAAATCTCATAATATCTTCTAACAAAATTCTTCCAGATCCTGGAACTGGTTGTTGTTTGCTGTGTGTTGCATATGTTGTGCCAGTCTTTAGAAGACAACTCTGTTATACTTTCCATTTCCCATCTATTCTTAATATAGTGTGTAGAATTTCCTTTACTTGTCACTAAAACTCGATAAACTGTTGAAACCACTCTGTTCATATTGTTCTTCTATGCTTTACATCGTATCACAGTTACTTTATTTAATTCCTTTAGGAAACCTGGTTTTATGTCTTTATCAAAATAGTTTCTCACCTGCAGATATCTGTAGAGGTCTGAGTTTCCAAATCAAATTCCCTCCTTAATTTTTGAAAGGTTTTTAAATTACCTCCATCCATTAGTGTGCAAATTGCTGTCATGTCTCTGTTTGCCCATTGTCGAAATCTGTTATCCAAAGTTCCTGGTACAAATTTTGAGTCATATGCAATCAACTTACAATATTAATCTACCTCTCCAAGTTGTATTTTTTAACCACAGCAAACCAGGTTTTTCCTTAAACGTGCTTTCATGCAATCATGCTTTGGACATGGCATCCCTCTATATTCAATTCAATGTCTTTCCATCTTGTCTTACTTCTTGTATCACACCAGCAGGCTAAAGTTCAGACCTGTGCAGCATAAAATTATTCTGATAGATTTGGTAATCCCATCCCACCTTTGTCCTTGGGGACTTGTAGTGTAACATACTTTATCCTAGGTTTTTTCCCTCCCCAGATGAACACAGAAATTTCCCTGTCCAATTCCACGAACTTGGACTGAGGTATTTCAACTGGCAGAGACTGAAATAAATATACAATTCTTGGCAGAATATTCATTTTAATAATTTCTATTTTGGAGCCAAAGTCTACTGTAAGAATTGACCATCTCTCCATATCTTTTTTTTTTAATTTCCTTATTCATACAATTTTGTTAGTTTGTCGGCGATGTTCACACCCAGGTATTTTATTGACTTTAGGTTCCATTTTAGATCATATGCATGTTTATGGCTTGAGGTGGTGAGTAATTTAATGATAATGTCTGAGTTTTTGACACGTTAAGTTAATAAACTGGAAAAAAAATTGGTAAGATTCTAACAGACTCATTAACTTTGGAAGACAGAGACCTGGTTGTTTAAAAAAAAAAAAAAAAAACATCATCTGCAAATAATCCAATTTTATGTTCCATGCCCTTTACTTTTACCCCCTGTATCCCTTCTTTTTATCGTAATGCTTGGACTAAAGGTTTTATAAAGATCGCAATGTGGGTGAGAGGCAACATCCTTGTCTTGTAGATCTTTCCAGTTGGAACCAATTTGTATGATTACCGTTTATTTTTATTCTGGCTTTCGGAGCTTGATACAGTGTTTTAAAACACTGGACTGAGGCTTTATTAAAACAAATTTTTTCTAGGCTGAGATATAAGAATTTCCAGCTGACACTATCAAAAGCCTTTTCTGCGTCCAGACTCAATAAGACTGTCTCCTCTCCCTGTTCTTGTATTTCTTCAACTATATGTAGCGCTCGTCTAATATTATCATGAGTTTGGCATCCCTTAATAAAACGAAAGTTTAGTTTAGTTTAGTTGAGTTTATTTCAAACATGAAATCTCACTTACAAACATAAAAGTGAGAAATTACAAAGCAAACAAGTGTTAAGTTAGTGCTTTTCCTGCATTAACCCCAAACAATCAACAAAATAACAACAAAATAACAAAACAAGGCGAAAAAGGTGTAGGCTGGAGCCTTAGCTTATTTCGCCTACCCTTTTCAAATTCATAATTTACTCAGCTTCCTTTAGATTGATAAGAAAAAATAATAAACTCACATGTATCCAAAATCTGGGACACATTTTGTGCTCACACCACAGTTCTGTACTGTACAATCATCTTTTGTTTAAGCAATTTTTTTAACCTACCATTAAATGACATTCTTTCATTTCTATGACTAATCCATTCCACAGACTAACTCGATACACTGAAACACATCTTAGTTTAACATTTGTTCTACTCTTTGTTTTTGTAAACATACAACTTCCCCTCAGATCATACTCACACACTCTAATCTGAAACAATCTCTGGATAGAGTCTGGTAACATCTTATGGTATGCCTTGTACATCAGTGGAGCTATCCTCAGATCCACAAGTTCACAAAATTTTAGAGCTTGTAGCTTTATAAATAATTTATGTGTTAGTTCTCAATAATCTGCTCGGTTTATGAGCCTGATCACTTATTTTTTTGAAGCAAAAATTGGATTTGTGATTGTTTTATATGTTCTTCCCCAAACTTCCACACAGTAAGTAATGTATGGAAGTATGAAAGAACAATACATTTTCAATGAATTTAAATTAAGAACATCTTTGGTTTTATACAATATTGTGGCTGATTTTGATATTTTGGTTTAAATGTAATTACCATGAGGTTTCCAACACAGTTTATGGTCTATTATCACTCCTAAGAATTTATTCTCATAAACGCGTTCTATTTCCATACCATCTATCATAACTTTTACCTTAGTATTAGCAGTCTTAGTATAGAGACTTAGCAGTCTTCAGTTTTAATTGACTGGTTGTTTATACTGAAGTAATCTGGATAACCAGATTTCTCTGTGCTGTTTTTAATTATGCTGTTGAGCACCTTCCATGTCCCCTGGTGTCATTTCTATGTTGTTGTAATTGTTTATTAAGGTAACCCTTTTATTTTGTCTCGTTATACTAGTCAGCTTGTTTTTGTATTTCTTATATAGTCTGTGTTCTTCTGGATAAAATGGTTGTATAAATCTTATAATCACAATTCAATATTGATATTGGTCTATAGATTTCGCAATATTCCTTATCTGCCCAACCATAATTTCAATGTCATTTTCCCTCAGCCGGTGGGACTATTGCTGACTGAGCGCTTTAGAATGCATGATCAGCTGGAACGGCATGGAAAAGAAAAAACCCTTCTTGTGTGCAGTTTGAAACAAATAATAAATAGAGAAAAATCTAAACATTTAAGGCAGTCTCTTTTGTTTTTGAGGGTTGTGTATAATGTTACCCATTCTCACTGTACTTTGCAGTTAAGGAAACAGACAAGAGCCAGCTGCAACGCACTTTAAGAGGACCGTGAATGGGAGAAAATTAGAACATGAGGACAGCAATGGCTTTATTCCCAGATGTAGGTCTAATGTCCGCAGGACCTCATAGGAAGCTATGCATGTGTGATGATAGTGAAGACTGGTGTTATACAATTGTTGTTGGCACATCCACTGATGAACTTTGATTGACTGAAGGACATCTTGATAGATAACCTGGCAGACTGCTGCTGATTACATACGTGTTTAATGCACGTCTGTGATTGCTGAGCTACTTGATCTAATCAATGCAAATGAAGAAACACCTGACCACCTATGTATGTAGTCTGATGTGTCAGATATCATTCTATTTTCAGAACGCATTGAGATATGCTCACATGATGCACTAAAGACAACCGCTTGGTATATGAATGCCCAAAGAAAATTGCATAAAGAGGGTTTTTCAGGCTCTTTATACAATGTATTAACAGGTAATAACATCAGTTTTTGGCATTCAGATACCAAGCCGACAACGTGCAGCTTGGTATCTGCACGTTGTCAGATACCAATCAGAATCAAAAGAATCTTCCTCTTAATCTTAAAGAATAAAAACCGTGTGATGTTTACTATTTTTCTCAATTTTTATGGTTTTTCAAAATGGAACAATGTCAGCTTGACAAACTGAAGGAAGATCAAGAATTAAGATAAGGTAGATCATGCAGTCAGCAATGTTTTTTTTGACAGCTGTAATGGCCACGGAACCTTAGAGGAGGCAATCGGTATGTAACAGATGTCAAGAGTGGTGGGACACAATTGTTGCTAGTACTTTCACCAACTTTTTACAGGTGGGCAGACTGCAGCAGATTATGTCAGTGGACAGGGTGGTGTATAATTTATCATTACGCATTTTGTTTTCTCAACTGAATCACTTCAGAATAAGGCATCTCAGACCAACTCCAAGTGTAGTTTGAGGTATCTGATATCAAACCATTTTCATTAGGCATCAAAATAATGTATATATAAATTATTAAGGATTATCATTTGGTATCTGTGTTACGGGATGTGTTTTTTTTTGGGTTTTTTTTTTAATTTTTTTTAATTTCTCTCCCTCCCTCTCTCTCTCCTGTGCACCGGGTTGATGCCTTTGGCTCCCCCAGTGCAGCATGTAATGCAGAGCACCTGCTTGAGCACCAGAAGAAACTCTGAAATCAAGCCCTGCAGCCAGATAAGCATATAAAAAGAGGGATCAGTTCAGTGCTGACAGAGAGAGACCTGTGAACAACTGACCACCTCAAAAGCATCGGAATCGAAGAGCAGCAGTTTTCCTTTCAACAGAGGAAGCCACCTTTAATTGAGAAACATTTTCCTTTTTAATTTGAAGGTCATTTTTGTTTCATCAACCTTTTAATTTAAAATTTTGGTTAACAATGTTCAGTTGTTTGGAGATAAATTCTTGTCCTGGCTCAGACCCCTTTATAATAATCCAATAGTACAAATTCTCATTAACCAGACACTGTCACTCTCTTTTAAATTGTTCCAAGGTACTAGACAAGGCTGCCCGCTTTCCCTTTTAATATTCGCACTCACAATAGAACCACTTGCCCAAAGCATAAGATTAGACTCTCAAATTCATGGCTATCACTCTAAGGAAACGTCAAACAAAATTTTCTTGTATGAAGACGATATCCTCCTTTACTAAACTACAACTCATAATCACAGTTTTATTAGACAAAATAAATCTATTTGGTATATTCGCAGGATACAGAATTAATTGGACTAAAAGCACAATGATGTCAGTCAGTGTTCATCAACAAATACCTTTACACATTTTCTGTTCAAAGTAGTTTCAGACAGATTTACCTATTTCGGCATTAAAATCACACAATATTATTCATCTCGTTACCAATGTAACTTTCCCTCTATGCTGGATAAATTAAAAGACACTATACAACACTGGAGAACTCTTTCTATCTCACTCCTTGGCAGAGTGAATACAGTGAAAAAGATTTTTTTACCACAAATTCTGTACCTTATTCAGAACATCCCAATATTTTAACCAAACTTTCTCAAGAGGCTGGAATCAATAATAACTCCTTTTCTATGGAACTACAAAACACTGATTAAATAATACACAGTTCTGCAAATCTAAGTCTAATGGGGATTTAGCCCTCCCTAATTTCACTTTCTACTTGTGGGAATCAGCGATCAGGTCCTTCACATTCTGGTTGAACCCTAAAACTCCCCCACCTATATGGTTTAAGACAGAAGAAGAGGACTGTCGTCCATTTTCCTCTGTGCTATATTGTTAGCCCCCATAACAGTTGATAAATCTATATACAACCAGAGCCCTGTAGTCTATGATTTATTACAAGTATGGAAACAAATAAAATTACACTTTTAGCTCTAATCCCTATCTCCTTTTTTTACCCATTGCTAATAATCCCACCTTCCCGCCATCCAGTCTTGATACAACATTCTCTACGTGGAGCTATTTGGGGATCCACACTGTTGGAGATCTATACCTAGATGGCAGATTTGCCTCCTTTGAACAACTGCAGAGGAGATACAATCTCCCAACAAATATTTTTTTTTAGATACCCTCAAACTGGGGACTACGTTCGGAAATATATGATAAGATTTGAGATAGAAAACAAATTAGTTATAGATGATTGTCTCTCTACGTCTCCACATGAGAACAAATTTATCTCTTGTGTGTATAACATCTTACTCAGAGAAACCTCCCCTTCCTCTGAAAAATGTGATGATGATGATGATGATGATGACGATGATCTTGGGATAGGGGGCCCTGCTTTTTTTGTTCAACCGTTTTTGTTTGAATGTATCATGTTTATTTGTATGTATATATATATATATATATATATATATATATATATATATATATATATATATATATATATATATATATATATATATATATATATATATATATATATGTATGTATACACATCACGGCTGCCAACTCTCACCCATTGGCCGTGAGACTCACGCATTTCATTGGCTTCACACGCTCTCACGCCACACCTCCGATTTCTCACGCTGAAGGCACAAATCCCAGGGGGACGCAGGGATCGTGTGCCCAAATATCATCGGGCGTAGTGGACTACGCGGACGTCCACAAGGCCTGTGCACGCAAAGCTCAAACTTCACGACCGCGCGGACTCCGCTCCGCGCACTGGGGTCACAAAAACACTGCTCCGTCTCTTCATTTTAGTGCTTTGCAAAGTCAGCAGGCAGAGCAGCTCCTCTCCCTCGTCCTCAGTGTACAACATCATGACAGAGAAATGTAAAACAATGCGCAAGGATTGTGGGAAATGTAGGCTTTCACAGTAATTTCACAACAAACTACTACGCGGCAGTGCGCTCGACTGTGAAAGCTCTGTTGTCTGCAGACATTCCACGCAGAGTCCGCTCCGCTCACAGTACGCTGGAGTCTGGGTGCATACGCAGGTATACGCCATATACCCACTAGAAAACGCCCCAAAATACCATATAACCACAACAAAATGCACAAGGATACCTATAGCATGCTTGTGTGACTTTCACTTTCTCTCAGCATGCATGTGTGTGCGCTCCTCCATCTGTCTGTGAGTGTAAAGACGCAGACAGACGCGGATTGCAGGGACAGTAAGGGATCATCAGTCCCTCTGTGCGACTTTACCATTCACACGGTGTCTTGATAGCTCATGTGCTCTGTTTAAGTGAACACAAAGACTTCAAAAACTGACGAGTCAGTCTTTCATTCATCAAAACTCTACATTCTTCAGCAGTCCAGCTCTTGTTTTCACTCACTCACTGTTTTCTAAATGATAAATTCATCCTGAGGTTTCCTGCATCACTTATTCTCCATGATATCAGAACAATCTTTGAAGGATCAAGCTTCAAATACAGTCTACTAGTGGAGCGGTTCTCAACCTGTGGGTGGAGGCCGTAGTCTCAGAGCTGTTTTCAGTGGATTGAGTATAAATCAGGTCAAAATGTGGCAAAATTGTCTTCAGTGTATGGAGGCCCTGAGAGGACAAACATCCATCAGAGTATGTCAGAGTATACCCACTAGAATAAACCAGACTGCACACAAATATTACACTGTTTTACATTTCTGTACTGACATATTCCTGTCCAGACTTAAACGTTCATTTCTGTAGGCTATTATTGCTTTGAGTTTGATGTTCTATTATAGAGTTATTGATTTAAAAATAAAGTAGTGACAACTTTGACTCAGATGTTAACTTGAACAGATCCAGTTTCTAATTACATTCTGACTGTTAATTTCCACTCCATATTGTCCTCCTATTAAAACTCCCACTGTTTACAGTAATTTTCAAGTCAGATGCTTTTATACTGAATAGTTCATAGTGTTGTGGACTTGTAGCCTACACATTAATGCCAAAACATTTTCATTTACTAAAGGAAAATTAAATCTAGGCTAATTACGCATATTCAATTGCACTACATAATTTAACCCTTTAAAGCCTGAATGCATGAATAACAGCCAGAACATTCAACTTTTTTGGAGCTGAAATGTTTTCTTTCACTTTCTACTGAAATCGAATAAAATCTAAATTTCCATAAAATTGAACGTATATTACATATTTTGTATCTCATTTGATACATTAGATGTTGTTGGCAACTGATAATCCACTTGAGGACATTTTTATCATTTATCTCATTGTATTCAGATGTTTTCTTTAGTAATTTGTTGATCATATTGATTAGATAAAGGTATAAAAGTATGTATCAAATATGATACAACAGGCTTTACGGGGTTAATTGTGTTAAGGTTTGTGCAGTTTTAAGTTTTGTGACATTCAGATTTTGTTTTGTTGCTGCTTGTTGACAGTTTGATAAAAAAAAACATTGAAAAAACGTGAAGTATAGTTTGATTTAGTTTGGTTATTCATTAAAAAATATTTCTCCTAGTTTTAGAACTTGTATTGAGCTTTCAGTTCTTGTAAATCTGCTCTAGTGGTGATCAGCCTGGTGTTTTTGGAGAACAAAATACTGGTCTTGGAATTGCTGGTTGTGCGTAAAAAGACCTGTAGACGGGTAGGATATAGACTTATAAGAAGCAATGACATCATTACAGTTATTGTTTAATATCACTGTGTAGGACATTTGAGGAAGTATCAGACAACACAGCAAAAAATATGGCATTTATTTATATTTTATTTTTTACCTGTACCTGAGTTAATTGCACTTACAGCATTTTGTTACTTCTGAGTGCTATATAGTATGATTCAACCTACACATAATGAGACATTACGTATCGAATGTTGTCCTACCGTGTATGTGGCAACATTTTGGTTGGCTCCACCAAATCTCATTCCAAGGTTTTTTGAAAAGTTGGCAGCCCTGATACATATATATACACACACACACACACACACACACACACACACACACACACACGCACACACATATATATATACATATATATATATATATATATATATATATATGTATAGGAAAAAAGAAATGAGCGTTGAATATTTTGTTTACTGTATAATTATTTGTCCATCAAGGCTCAATAAAAACATACTAGGAAAAGAAAAACAATGTTCAGTTGCAAAGTATTTTTAGTTAATAAATTTCACCTCCCACGTTCCTTGAGGTCTGCTGATCAGCTTCATCTCGTGGTCCCAAAAACTCGTTTAAAAAACCACGGTGACCAAGCTTTCTTGGCTGTGGCTCCCAAACTGTGGAATGAATTGCCATTTGAGATCAAAACATCCCCCACCCTCTCTACTTTTAAGTCACGTCTTAAAACTCATTTTTATTCCCTGGCTTTTAGTTCAGCATGAGGGTTGTGTGATCTCTGTCCTTTTATGTCTTTTATGGTCCTAATCCCTGTGTTTTTTAACGCTTGTATTTCTTTTATGTTGTGTGTTTCTGTTTTTACTTCTGCAGTGTTCGTTCCCTTGATTTTACTGTGCAGCACTTTGGTAAACTTGAATGTTTTTAAAATGTGCTATATAAATAAAGTGGATTGGATTGGATTGGAATAAATTTCACTAACATTTTGACTTATTCCTGGTTTCCTCCCTTTATCCTTGGCTATTTCTTTAATAGTTCTTCCCCTCATTCCTGGAAATGTAAGATGGACTGGTAAATGTATAATGTTCAGTTAGCTCTTAGTTACCATTGTTCAAGAGTTATAATGTGTGTCTCCTGTAAAATTTTACATCAGCTCCCAATGATTTTAAAGGCAGGGCCACTTCTCCTTTTTTATGGGACCAAGGCCTCAGAAATTCCAAGAAAGAGAGATGTGAGATTATTTATATCAACTTACGGCATACATAATACGAAAAAAGTGAGGGCATGTAAAGGCTGAGAAAATAAAAACAGCATAGAGCATAGAGAAATCTGGCAGCATAACAGAAGAGAACTAAAAGTGATCTGACAATGTTCAAGGCCCAGCAGTAAGTATAGTAAATGCCAAATGGACTTGAGCTTGTACAGTGCTTTTGTAGTCATTGTAACCTTTCAAGGCACTTTTACACTACAGATCACATCTACCCATTCACACCCATTTACTCTCACTCACTGAGGGTGCTGAGTGTCTATATAAGTTGTCCATCAGTTTTAGCTAACACATCCACGAACATCCATACCCATTTACATGCAAGTGACTCAGCAGTGAGAGCAATCTGGTGTCTTGTCATGGACACACAGACACGTTGCAGTCAGAGTTTGGCCCCAACCCTCGGCTTTCTGATTGATGGTAATGCATACTACCAGACTCAAACACTCGTGCCCCCTGAGGGGCTTGCAGCAACATTTTTTGTAAAAGCTGCAAGCATATTACAAATAAAAAAGGGATCACATAAAACAAATCCACTCAATACGCTTCTCGTGAGCACCGTCCAGAATGATACAGAATGATCTAGAATGATCGCTCTCATATATGAATACACACACAAGATTCACATATGAATTTCATGATTTATGTGCTCATTAAATGCCTGTCCTTCCATATGAAAGCAAAATAAATAAAAGGGTTTACTAATATATCTGATGCATAAATATTTTTCTATTTAAAGCAATCAAAAGAAATAAAATAAAATTTGAAAATGTAAGGTATTCAATTTTTGTTGCAATGTATTTCATTTTTTTTCATATCTTTTTAATAGTATTTGCAGGAATATTTTCAGGAATCATAACATTATTTAAAACTCTTCAAGTTTCATATTCAAAGTGGTTTCATTTGTGAAACTCACTGCATTTGTGTATAAATCATTCTGAGACTCACTTGAATCCCTTGGATTCCCAAATTCCATTTTTTTCCCAAACATGGGATCATTTTAAGCAAGTCAAATGGCTACCTGTTTCAGGTATGTACAAAAATGTGGATCCAAAAATTTAAAAAAAAAGTAAAAAAATGCAAGGCGGGTTAGTTTTCCTTATGTTTGCTAACACTTCTGCTAAGAATGTCAGAAATGCCTCGGCGGAGGTACTTGATGTGCTTTCTGAGCGGTTCGAGTTAATTATACTTTAAAATAGCTAGCAATGACTGTCAGTGACATTTCATATTAATACGTGTGAGGGCAAAAGTGCACATAGATAAGTTGATTGTGAGATACATATATTGATAAGAAAATGTATAAAAAAGTGAAATAAATTAAATTGCATTTATATGAAATAAATATTTTTGTGGATTTTATTGTACCTACTTTAAATGAAAAAAAATATTTGTGCATCATAATACATTGTGAAGCATTCACCTTAATTTTTTGTGGATTGATTTTACATTTATACAGAGAGATTCATGTTTTTCAGCAGAGCAAAAAAAAATATTTTAAGCAAATGTATTTATAAATCATGACATGTTTTTGTGAACTTTTCTGTGTGCACTCATATAAACTATATATAAAATAGAAAAACTGCATTTCCTTGCAGCAAATGCGTTGAAATGCTGAGTCTGAATGCTGGAACTGTGAAATGAAATGGCTAAAAGCAATGCAAACAAAGCTGAAAATGTGAAAATGTGACATAAATTAGTTGGAAGCAGTGAAACACAGCTGCAAATGTGGGAAATGTGTAATAAAAATGGTTACAGTTGTGAAAGAAAGCTGAAAATGAATAAATGTGAAAGGAAATTGCAGAAAGCTGTATAAATGTTTGGCCACCATGAAGAAGTTGTAATCTATGATTAAAAGAGTAAAATTTGTTAGGGCTCAAATGACATAGATTGTAATCAGTAGCAGAAGTGTGAAATATTTTATCAAATTTGCATTGTAAAGACAGGAAAAGAATAAAGCTGTATGGAAGTGAAAGGTTGAATGACTGACAACCTGTGACATCCAGACTGAGAGGACAGCAGCCAGATGCATACAGCAAGGAGCTGTAGTAATCAGCAGTCTGTATTGGACACACAGTTGAAAAGTACAACTGCCTTCGCCAGAATTTGAACCCGGGCTGCCTGAGGGACAGTCAGCAACTTTGCCGCCCAAACAATATATATATATGTTAAATGTTATGGAAATTGTAATTTTGTTGGATTTCAGTAGGAAGTGAAATACAAATTTCAGCTCCTAAAGAAAGAATGTTCTGGCTATTATTTGTGCATCCGGGCTTTAAAGGGTTAAATTATGTAGTGCAATTGAATATGCATAATTAGGCCAGATTTCCTTTTCCTTTAGTTAGTGAAAAATGTTTTGGCATCAATTTGTAGGCTACAAGTCCACAACACTATGAACTATCCAGTATAAAAGCATCTGACTTGAAAATTAATGTGAACAGTGGTGATTTTCATTTGAGGACAATCAGGAGTGGACATTAACAGTCAGAATGTCATTAGAAACTGGATCTGCTCAAGTTCACATCTAAGTTGAAGTTATCACTACTTCATTTTTAAATCAACAAATCTATACTAGAACATCAAAGTCAAAGTAATAATAGCCTACATACATGAATTTTTAAATCTGGACAGGAATATCTGTGTAGAGAAATGTAAAACAGTGTAATATTTGTGTGTAGTCTGGTTTACTCTAGTGGGTTGAATCTTACATACTCTGATGGATGTTTGTCCTCTTAGGGCCTTCATACACTGAAGACATTTTTGCCACATTTTGAGCAGATTTATACACCGTCCACTGAAAACAGCTCTGAGACCAGTTATGGGCCTCCACCTACAGGTTGGGAACCGCTCCACTAGTAGACTGTATTTGAAGCTTGATCCTTCAAAGATTGTTCTGATATCATGGATAATAAGTGATGGAGGATACCTCAGGATGAATTTATCATTTAGAAAACAGTGAGTGAGTGAAAACAAGAGCTGGACTGCTGAAGAATGTAGAGTTTTGATTAATCAGATGGCTGACTTGTCAGTTTTTGAAGTCTTTGTGTTCACTTAAACAGAGCACATGAGCTATCAAGACACCGTGTGAACGGTAAAATCACACAGAGTGACTGATGATCCCTCACTGTCCCTGCGATGCGTGTCTATCTGCGTCTTTACGCTCACCGGCAGATGGAGGAGCGCACACACACGCTGAGAGAAAGTGAAAGTCACACAAGCATGCTATAGGTATCCTTGTGCATTTTGTTGTGGTTATATGGTATTTCGGAGTGTTTTCTAGTGGGTATATGGCGTATACCTGCGTTTGCACCCAGAGTCTGGTGGACTGTGAGTAGAGCGGACTCCGAACGGACTGTCCGTGGGCGTCTGAGCTGTCATAGTCGAGCACACTGCCGCGTAGTATTTTCTTGTGAAATTAATGTGAAAGCCTACATTTCCCACTAACCTTGCGCATTGTTTTCCATTTCTCTGTCATGACGCTGTACACTGAGGACGAGGAAGAGGAGCTGCTCTGCCTGCTGACTTTGCAAAGCACTAACATGAAGAGACGGAGGTGGGGTCACATTTAATGCAGGTCGATGATGAAGCTGGGGACTTCTGGGTAAATGAGCTAATGCTGTGCCAAAACCGTGATAGCTACCAAAAATAGGACTGGACCGTGAGCATCACAAGAATCAGCTGAAACGATTGATGGAAGCTTTGTGTCTGTACTGTAGAAAATGTTGACACGAGAGCAGTTTAAAAATGGGCTTGAAAGTGAAGCAATCCACTGTCGGCCTACATCAGCCTACATTTCCCACAATCCTTTGTGCATTACCCTGTCATGACGCTGTACAGTGAGGATGAGGGCCAGCTGGCTATGCAAAGCAGTAACATGAAAAGACGGAGCTGGTGCAACAGTTTATGCGGGTCATGTGAAAAAACATGGCGAGCAGTATTTTGTGTGACAGCAGTGTTGGCGTACATCAGCCTACATTTCCCAGAATCCTTTTCACATGTCTGTGTCATCAGGCTGTACACTGAGAACATGAGGAGACGGAGGTGGTGTGAAGCTGGAGAGTGTGTTATGCCAATGAAATGTGTGGGTCTCACGAGCAATGCGTGACAGCTGGCAGCCCTGAATTTTTGAGGGCTAAAATGGCAAAGACTGTAATGAGTAGCATAAGTGTTTATGTATGTTCTGAAATATGCTTGAGAGTAAAACATAGTCTAAACCGGGAATCAGCCCCGGTCTTCAAATGACATGTCAAATGCACTAACCGCTCAGCTCACAGGCCCACACATATCTGTCCACACAGGAGCAGACCATGTAATGATGCTGTATGCCTGTACAGGGCGGCGAAGTTAAGCTGGGTACTTCCGGGTGAACGATCTAATGCTGTATCAAAACCGTGATAGTTATCCAAAAAAGGACTGCACCGTGAGCATCACAAGAAGCAGCTGAAACGATTGATGTAAGTTTCATGTCTGTATTGTAGAAAATGTTGACACGAGAGCAGTTTAAAAATGGGCTTCAAAGTGAAGCGATCAGCTCCCTGGGCAGGAGAGTTATAACAGACGCAGATGGAAGACTTTGCGGGATACCCATGGCTCTGAAGCTCACTGAGACAAAACGATGTCAATGTCGAGGTTGAAACGAATTTCAGCTGAAAGAGGAGAAGTGTAGCTTCATTTTGATGTATAAATCATATCTGTGAAGCAAAGCTTGAGGCTTTTATTGCAGTTTTTCGGCTATAAATTTTGGAATCTTTAGGCAAAGCTCACGCTCTAACAGGTTGCGTGACACGCTCTAAGAACAGAGAAATCCTCAAAACTTAGTGTTGCTTAGTGATATCTCAAAAACTATAGAAGACAGCAAAAAGCTGAACGCATGTAAAAAATAGTTGAGAAGTCAGTAAATCCGTCAAGGCAGGAATGAAGTCTGTAGGTGGAAGTACGCCTAATCTGTAGAGCGTGAAAGTTGAAGCAGTTTTCAGCGGAACTGCATAAATCTCCCATTCATTTCAATGGGAAAATATCTGCAGAAAGTAATTTTACTGTAAAAACTATAACAGTTAAACCTGTGAAAAATACAAGCACAGGTCTCATGAACATGCTGCATTGTTCAATTTTTTTTCTGTGAAAATCTGTGCAAACTTGAAGGCTGTGAAAGCTACCAAAATCTGACAGAAGAAGAAGAAGAAGAAGAAGAAGAAGAAGAAGAAGAAGAAGAAGAAGAAGGGGAATAATAAAGTAGGAGAACAATAAGTTGAAATGCTGACTCAGCATTTCAACTTAAAAACACAGCTTGCTAAGTAGTGGAGAGGTACAAGGTGCCAAAAAATCAAGCGTAGAGCTCTCAAACAGAAAATAACTGGAAAATATCAGTACTGTGAATTTTATATCTACAACATACAGTCTGTCTTTAAGAGGCAGTGCTTTGTCGAGAATAGTGTTGCAACTCTAAAGCTGAATTCACACTGGACGTGACTGACGCGACCTGGGCAAGCACTCTTCATGCAAAGTCAATGTATAGCCACGATGGGGCAGGGCCAGCTTGGTCACCAAAGTTGAAAAATTTGACCTTTTCAGGCGAAGTTGCGTGTGGCTGAGCTGCAACAGTCAATCAGTGTTGTGGTTATGAGGGAAGCCGAGCCCTGCCTGCTAGTCTAGCTGTTGCAAATAACTTATGTGTCTGTGTGTGATGGTTCTGGTGAGCAGAAGTTCCGGGTCATGGTTAGAGTGGCTGTAGTCCAAATTTAACACGGCTGGCGTTAATTATGTACAGTGTGTTGTGGTTGTGCATATAGCGGATTATTTATTGGGCGTAGCGACAACAAGAGTAACTTTTTCTTGTTCTTCCTAGTGTTTTGACCGGTTGTTGTTTAGTATCGCCAGAGTTAATGAGCTGATGATTTAAACACATCAGTGAATATGGCAGTCTGTTACAGTCACTACAAGTTACTGCTGTCTCAGTCCCTGTTCGGACTCAGCACAGAGTTGTTTTAGAGCTCGTTCTGGGGTGTGGGATAGTGCCGTGTGGAGTGGCCCAGGGGGCACGGCCGAACCTGTGGGTGGAGTCACCAATTGCTGGTTGCTCTGCCAGGCTTGCATTAAACAGTGCGTAATTTCCCACCACAGAAGCATCCTGAAGACTAGGGGGGAGTTTTAGCTAGTTTTCGGGTAGGCAGTTAGAGGGACGAGGCTGCGGGGATGCCTGGACTGTGCGGATGGGGTTGTGGAGACCGAACATGTCATGTGTTGGTTTATTTTTTTGCCGCGACAGGTGAGTAGATTGTGTGTTCAGTTATGGCGAGTGTGGAGGAATTTCTGAGAGCGCTGTCAGAACTGCTGCTGGAGGGCTGCTCACAGAAGCAGTCGGTGCGTATTGCCAAACATTTTGACTTAGATGTTGGCATTAAAAGAATGAAGGATATAAAATATCAGGAACATTGTTAGAGCTAATTTAACTGACTGGGGTTTTTTTTGTGTCACAGGCATGCGCTGTTCATCCCATGGCAGAATGTGTAGACTTGTCTGGCTGTAATGAGGCAGGTTTGATGTTCAAACAAAGGAGGGAGTTGTTGCTGGAGGTGGAGAAGGAGAAATTGGCTGTGGAGAGACTCAGGCGTGAGGCTGAGGTTAAACGACCAGAGTTGGGAGAGCGGAGGTTAAGTTTACCGGCTGCAGGTGCCAGTCCAGCCGCCGACGTTGCCGGTAGGTCGTCTTCATTTGATGTTGGCAGTAATCTTCGTCTAGTGCCTCAGTTTAGTGATCAGAACCCAGATAGTTTTTTTCCTTATTTGAGCCAGTAGCAGAGAGCAGGCAGTGGACCGATGCTGATCGCACCTTGTTACTGCAGTGTATCCGGACAGGTAAGGCACAGGATTCATTTTCGGCTTTAACAGTGGCTGAGTGTAAAGTTTATGTAACAGTTAAAGCTGCTGTTTAGAAAGCATATGAGCTGGCTCCTGAAGTGTATCACCAGAAGTTTAGGTCCTGGGAAAAGTGTGCTTAAGCAAAGTCATGCTGTTTTTGCCAGAGAGTTGGTCACTTTTTTCAATTGGTGGTTTTGGAGCAGTTCAAAAATTCTCTCCCCAGACATATTGCCATCTACATCAGCAAGCACAAGGTGGAGACTGCTGCAGAAGCTGCTGCACTGGCTGATGACTATGTGCTGACGTACAGGGGTGGCCATGACTTCAGGGTCCAGGAACAAGGTGGTATCAATCATGGTTCAGGAAGGTGGGAGGACAGATCTCATCCACACCTTGGCAAGCCTGAGCACACTTCCTGAGATGAGTTACAATTTGACCCTTCTAAAGTGTGTAACTTCTGTAAACATAGAGGTCACTGGAGGCTGATTGTCCCAAAGCTGATGCTAAGAGGGAGAAGTGGGAGTAAAAGAAACTCTGCTGTTTGTGCTGTTGCTGTGGAATCTTTCTCTGTTTCTCCTTATCATCAGGTTAAGGTGCCACGTAGGAGGGATGATCCTGACTTTTCTGCTTTTGTGTCAGATGAGTGCATCTCACTAGCAGAAAGTGATGTCAGCGTGCCGGTAAAATTTTGAGGGACACTGCAGGATATGATTCTTAGATTCTGTGCTCTATATTGCCATTTTCCAGTGATTCTGACACAGGTGACTTTGTTTTGATGCGGGGTATGGTGTTGAATATTGTGCCCATTCCTCTGCATTCTGTTGTGCTTAATTGTGATTTGGTCCAAGGTGAGGTGGTCATGGGGGCGCACCCTGCACTACCGGTCAAAGGGGTGGACGTGATCCTTGGGAATGGTCTGGCTGGCAGCCAAATGTGGGCCCAGGGTCCACCACCTCCTATTGTGTCGTCTTTGCCTACAGTGACAGACAAAGATATTCAGTCTTACCAAGAAGTGTTTAAGGCCTGCGCAGTGACACGAGCTATGAGCCGTGCACAGGGGGATCCTGAGCAGGGTGGAGAGATGTGTGAGGTGAATTCTGTTGTTGCCCATGACTCATTGTTGTCTGTACCTCACAGTGACCTGGTGTCAGAGCAAAGAGCTGATCCCTCTCTGAGTCAGATGTTTGATGCTGTACTCTCTCCTGAAGATGCTAACAGCGTGGTTATGTGTTGCAGAAGGAACTTCTGGTGAGGAAATGGTTGCCACATGGTGAGGACTTTGTTGGTAAGCCAGTGTTTCAGGTTGTGGCTCCTGCAAAGTTTCGTGAGGAGGTCCTTTAGACATCACATGACCAGTCAGGGAATATGGGTGTCTGTTAAACATATAACTATATTTTGACATTTCTTCTGGCCTCGGTTAGAGACAGATGTGTACCATTACATTAAGTCATGTCCCATGTGCCATATGACAGGTAAACCCAATCAGAGCATTAAACCTGCTCCACTAAGTCCCATTCCAGCAAGTTCACAGCCTTTGGAACATCTGATTATAGATTGTGTTGGTGCTTTACCTCGTTCCGAGACAGGGATTAACTATTTACTCACCGGGATGTGTCAAACCACATGATATCCAACCACATATACATTATGTTCCATCACCACAAGGTCAGTAGTTAGAGCACTAAACACAGTTCATTTCCATTTTTTTAAATCCCAAAAGTGATACAGAGTGACCAGGGATCTAATTTTTCATCCCATCTGTTTGCTCAGGTGCTAAAACAGGTAAGGGTGAAACATAAGAGGTCTTCTGCATACCATGCACAGAGTCAGGGAGGTCTGGAAAGGTTCCATCATACGCTAAAATTTCTGTTGCATCGTAATTGTATTGAGCTGAATCAGGACTGGGAGGAAGGGCTGCCTTGACTTCTGTTAGCCGCTAGAGAAGTCGTACAGGAAATTTCTGGTTTTAGCCTGAATAAGCTTGTTTTTGGCCCCACAGTGCGCGGGCCGCTCACAGTGCTGCATGATGCAGTTGTGCCTTTGGAACTTCCTTGTAATCTGGTAGAGTATGTTAATGGGTTCCAGTGTTGTTTGTATTCAGCTAGAGAAATGGCGAGAGAACAGTTGTCATCTGCTCAAGAAAAAAAATGAAACGTCAGTATGACCGAAAAACGGAGCAACATCAGTTTAGTCCTGGAGATCAGGTCCTTGCCCTATTACCAATTGTGAATTTGTTTCAGGCTAAATTTACAGGTCCATTCACAGTACTGTGTCAGGTGTCTGACTTACATTACCTCCTGTCAATGCCTAAACGCAGGAAGACCACTTCACTCTGCCACGTGAACCTGCTGAAACCTTTCTATGCTTGTGAGACTAAACCTCTGTCAACATCAACGGCAGTGGGGAGTACGTTTTCTGTGGGGGAGGACGATGGGGTTACAGCACCCAAAGAGAGTTTGCTGCGAGGTCTCTTGAAAAACTCAGAAACGTTGCGCAATCTTGAGTCTTTGTTTGGTCATTTGTTAGTGGAAAGAAGAGCTGAATTGTCTGCTCTTATTCGCAGTTACCAGTGTTTGTTTGGTTACACACCAAGCAGAACACATTTACTTGAGCACAACATAGATGAGGGTGACGCGCAGCCCATCTGCTCGCGCTACTACTGGGTGTAGGAAAAGAAGTGGAAGGTGATGGATGCGGAAATCAAGTACATGCTCGACAATGGAATTGCAGAACCCTCATCTTCAAGTTGTGCCTGACCATTGTACAGGTCTGATCTGCAACTACAGGGAACATTTGGTTGAGGTTATTGCTGCCAATGGGAGTCAACCAGTTATTAAATCCAAAGGTTCACATACATTTTCCACCCTGCACTGTAAATGTTTACATGTTGTGTTCAATTAAAACATGTAAACATGTACTTTTTTGGGCAGTATTAGTTAAAGCAGACTGTGTTTGTCTATTGTTGTGACTTGGGTGAAGAACAGAACACATTTTACGACCAATTTATGCAGAAATCCAAGTAGTCCCAAAGGGTTCACATACTTATTCTTGCAACTGTATTTTAAATGAAAATCAGGAAAAAAGTTAAAAGTGTGTGTCTTTATGTCTTCCTCTCTTCCAATTTCAAAACTAGAGGGACTAAGGGAGCACAAACTATTTTTGACATTTTTTGAGCTGTTAGCAAAAATCCGGAAAACTACCCTGCCTTGCAATGTTAACAAATCCATAAAAAATCCTGATTCCACATTGCTTGATTCATTTCACCACCAAAATCTAATCACTTCTTCTCTTTATTATTATTTTGCTCACAGACAAAAAGAAAGACGGACTGAGAGACAGACAAACAAACAAATGCTGGCAAAAACAAACTCCTTGGCAAAGGTCATTAGTTCACAGAGCTCTGTAATCAGGCAGCCTAACTCATTAGGAGGTAGAGTTACATACTGAGTGATTTATATTTTCAAACACTTTATTAAGTGAGGGGTCAGGTGATTCGAACTTAAGATAGTTTCAGATTGTGACCAGTTCATACCAGAGTCTCAGTCAGGCCACATTTAAAGAGCAATGTGAGCATGAGCAGACATATGAAAGGAATCAGTTCTGACCATAAAGTCTGATCTGAGCGTCAAGGCTGTAAAGTGATTGCTAACGCAGCCTGTGGCATATCTCCAAAGTCACTGTATTCTTCTTACCATACAGCCCCCATCCCAGGCCAGTTGGTCTCTTCAGTGTACTTAAGCATGGGTGAGTGTCTTTGGGTTCCCTCTCTGAAGTCATCTCTGAGAGATAGTGTGGTGCTCATCAATGGCACCAGCTCTGACAGCTTCACCACCAGACTCTCAATGTCCTCCTGCTGAGTCCCTAGGACTTCAGAGAAAGGATAAAAATGTGTTAAATGGCATTCACATACATATATACATACACACAAAAATGCACACGCACACACACCCCCACACCCACACACAAACACACATATAGATACATACACACACACACACGTATATACATATAAATATACATATACACACATATGTATATAAATATATACATATATATATATATACATATATATATTTTTATATATATATGTATATGTATATATATATATATATATATATATATATATATATATATATATATATATATATATATATGAAAAATAGATGAAGAACTCCCATATCTGTGTTTATCATACCTGCAGCAGTCTGGAGGGGACTAAAGCTCAAATATGTACCCCCGTCTCCAAGTTCTACCACATTTACACCACTGAGGGGAACTTGCTGAAGAAGTTGTTCACCCAGCTACATTCCAAAGAAAATTTAAAAGTGAATGTCAGAACATCAACTCTTGAGTTAAAAAAGTTGTTCAAAATACTCAAGCCTTTTTGATGCAGTAAACTGAACTATTTTTTTAACAAAGTAATTACAAGGTGACATACAACTTATCTGCCTTTTGGCCTATGAAACATAAAAGTAGTCTGTGATGTGTGTAGTACAAAATATCAAGAGAATGACCCTCTGATGAAATGCTAATAACATATGCAGTGTGGATACAGATAAAAGTACAATTTCTTTCACAATTGTTGTTTTCAAGTTAGTTAGCATGAAGTCATTAGATTGTGACCTCTACTTGTGTGTATGTGTTGTACTATTGTACTATAATCTCTGTGATCTTTTTAAGTATCGGTGAGAAACTGCACTTAACCCCCCAACTTTAAAAAAGAAGAATAACAACAACAACAAAAACAGCCTTTTTTATGCCTCTCAAAATTGTCAAGGTTGTCAATACACATGTCTATGCATATGGGCCCATTTTTGTGAACAGGGATATTTCCGAAAATCTTTAGGGGATTTTCCTCAAACCTTTAATAAATTTCTACTCGGATTCAAGGATGAAATAATACAATTTTGAAGGTCATTGGTCAAAGGCCAAGGTCATAGAGCCTCAATTTATTTATTTATTTTTTGCTTGTGAACATGATAACTTTGATATTCTTCAAATTTCCCTTTGTTGGAATGTCCACACTGTTTCAAGAATGAACTGATGAGATTCTGGGTTATAAAAACAAAGGCAAAATTCATGGAACCCTAATGTTCATCCTTTACTTGTGAAAGCAATCTTGTGAATTCAATTTCTCAGCAGTACTATTAGTAACAATCTCAAAATTTTGCAGGCGTGTCAAAACTTGACTCACAAATTCAGTGATGACATCTTGGAGGTCATAAGTCACAGATCAAGGTCAAGGAGCCTTGTAGTCATAATTTGCTTTTAGTCATTATTTGCTTGTGACTGCATTATCCCAAAAATACTTTTTTTTTTTTTAGATTTTTTTTTGGGGCATTTTGTGCCTTTATTGATAGGAGAGAGAGTAGAGTGACATCAAGCTTCACACAAATACCCATGCTGCTTCAGACTGAACTGATCAGATTTTCTAGGGTGGGTCAAGATCATGAAGTTTAAAGGCTGCGTTTTTTTTCAGGAACACAATATCTCACAATTGAGGATTTTTTTTTGTTAAGACTTCGCACTTATTTCTATTGTTACACATATTTTCAAATAAGTATCAAAATTAACATAAAACTAATTCATTCATTCATAACCATCACTATACTGTGTACAAGTGGACAAGCAGAAATACTATCAAAGTCTACGTGCTTGTAAAACGTGCATCAAAAAATACTGAAAATATCAAAAATTGTTTGAAAATAAACTGGTTTATTATCAAAGTGAGATGTGCTTCAAACACTAAAAAGGTATTTCAAAAAGGACACAGCAATAGTCATAGGAATAACACATGATAATTATAGAAACTGTGTACATAGAATTATCAGAATACAGGAGAGAAATGCTTGATACTTAAATGTCTGAGGAAGACCTTAAGACCACTTAAACACCTGATGATGGCAACATTATACATTTCATTGCTCTATTGTGAGTCAAAACCCCAATTCCAATGAAGTTGGGACATTGTGAAAAACATAAATACAAACAAAACATCATGATTTACAAACCCTTTACAACCTATATTAAATTTAATACACAACAAAATGAGAAATTTAATGTTCGGACTTGATAAACTTCATTGCTTCTAATTATAATAATTTGATGCCTGCAACATGTTACAAAAAAGCTGGGACAGGGGCAACAGAAGACTGGGAGAAATGAGGAATGCTCAAAAAACACCTGTTTCGAATATTCCACATGTTAATTGAAAATATCTGAACCCATAATTGCCCTGTTTCCAAGTAAGGATGGGCTGGCTTTACATTTTGTAAAAAAAAAACTGTGTGAACAAATAGTTCACACAGGAGTGTCGTCTTTGCAGTGTATTCAACTGAATATCATTTGCAATGGATTTGCAAATCATTGTATTATGTTTTCATTTATGTTTTACACAATGTCCCAACTTCATTGGAATAAGAGGTTTGTATGACATAATCTTGCAGAGAAATACTGAGGAACATCAACAAAGATGCTAATTATAATAATGATGTTATTCTTATTATAACTATTATTATTATTATCATAATAATAATAATAATAATTATTATTATTATTATTATTATTATTATTATTATTATTATTATGAAGACAACAACAACAACAATATTAATCATAATAAACAAATCATGCTGATAGTGTCACAAGCAACCGGTTATAGAACCTAAAGCATGTCATGTATTTTTATAGCCAACCAACTCCTGGAAGCCAAGAGAGATAATGTGTAAAATAAGATATATTGTTAAGTCTACAATGATATATTTATCAACGGTCATGGCTCGGAGGGGTATTTCACCAAAGTGGAATTAAGACATCCAGGATAACCAACTTCAGCCAGGCTTGACCAAGTCCCTTTTGAGCACGCTGGCTTAATGTGTTTCACGAAGGCCAATCCAGGATGAGAAGGAGCAGCTTGGTCAAGCCAGATGAAACTATTTCGGATAACTGCTCGTTCACGGCTTTCTTCAAAAGACCGCGAGGTAGATCACGGATTTACTGATCGAAACACAGAAAACGCATGCGCATACTTCACTCCAGATGAAAAAAACAGCGTCAGTTGAAAACTTATCAGGAAGTCAAACACATCAAATTTCCATAAAAATAAGAAATATAGCCGCTGCAATAAGGAGCGAGGAAGGGTGGCAGATAAAATCAGACCTCCTGAATGCGTGAGCAGCCTAAAACATACATCCACTAACCAAAGTGTATTTACAGCGTAAATCCATATTAATCTGTGAAAAGAACCAATGAGAGATGAAAGAACATACATAAGTATAACAATTAAATACAGCCTACAGTGAGAGGAAGAAAGGAAGCGTCCTAATTATTACATATGAGGAGTTTCATGACGTTCGCAAACGCGTACATTTATACACATAAGCTTATAATTAATTTCTCTATATATATACATAGGCCTATATATACATACCCTATATGAATATACACACACACAAAAGTATATGCACGCATATTCTAATAATATACAGGGCTGGTCCTAGAACTTTGGGGCCAAATGAATAGTTATCAGATTGAGCCCTGTTCACAGCCCAATTTCTCAGCACAAGCATTTTAGGAGCACATTTTTTATTAGATAGGACGGTACATACTTTTTTTTAATACAGGACTTATAATTATTAGTCCATTTATGTTGTTTGAAGACATAAATAGTTCCAAACAGTGGATAAAACACTCTTAAATTAAAATTATAGGATAAATGGTGAATGAAACTATATCTAAAAAGAACTTTCTGGCATTCGGACCATTTTAAGCATTTGAAATATATTTGTGTATCATATAATCAGTATTTTAAAGATTTGAAACTTTTGAAGATCATACATTTTTCTTACTGTATAACCAGTTTTCTTCTAAATTGCATACTATTTTAACATGCTGTTTGGTAAAACTAAAACATGGATTAAACTAATATCCTCTAATAAATCTTCAGAAGGACTTTTTTTTAATATAATTGTTATCTTATGGCTGTTAACAGAAGCAGGACATGCCTGAATTTTACATTTTTTTGCAATTACAAACAATGATGCCTGTTTTTTTTATTATTGTATGTAAGAGAAGAGACCCAAAGCTATGGCAAAAATTTAAAGATTTGTTAAGTAATAAATAATGATAATGTGAACTTGAAACCATCATGTTAATTAGATATGATGAAATATGAACACAAGGTTTTGTTCTATTTTGTATAGTGGTGTCAGGTTCATTTTTATGTAATCTTCTTTGTCTGTTAAATTAAATCTAATTTTCTAATAGAGGAAAGTGAGGACGTTTTATACTTTGTTAATATTGTAAAATATTCCTATTCTAATAAAAGTATGATTCAAAGTCTTCAGAATATTTATCCTTGTTGTTAAAAGTCTAAACAAAACTAATTTGTATTAATTAGAAAAAACCTTAAACAAAATACGAAAATATGGGATATATAAATAATTTGCTTAAACTCATGATTTGTGTTTGCTTTTGGTTTAAAACCTATTTTTCTCTTTTATCCTTATTTTAAATTGTCCCTGAGTTCTTTAAAAAGCATTTTAAATGAAATGTATTATTAACATCTTTCCTATACCTCCTAAAGTCATTATCATCATGATAACAGTCAGAAACACGCTAATTTTAGATGAGAGTGCTGCTGACTGAACAGCTGGATTAGTTAGTCCTGCCTGTTAGCCTGGTCAGGAGCAGGCTAGCTGCACAGAATAAATCTCCATGGTAACTTATGTGCCTCCGCTTTGGTGAAACCAAATCACAGCTAAATTCATCCAGGATAAGTATAAAATCCCGGCTTAATCCCCTATCTAGATTTTGTGAAATACCCCTCAGGTGTTGCAAAGAAGTGAAATAATATCACCAGCCTTTCCCTTGGTTAAACACAGTCTGTGTAGTTAGTGTTTGCTCTTATCACTGAAGGCAACACAGACTTTCCAAATGCTGCTCCCTGAGTTACTAGAAGAAACTGGCAAAAGATGGGATATCTTCATTCTCAAACACATGGCATAAAGAGGCAAAAGCCCCCTGGGTATTCAATTTCAACACATTTGGATGGCTTTAATGTCTGAATCCTCTTGTTTTGTTTCTGTTTTTTTTTTTTAACCACAAGGGCCATAGTAAATCCCTTTCACAGTTTCCCCTTGTACACTATGACAATATCCAATTAACAAGACAAGCATGTACAATTGAAGTAAATACTGTAAAACAAAGATGTTGCCATGGAAACAACACATTGGCCCTTATTAATCAACAACGCGTATGACCAAGACGGGTGTATGGGCATTTCAATGCAAAGATCAGCATTTGGCAAGCTGAGCCTAAGTTGAACGTGTTTGAGGGATACAATTAAATCCCATATCAGGTTTGACCTTGTGTACGCAAGTTTAAATTCAGTGTAGTCTCATGCTGCAACATAATAAGTCTGTCCTGAAGAAGAAGAATCTTTATATCAGACTCACTGTGACGTAATTGACTGACAGGTCCACATATTGAAAGATGAAAGGTGAATTTTAGATACATCATCTAAAATGTAATTTATATTATACTCCACCACTTATTAGATACACTCTTTCAATAAAGATGAATACCTTGATCTTTCAGCTGATTTCTTTGATTTTATTTTATAAAAGTATTCTGTTATTCAACCTACAAAAAAATTTGATGGCTCTCAGTGGGGCTTTCAACAGAAAACTTCTACAGGAAATAACATTTGCAGAGTCTCAGTGGTCAAAATCTTCAAATTAAGGGATGTGTTCAATTAAATCTGCACTAATTATGTTCTATTTCTGAAACATTATAAGACTGTTCTTAAAATGCACCATTTTGACATTACTTGGGGGCAAAACTTGACTACAATACCGCTTGTACCTGGTCAACTCTGTGAGAGAGAGGGGTGGGGGATGAGCAAGGAGTGATCAAGAGAGAGGGAGCAGTAATGCACAAAGATGGAGAAAGAGAAACAAAAATCTCAATGGATTACCTGAATTAAAGTAACTTAGTTTATTAAAAAAAAAATTTTTGAACAACACTGCAGTCAATTTTCGGTCTGTTGACAGAATTGTTATCTCTGAACAGCCACACCATTCCCTCAGAACAGATTGATTTCCCATGCACCATGGTCCCTGCTCTGATGATTATAAACTATTACCCCCTCTAATAAACCACTTCTTTCATTGTGAGGTTTTGATTTCTGTTTAATGGTACATTGCTCTTACATGACTTGCTCATTCAGGGCTGTAAAATGAAGGGTTCGACCGATATGGATTCTATGAGGGCAATGCCGATGCTGATATTTGGCAGAAAAAATTTCTGATTACCAATTAATAGGCCGATTAATTAAGAAAATATATAAAAAGAATTTTAAAATAAATGTGGTCCCTTAACACTTACAACAATGAATATATGAATTACAGGCAGAACATTTTATGTTTTACAATACTAACTTCCCAACAGAGAGGAAAAAAGCATTAAACCTCTGGGAAATTAATTATATAACCTTAAAAAGAGTCAGTCTATAAACGAGTTATGAAATACATCTTGTATTTCTTGTTGATGAAAATTAGAGGTAGGTTATAGTACAGGTAGAACAACTTTTAAGAAAGCTGTAAAAAGGTAATCGTTTTTTTCCAGTTAGCCTTACTGATTAGTGGTATTCTTAAGGCTACACAGCTGTTCAGCCCCAATCCCTTGAGTACCGTTGTGCGTGTGGAAATGCTCTTACATTCACTATTAAACATACCCCTGAGTTCTACTGTTGTTTTTCTTTGATTTGATTTGGCCAAACATTTAAGTGATCACTGATCACAATCATTCAAGATTTTTTCCGACCACATTTTTTCCATGTAGACGATGGTTTCCCACTATCCTTCCAGTTTTTAATAATGCGTTGGACAGTTCTTAACCCAATATTAGTAGTTTCAGCAATCTCCTTAGATGTTTTCTCTGCTTGATGCATGACAATGATTTGACCCTTCTTAAACAGACTAACATATTTTCCCTGACCACAGGATGTGTCTTTCAACATGGTTGTTTAAGAAATGAGAAGCTACTCATTGCATCAGCTGGGGTTAAATAACTTGCAGTAATTATCCAACAGAAGGCTCGTACCTATTTGCTGAGGTAAATCCAGGTGGTGACTTTTTTTTTGGCCAGGCAGTGCATCTATCTATCTATAGGAGAAGGAGTGACCTCCAGCTGCAGAGATCATCATGGATACACTCATTGGAGACCCTCAAGTCAAAAGTGTGCAATAAATGTATGAATAACAATAAAAATAAATCTGACAGACAGCTTGTCAAAGTTGGCTTCATTGTACAAAGTCCCACAGGCATCATCATACATCATCATAACCCAGATGATATCAAGTTGCTCAGTAAAGGAAAATAACTTGCTGTATTTCAAGGTGATACATTCAGAAAACTCAGAGGGTTAACAGAGGAGCAATGAAAGGCAGATTAACCATCGGAACAAGTCAATCCATCTTGCCCATGTACCTATTGTGGAATGGATTGCTTTGGTTCATTTTCAACCAAACAAGGGCGCAAAGTGAACAAATTTAACTGCTTTTTATCTGCCTTTGCTGTCGAGCAGTTTACATAGAAAGGTCAGATGACATGAAAGCCTTTCTTTCATTGCCTTGAGAAGAGCTATATATCATAAAAGGCCAAGGGTCACACTTCGTTGGGACAAAAAATGCTGATGAATATCCCCTGGCTTTCCAGAGATAATGCATTCACAAGCCAAGGTTAACCCAGAGACACCATGACCCTGACCTGTGATCCATGACCTTCATCCACTCAAGTTAAAATATGATTTTATGCAAGAGTTTCTGGGTTATCACACTCACAAAAATCTACCTATCCAGTTATTCATATACTGATGGATGATCGGATACTTAGAAAAAAAAAAGCCTCCGTCCTTGGCTGTCACCAGTACAATAGCACAAAAACTGCTATCCACATCAATGCCATTTCTGTTCTCTTCCCTTTAGAGGTTCTAAGGATCTGTACAGAGTATCCTTGATTCATATGCACTAATGTATGGAGCGTATGTCACTAGACTCCAATTATCTACTAGATTTTACATAGCAAATTGTTGCAAGAAGCAGTATAAATGTTAAAAAGTTCATCTTCTATATCTTACAGCATCCCATGCACACTCACCCATTTGTTGAAGGAATTGAGCAACTTTTCCTTTTCAGTGCTGCAACCTTCCTCTGAATGTCCATTGAATGCTTACATCAAAGAACAATAAAAAAAAATATTAAAAAAAACATACACTCTGATAACACAAGTTAATCACAATTACCATACCTGTCTAATACTCTAATATTTACAAAAAATGTAACTGTATTCATACCACCTACTACCTGTTTTTGAGCATTCTGTATAAGCACTACAATTGACACAAAGGTAGAAATACATATTACAATACAATATCTGTTTCAGCAGATAATAGCTTATGCACCATTTAGGTATCCTATACAGCATTTATTTTTATCATTTCAATTTTTTAGTGTGATCCTTACTTGAACTTATTTCCAGGGAAAACTTAAATAGAACCACTGGAGAGCTAGGTTCATCGCTAGTTTCATCCTCCATCTGTTGAAAAAAAAAAAGAGAATCCCAATCAATTCTGCCCTAGAACCTCATGTTTGGAAGAACAAATAGGAAAAGAGATTTAAAAAATAAAAATACATCAATGAAAAAAGGGGGGCTTCTCTGAGCATTCTTGTTTCATTATTTTTTTTTTTGAACTTTCAGGTTTTATATTCAACAAAAAAAGAAAAAAGAAACAATCTTATAAGCCATAATAATCTAATGAGACAGGTTACAAACAAACAAACAAAAAAGGACAACAGCTCCTATAAGCAAAATTAGAAAGGGAACAGGTTTGACACCATCCAGGTTACAATGTTCATAAATAGTCCAGGTTTAAGAGGCTCCTTTTAAGATAGTCCCAGTGTAGTCAGGCCCAAGGTAGTCCAAGTAAGGCTGCCAGACTTGATAAAACTTGTCTGTTTTTGCATGTAGAATACTTGTGAGATATTCAAGAGGTACCATCTCCAACGTGACTTTGCACAAACCTTTAACAGAAGGGCTTCTATTACTAATCCACTCCAATAATATGTTTTTTTTCTAGCAGTACAATTAAGAATATTGTATAACCTTTTACTAGCAGCATTGCTGATATTTCTACTCAGGAGCCCTAAAATTAGAGACACGGAACCAAGTTCCAAGCTTTTGTGAAATATTTTTCTTTATCCATTCAGATATAAACTTCAAATGAGCACAAAGCTGATATATTTGGAGATTTGGTAGGTCTAATCCACCAGACAAGCTTGACAACTGTAGGGTTGCCATTTTAAGTCTTGGTTCTACATTTAGATAGCGCAGGTATCATTTGAATTGGGTATAACAATTTGGGCAGCACTGTCATCTTTATTAAGGGTATTCGACCCAACCAGGAAGCTGGAAGTGAATTCCAGTGTTCTAAATCTTGCATTATTTTAGCAAAAAGTGGGACAAAATTGGTTTTATATATTCGATTAAAGAATGAGGAGACAAAAATTCCAAAATAAACAAAAGCATTGGCAGACCATATAAATGGGAAAGCTGACAGTTTTTGGAACAGTAGTCAAAGTACCTGGGGGCAAGGCCTCTGATTTATTAAAATTAATCTTATTACCTGAGAATTTACTAAACCTGATGATAACCTCAATAACAGCAGGGACCGATGTTTCAGGATTAGAAAGAAACACTAACACATCATCAGTATATAAAGTTATGTTATGGGATATCTCTGCAATTTGTAATCCCTGAACAGAATGGGTCATTCTAATGGCCTCAGCCAATGGCTCAATGGCAAAAGCAAACAGGAGGGGCGAGATAGGGCATCCTAGCCTTTTGTCTCTATATATATTTAAGTAGTGTGGTTTAAAACCATTTTTCGTAACTGTAGCTTGAGGTTCATTATATAGCACCTTGATCCATTGAATAAAATCATTACCAAGACTAGGGATGGGAATCGATAAGATTTTATTGATACCAATGCTACTAACAATCCTGCTAATCGATCCAATTCTTTCACGATTCCCTGATTGATTCCTGCAGATTTTCTGTGTGGGCAAATGTTGGCCTGTAGATTTTCAGTGGCAACAATGTCAAACACATGTCACAGCATAGATAACTGCCTCTGCAAGTTGCTGGTGTTTCGACTCACTTAAAGTTGTGCAGTAGGCGCCTTTTGTAAAAAATTAAGCTACAATGCTGACAGTGGAAGGAATTGATAAGTGAATTGATTAGCAAAAAGACTCATGATAATGATACTTGCTGTTAACGATTCCCAACTAGAATTGCTATTCGATTCCCATCCCTAACCAAGACCAAATTTTTCTAGGGTATAAAATAAAAAGAACCACTCCACTCAGTCAATGCTTTCTCAGCATCTAAAGAAAGTACCAGACCATCTATAGACATTTGTTCAAAAGCCTGAAATGTATTCCACAGACGTCTCATATTGTTTGCTGAATTACGCCCTTTTATAAACCCAGTCTGATCTTCTTTAATAAGAGATGGCAGTAGGTCTTCAAGTCGATTAGCTAGTATTTTTGACAATAATTTCTGATCAACATTTAACAAAGAAATTGGTCTAAAGGATGAACACGACTCAGGACTTTTACCTTTTAAAGTACAAGAGAAATACTGGCCTCCTTTAGGGTTTGTGGTAATTCTTCAGTAGAAAATGAATGATTCAACATGGTAAGTAAAGGTTCCAGGAGGAAGTCTTGAAATTCTTTTTAGAATTCGCTGCAGAACCCGTCAGGGCCTGGCAATTTCTGCTGTGGAAATTTACTATTGCATGAGTGTTTAATATGTTTAGCCCTTTTAAAGTAACATGCTTTAAAGGTAACAATATCTTAACAATAATAATAATACTACATTTTATTTAGAAGCGCCTTTCACGACACTCAAGGACACTGTACAAGATTAAAACAACAATAAAATCAACAATAACAATAAAATCAACAATAATAATAAAATCAACAATAGCAAAACACAACAGATAATGACAGGTATGGGGAAGAGAAGGTATGTTATTGTTAAGTGGAATATGCAGTCCTGAACAGGTGGGTTTTGAGTCTGGATCTCAAAGGGACAAAGAGCTCAAGTTTCTGAGGTCACGTGGAATAGAGTTCCAGAGCTGGGGAGCAGAGCGACTGAAGGCCCAGCTCCCCATGGTGCTGAGGTGGGCAAAGGACACAGAGAGGTGGTTGCAGGAGGAGGATCTGAGGGAGCAGGCTGGAGTGTCAATGTGGAGGAGGTCAGACAGATATTGCGGGACGAGGTTGACGATGGCTTTGAAGGTGTACAGGAGGATTTTGAACTCTATTCTATGCTTGACCAGGAGCCAGCGGAGGTGCTGAAGGATGGGGGTGATGTGATGGTGTGAAGGGGTCTTGGTGATGATGTGGGCAGCTGAGTTCTGGACCAGTTGGAGTTTATGGAGGGACTTTTGGGGGAGACCGAAGACGAGAGAGTTACAGTAATCGATACGGGAGGTGACGAGGCTATGAACAAGGATGGAAGCACTGTGGGGGTGAGGGAGGGGCGGAGACGGTTGATGTTGCAGAGGTGACCACATGTAATGTGACACATATGGCCTTTTTCTCCTATCAGCTTTAGCCTTAGGTTCACACATCAATGACCTTAAGCCATAAATGTCAGTACTAGATGTTCTTCATAGAGTTACAATGCACAGGGGGGGACACACAGATATGCAGAGGCCCAGTTGACCTGACCTTGGTTCAACCCTAACCTTTTGAGAATCTGTTGTTCACATTTCTAGGTATCAATTGGTTACATCTAGTGTTCCTGAGATGTCTCCAACTCTTTGTATGTTATGTTTCTCACACCCACATTCAAATGAGAACTCACAAGCACTCATACATACAACTCACATGCACACACATGCATTCACATAGGACACACACACACTATTTGGGCACACACTTTTACCTCACAGGCACACTTCACATACACACACACAGACACACACTCCATGAACACACCCATACACTCCATGTCAGTAAAATAATGTGACTCTATGTTGAGGGTCAGACTTTCTTCTCAGCGGATGGACTTCCCATCGCTGATCATTCTGATTGTCTCCATTCTTGCAAGGTTGTATTTTTTCTATTGTAAAAAAGACTCATCAAGGCAGTATTTGGTCCAAGATCCTTTATTTAACCTTTTGGGGGAAGACAGACAAATATTTCCACATCAAAGTGGTGTCAGAAGTGGGATTCCAGGTTGACTGTTTCTGTTCTGAGAGATCGAGTGAAAGGTGCCTTCCGGGACTTCAAATCATCATCGTCCTGCCTCTTACCCCACATTGCGGACAGGAGGACTCGTCTTCGAGGACTGGACATTCAGCTTGGAATCCAGCAACCCAAATCTACACTTACTCTCCAAAAATATTAAGGTAGTGAAATCTTTTCTTGTTAAATTGTAAGAAGGATCAAATTTTTCATTGAATCAACAATTGTGAGTCAAAAGTCCCTTCCTAAGGCCAGATCATTTGCTGATAAGGTAAAAAGGGTAAAGTCTGCAGGAATAAGTAAGGGATCTACTTAAAGGAATTCTACGAAGGACAGTAGAACAATAATAATACATAGAAAGGGTCCATGTAAAAAACTGATAGGTTTCAGTTAAAGGTATAAAATATTGCTCAAAGACATTTGAGAATATTAAGCAGACTCATGGATCCACAGAGGAAATATGGGATAAAAAATCAGCAAATGTGAGGACCCGAGGAGGGACAGTCCAATTTACTGGTATGAGTGTCAAATATGGTGACCATTGTCTAAAATATGTGGACAAATGGGAGAAAAAGTATGAATTTCCAGATGAGGGAATTTTGAGCACCACTTGTCTTGCCCCTGAAAGCTGCCTTTAATAATAATATACCGGCCATTTTTATCCTTCACACAACTCATCACTTTAAAAGAAAGGTTCTGCCTAATGAGCATGGCCACTCCCCTACTTCTGGATGTAAATGTTGAAAAAAATACCTGTCCAAAATAAACTTGTTTTAGTTTCAATGTCCAACATCATTAAAATGGGGTTCTTGTATCAGTGAAAGATCTATGTTTTCTCTTTTCAAGAAAGTAAGTACTTTCCTATGTTTTATGGGGTTGTGAACTCCTCTTATGTTCAAGGTAAGAATACAGAGCTTGTGTGCCATTAACTCAACCTGGACAGTATGTGCATAAACCTGTAAGTTCCTTGCAAGCCACAAAAAAATAAAATAACTTAGCTGTATACCAACACAACTTTCCAAACCAAATACATGTGTAAAACAGGGCAGAACAGAAATAGGGTACTACTCCAGCTCAATATGCAGGGCATCTTAATATTTCCTTTATCCATGACTAAGAGCTGAAAGATCACTAACCTAATATTACACCTACCCAAAGGCAGAACACAAATCTAGCATCACCCACGGTGAAATAATAGTTTCACTTCACATGTTTTTTTTTCCTCTGGGAATAAGAGTGTTAACACATAAAGCGTGGGTCGGGTGATTTACTCGTGTAAGTTTATGAGCTATTTTAGTCCACAAAGGTGAAGTGAATACAGAGATGGAAAATATTCAAATGTAGGAATATTTACTGACAGTGACGCTTCAGCCCAAAGAGTCCATGAACATGGTGGCTGCTGCAGGAGTGCTCAACTTCTTCACGGTACTGTTCACATTCAGCCTTAGGGTGGCAGGGTAAATTAGGGCACAATCTACGTCCATCTTCTTTAGGCAATCCCTTACTTTGTCAAATGGTTTTGATCAACTCCGAGGAGTAGTCGTTGAAGAACGAGACTTTTGGGCCAGTATGAGCGGGATGGTCTGGGTTACCTCCAAGTCGGCGAGCTGCATTCATCACGTTGTTTGTCAGTGACGTTGTGGAATTTTATAATCTATGGTTGAGGTTGCCAACCGGGTCCAGGTTTAGAGGCTGTGAAGTGGTGAGCGCGATCCAGCTTAATCCTTCCTGATTTAGTTGACATTTTCAAATGGTCAGGTAACCACTTCTCCAAGAAGGTAATGGGATCGTTTACATACATATTTCATATCAAACAGGACATGGAAAAATTGACTTTTGATACCTAATGGAGAAGGGGTGGGATTAAATAAGTTTGTACTTCTCCCCAATCCTTTTCGAGCATGTGGATGAAATCAATTGATGTTATTTTCTACTGAGGGGACCTTTAATTACTTTTGCATTGGTATTTTGCTACATTTGTATCAATGTACATAATATTTGATATTTATTTCTTGCATGTTCAAATAAAACTATTACTACTACTACTACTAAAGTATCTCCTGCAATATAAAAGGCTCTTTACGTCAAGTAAAAACTTGATATAATCAGATAACTTGAGAAATGACAACTTGTTGACTGAACCAGTTTGCTGCTGCTTGTACAGATGTTGGTATTGTGCGTGCCACGGTGCTTCCAGTGGGCAATGTCTCCAGCCTGTCAGAGCAAAACCACGGCACCACAATGCGTGGTGCATTCGCTCTATGTGGAATTTGGGGGTAATGTATTACTCACACACAGACATCTGCTATGATGGACTATTTCCATATTGACATTATCAGCAGCCTTGTTTGGAGTGATTAACAGGCACGTCTGGAGGGACTGCAAGCGAGCAGAGCTGCTGCGTATGTTTCTATAATGTTATGGGCTCACAGTAATGTTACTGTTGCTGTGAGTTGTAGAGGACTGGAATGTTTATTACAATTCCAGGAGAGTCTGCTGCCTTAATTTGTTTTCGCCTACACACCAAACGCGACTTTGCGACCTCGGCGACCACTTTCTATGTAAAGTCAATGTACAGCTGCGATGGGGCAGGGCTAACCTGTGACGGACGCGTCCTGGGTGACAACGTCACTTGTCGCTTAGTTGCCAAAGTTGAAAAGTGGGTGTGTGACGGTACCCGAGTCAGACAGTTTTCATTCCGGCTCACAGAGTGACAAATCCTACTAGACGGGACCGCAGAGAACACACAGAAGATGCTGCAGGGCCAGCAGCTGCAGTGTGCAGGGCCAGCAGCTGCAGTGTTTTGTGGTTGGTAGGGGAGTGAAAAGGACACAGTTGGAATAATGTCAGCTAATGTCAGCGGGGCGTCGGTGGCGCAGTTGGATAGTGTGCTTGGTCAGTAATCAGGAGGTTGCAGGTTCAGGCCAGCTCCGGGCGACACATGGCGATGTGTCCTTGGGCAAGACACTAATCCCAAGTTGCTCTTACTGCTGCGTCATGAAAGGGCGTGAATGTGTTAGTTGATACTGATGGATAACTAACATAGAAAATCTGAACCATCAGTGAGTGAATGTAAATGGTAATGGTAAATGGACTTGAGCTTATATAGCGCTTTTCTATTCTTTCAAGTACTCAAAGCTGCTTTACACCGCAGGTCACACTTACCCAGTCACACCCATTCACTCTCACATTCATTCATTGATAGTTCTGAGTTTCTATGTTAGTTATCCATCAGTATCAACTAACACATTCACGCCCTTTCATGCCCATTTACACACCACTGACGCAGCAGTGAGAGCAACTTGGGGTTAAATGTCTTGCTCAAGGACAAATCACCATATGTCGCCCGGAGCTGGGCTCGAACCTGCAACCTCCTGATAACTGACCAAGCACACTATCCAACTGCACCACTGACGCCCCAACCCAATGTGAGAGCGAATGGGTGTGAATGGGTAAATGTGACCTGTGGTGTGAAGCAGCCTTAAGTAGTCAAAGACTAGTAAAGCTCTATATAAGCTCAAGTCCATTCACCATTTACCATTTAGCTAATACATCCTATTATATGATATGATATGATCACGGTGAAACTCGAGCGGGCGTGACGTCACTGAGCAACAGCGATGGTGGCCAAAATGAGGTATTTATGGTGATGTAAACATCACCAAATTTATCAAGTCCTGACCAGTTTTGGGCTTTTAACTGTAAGCTGACCCATTTGCCTTGAATTATAATATCTGTGGGCTTACAGGGCTTACCACATTTTGGGACACATTCACAGGACATTGTGTGCTTTGTCTTTCATTGGGAGGGAAAGCAACTTTTGTAGCCGCTGATGGTAGTGTTTCTAACACATTACGAGTAAATGAGATATATATAAAATTAAATAGAGTTAAGTTTGAGCATTGCAGAGTAAATAAAGTTAGGTTATGAGGGTTAGAGTTAAAAAAAAGATTTTACTGTTTGTTTTGAGTTGACCTTTAGATTCAGCTCAAGCAACAAACATTTCTACCTTTGCATACTTACTTTTATGTAAAGCTATTGTGCAAAATTATTTTTGGTTTATTATAAAATGTGATGGGATGAACTGGACACTATATCCTTAGTAGGCTATCCTATTTAATGGGAAACAGTAAATCAACAACGGTTGTTTACACATAAACGTCTACTTTATTGACCTCAGATATTATTTCTGTGTACTTACACTGTATATTATTCAATTCATCATGAGCAGAGCTTCCATTAGACCCTTATATGAAGACCATGATATTTTGAAAAAATCCCCAAAAAGGGAAAAAATACCCCCCAAAATCACCAAAATTTGCAGCCATCATGAAATTTGAAGGTCAAAAAAAGGTCAAATCATTATGTAAACCAGAAATATGTATTCCTTGACAAAAATAAGGTCTGAAACCATGTATGTGCATCACTGTAGGTCAAACCATTAAAAAGATCATTTCCACGACAGCCACTTTGGATTTTGCCCTCTAAAAAATTTTCTCCGCCATTTTGAAAAATACCCCCCGGCTTAATTTGTTTTTTAGCCCTCCTAGATGACAAATTCATTGAGTTACGGACTTTCGCTCACCGCAGTCACGTTTCGGTTCAAAATGATCCTGCTTAAAGTTTCTCAGGCTGTTGGTCCTGCACTTGTGAAGGAGCAGTCTTGGGCTGAACAGGCTCTTCTGGTTGCTGATGACGGTGTGCAGAGGGTGACTGGCATCATCCAAAATGTCCAGCAGTTTGTCAAAAGTTCTTTCCTCTGCCACTGTCACCAGAAAGTTCAGCTTCATGGCAGCCACAGAGCCGGCCCGTCTGATCAGTTTCTCCAGCCTGGATGCATCCTTCTCGGATGTTCTTGGATTCTTCTGGATTCTTCTAGTATGAAGATCAGGGAGCAGGAGAACATATTATTACGCACAGGATCTGATCCTGGTGAGACGCAGGAGGTCCCAGCCAGGAATCCTCCTATTGAGCCCAGTCCCTCCAAGCAGTGGAGCCTCCTTATCGCTGCAGAACAGACGAATAGAAGCAGATCAAGTGGCCTTCAGCTAACAGCCAGGCAGTGTAACCACAGTCTGATGCAGACATGAGCCAGATCTTGGAGACCACAGCCAAGGGGGGGGTGGACTGGCGGCTTGAGATCATGACGGCAATCACAGTCAGCTATGCAGCCATGAGGTTTGGCCACATTAAGAGCAAGAACATCAGGACCAACTACACGATGAATGGTAGAGTCACCAGATTCACAAACTGAGTCGAAAGCTCCAAAGCCTCAGAAAACAGCACAAGGTGGCTGGCGAAGAAAAAAAAAAACAACCACTCAGTGAGCTTCACAACATCCTGAGAAAGAAGCTCATGACGCTGCACCAGGCAGAGTTGCACCAAAGGTGGGGAGAGGGAAGAGCGAGGAAGTGCACCACTTTCACCTCCAACCGTTTTACCTTCACCAAGAAGTTGCTAAGAGACAAGCATAGCAGCAACCTCATGTGCTCAACTGAGGACATAAACTCCTTCCTGCATAACACCCTGAGCGACCCAGAGAGAGACCGAGAGTTTGGACCACAGAGGGCCCTCATAAACCCACAATCTCCAACAACGGACTTTGTAACAAGGGAGCTCAGCTGGACTGAGGTTCAAGAGGTTGTGAAGGGAGCCAGGACCGCTTCAGCCCCAGGCCCAAGTGGTGCTCCATGCATCATGTACAAGCACTGCCCGCAACTCCTTTGGAAGATCTTGAGGGGGATCTGGTGCAGGGGAAAAGTTGCAGGCCAATGGAAGTGTGCAGAAGGTGTGTGGATCCCCAAGGAAGAGGACTCTTAGAACATCAGTTTCAAACCATCTTACTGCTAAGCAACGAAGGCAAGATTTTCTTCAGCTTCTTGTCACGATGACTAACTGAGTTCCTTCTGAAGAGCAGCTACATTGACACCTCTGTTCAGAGGGTGGGATCCCTAGAGTGCCCGGCTGTTTGGAAAACACAGGCGTAGTGACACAACTCATCAGGGAGGTCCGTGAAGGGAAAGGAGATCTCACCGTACTCTGGCTGGGCCTCGCCAATGCATACGGCTCCATACCTCACAAGCTTGTTGAGCTCACCCTTCAACAACATCATGTTCCCAGCAAAGTCACAGACCTTATTCTGGATTACTATAATAATTTCAGGTTAGAGTCACTGCTGGGTCAGGTACATCAGACTGGCACCGACTTGAGAAAGGCATAAAAACAGGCTGCACTATCTCAGTCATACTTTTGGCCCTTGCCATGAACATGACAGTCAAGTCAGCAGACTTGACACCTCCAAATCCGCCCTGGGCAGTAGATGGATTCTCCAAGGTCTAGAGGAGCTCATCACTGGGGCAAGGATGAGCTTTAAGCCAGTAAAATCAAGGTCTCTAGCGCTCAAGAGTGGAAAACTAGTGCACAGTATAGGCAGGAATCCTGAGGGTAATTTCAATACATTTTAAAAAAACTTTTCAAAAACATTTTAAGACCTCATCGCAACTTTAAGCTATTGTTAGCAACATATCTTTTAACAGTTTTAGTTTGCGATTTAAAGCCCTTTACACAACACCGTGCTGCAACTCGCCACCTCCAGTCATTTTAATGAGGGAACACAGAAACAGCAGGCTTCGCAGATCAAAGTAAACGATGGAGGAGCTCATAATGTTAGTGTCGGAGTATCTGGAGCTCTAATACATGGCTCTACCTTTGTATAAAGATAACCAGAAGAAAAACTGGGCATGGGACAACATTTCTACTAAGTTTTTTTGGGGAGGGAGTGTTGTGAAGGACTTTTGGGCAGGTTCTGCTGTGATGTTCGCAGAAACACCTCTACGTCACTGCTGCCTCATACCCAGTGATTAAAGTGGGATTTGACAGGTGGGGGAGCCCTAAAATACGGTGTTGTGGCGCAGTACGAAAAATGACGTAAATGATTGCAAAAAACTGTATCGGCCTTATTCTCAACAGAAAAATACAGGCCGGGTTAACAGGCAAAACACACATATAGCAATCTAACATGGCTAACTGACAGAGAAACACAGCAAACAAACAGCCTAACACAGAGACTCAGACAAAGACTTAAGTGAAAACCAAACCTATATAGACACACAGGTGAGTGAAACAAGACAGGTGAAACACATGAGGAGATCAACTAAGGCAGGGGAAACACGGAAAGTAGGGATCGACCGATATGGATTTTTTAGGGCCAATGCCGATACCGATTTTTTTCCATCACCCTTAGCACAATGATAACAAATATTACAGGTCTCAAGATTAAACAAAGAAACATTTATTGAAATGTAAACACAATTTAACAACTTTAACTAACAACACCTACTGAACACTGTAGGATTCAGCTTTGTTCAACACACATTCTTTCAAGTAAAAAAGTGCAAATGTTGCCACACTGGGTTTTTGCGTTCAGCATCTGTATAGAGAAAAAATGAAAACACAGATTAGTATCAATCAGTATCAATCTTTTGGCATCATCTTAGATTCATATCACCCAATATCATCAACCTTTCATCAATATCTACAACACAGCCTTAATGGTGCATGGCTTGCTGACATACTATAAGGCAGGTATAATCTACTCATCAGAAAACGTCCTTTGTCACACATTTGAATAATTTAAGAGAAAACAATAAACCTGAAAAGCAGTCATTAACATAAAGTGCTTGATTTGTAACTTAAGACTGTCATGGTTTCATTTTTTCTGCACAAAATAAAGTGATCATGTCTTAGGCTACTATGCTGTCCAGAGGGGGAAGTAATTAATTACAAATACTCAGATTACTGTAATTAAGTAATTTTTTGAGGTACTTGTACTTTTGAGTAGATTTTCAAGTCTGTACTTTTACTTGTACTTAAGTATTCATTAAACCATGTAATCTACTTACTTTTAAAATCATAGTTGAGTACTGAGTACAATTTTAATTAATATCCAAACCTTTTATCTGCGTTTTTGTACCCAGTAAGGTGATTTGATAGCAAACAAGCCAATAAAAACCAGGACATGAGGATGAAAAACAAAACAATACAAAAAAAGCATGTTAATGATTGATGTTGCATTAAGAATTTAACCAGTTAAAAATGTATTCATTTTGGTTTTTGTCTGACATTTGCTGAATAAGGAAATAAAAACTTAAAATGAGAAAAAAAAGACAAAAAACAACCAATCAAAATGAGGGGAAAATCACTTTTTTTGTATGTTATCAATTATTAATGATTAATTGAGTGTTAGTGTTTTAACTATTGGTAAAGGACAACACACAAAATTTCGAGCCCTAGTCTGGAGAGGTGACAGTGACATCACCAGTTAAAAGTAACTAATACTCTGAGTAGTTTGTTTTTGATGAATAACCGTGATGTCAGAAGCACATTAAGCAACAAATTGTTCAAGTCTAAGTTTTAAACAGCATTATCAACTTTAAAAGGAATAAATATTCAACCTTGTACACAACATTTCTCTCATAGTTTAAGTTTTATCTCCCATCGATGTGATGGCTGCTCCTCCGCAGTGAGATGCGCACCCCCTCCACACACACACATCAGCTGAGCAGACGCTGACTGAAAAACTCCGCTAACGCTGGATTGATAACGGCAGCAAACAGCTCTAAACACGTTTTCAGGAAACACTGACACAATTTGGTACTGCATATAAAACGTTTCTCTCATCATTAGAGTTCGTCTAGAGCAAGCTAAAGACCTCTCTGATAGCAGACACGGCTGCTCCACAGAGAGCACACACACACACATACACACACACACGACACCTCAGCCCGGTGTTCGCTGAATTAAACTCCTACAAACACCATGGAACTGAATTGACAACATTGACATAACTTAATCCTTAAACCGGGGTTCGTAACAGCTGTACATATTAGCCAACTACATCAACAGCTCCCTAAATACAATGGTAAGCAGTTAAGATGAAGCATTCAACAGCATTCCCGTTTGTCTGACCCACAAACTTAACTATATTTTCAAGCATGTATATTACATGCACTTGGCATTCATGTTTCCTATTTCAAAGTGGGTGGCAATATTTCAACTAAGTTTAACTGTTAGAGGCTAATTGAAAGTTTAAAACTTACCGTTGTTGTGAAGCAGCCTCCTAGATGCTGCCTTCACCACTCTTGCAGTGGGGGAGGGGTAACGCATCTGCATGTGCTGCAGGGTCTTCCGGCAACACAGAGCTGCCCATGGATGCCTGTCTGTAAATCATGCCGCGGAAAAATACATCGGTGAACCCTCGTGCGAATCGGCCGATGCCGATTCAAGTAAAGAACGCAAATATCGGCCGATATATCGGCCGGCCGATGTATCAGTCGATCCTTAACGGAAAGTAAAACTAACTACATAGGCTACATGAGGAGAAAATATATTTCAAATTAAGACAAACTAAACAAGATGTGACAATGCAGCAATCTAAATCATCCTCAAATCAGTGGTGTAGTCTGGCTTATTCTAGTGGGTATACTCTGACATACCGCGACGGCAGCAGCCGCTTTAAAAACACTCTGCATTTGGGGGACTCCGCCGGCAGGGAGGCAGTATTCAGTTGCTGCGCAGCGGTGTGAAAAGGGCTGTCGCGTGACGTGACGTCGCACCCATACGCGGGCGGCCCCAAGGCAGTCAAGCTCTGAGTACATCACCGACACATTGTTTGTATAGTCGCGAGGAGGAAAGTACATATTCATGGATATTTTTTGGAGTCAAAGCTTGAATACCAATAAAATTTAATACCTCATAAAATCGCAATTAAGACTTTTTAATACTTTTTAAGATCCCGTGGACACCCTGTAGTGGACAAGTTTTGATTCTTACTGTCCAGAGCCGCCATCCCATCCATCACAGAGCAGCAAGTTAAGAGCCTTGAGAAGTACTTTGATTGCAGCCTCAAAGATTCTAAGTCCATCCAGAAAGCCAACAAAGAGCGTGAGGACTGGCTGAGTTGGGTTGACAAATAAGGTCTGCCAGGGAGGTTCAAGGCCTGGATTTACCAGCATTCCATGGTGCCCCGGATCCTGTGGCCTCTGCTGGTTTACTCAGTACCCACAACAACAGTCAAGGCCATGGATGCATCAGGTTTTTAGCCCAGGCTGTTTACAACGTCCTACCAAGTCCAGCCAACAGAATTTGGTTCAAATGCAAATTGAAAAATTTAAAGCCAGACTAGGATGTCAATATCAATATTTTGTCTAGCTGCAAAGTCCTTGTTTTATTTTTCTGCTCTTTCACAGCCGCATTGATGTATTCAGTTGAGCTGATGTTCGGCCAAGATATGTGTAATTTTTCTGTGTTTAATTTAAGAGATAAAAACATAACAATTTTGATTGTTTTCTTTTCTCTCGGGCAGTTTCTGAAAAATCCTAACCCTGGTTATCTCTGGGTTTACAGCCATAGCACAAGATGTATAAGTGCAACAGTAAACTTTCTTTAGTTGGTCATAACAAAACATGTTATCAGCAAAAAGGAGACCCTTGATTTCTGTCTTATTGAAGGGGAGGCCAAGTAATGGATATTTTTGTAATTGCTCTGTGAATTCAGTGGTATGTAAATTACAAAGGACTGTACCTTGGTTAAATCCTCAGCTCTGAGAAAAAAAGAAGGCTGTGTGTTTGTCTCCAATTTTAACAGCACTTTAACTGTTGGTGTACATAGATATAAAGGTGTCATGTGTTTTTCCTCTGATGCTACTCCAAAGGAGTTTGTAGAAAAGGCCTTCATGCCAAACAGACTCAACGGCCTTCTTAAGATATATGGAGTATGCAAAGACCTTTCTTTTTTTCTTTTCTAATTCCTGTTCAATCTTGGTGGAGGGTAAAGATGTGGTCTGTGGTCTTACATTTTGGTACAAATCCAATTTCACTGATTAAAGCATTGTGATCTGTTATTAAATTGAGAACCCTCTTTTTTAAAGATAATATAAGTTAATATGCTAGATCATCTGATTGGCTGTCCGATCACCTATGTTTTTCAAGGTTCAAACTTCTTTCTATGGGCTGCTATATATGGACTAATGAAGACATCCTGTAAATACACTATATCAGGCATCACCAAATGGCAGACCGAGTGATGGTTCTGTCCGGACCCGTGACCAATCTCTGATAAATTCACAGGAACAGATTTTATTTGAGCATTTTTTCCGACAGTCGCGGATATACAGCGGGCACGCCCGCCAATAGGGGAGACAAACGGTTATGTTGTCCCGGGCCTAGCGTGGGTGGGGGGGGGACCAGAACTGGGCGAGAGGGGCCCGCTGCCCCGGAGTGGAGGGACAGAGCCAGGCCACCGGTGAGAGAGAGAGAGAGAGAGATAGAGAGAGAGAGAGAGATAGAGAGACGGTGGAGGGGCATCTGATTGTCTTGTCCCGGGCCCAGGCAAGACTGTCAGCTGGCCTGACAGCGGGCGCTGCTACTCCAGTTAACACTAGAACAGCTACTGTGGTCTGATCACAAGCCGGTCATGCCACGAGTGTGCCTAAATATATGTTCTGTAAGTTTTTCTTTAGCTTGTAAGGTTGTTTAATGAGGCACTAAAGAGGAACGAGACATGATTCATTTAGCGGAGGTGATTTTCCTGCTGCTATCGTGTTTACAGCACGAGCTGCAGCAAACGGGAGGCAGAGACAAATAAACTGCCTGTGCAAGAAAATAAGACCCTTGTCACCTGCAAGCTTTGCGACCAACTTGTGTGTGAGAAATACTGATGAGGGCTGAGAGCTTTTGCGCTGTGGTGGCGCTGCGCTGTCCACGGGCTGATCCTGTTCTTTTCTCATTGTTTACTAATCAAGTTGATCATTTGTTCGTGTTATTTTCATTGTTGCAGTTCTACAGTTTTTAGCACTAGTTTGTTTTCGAATGTTTCACATTTTGCAAGTTCTAGCAATACTGTTCTGGTTCCTTATTTATTAGCCTATGTGAGTGTGGGTTCATGCAATGCATGTTGCGCTGTTTGTGTGTGAGAATGAGAAAGAAAGAGAGGGAAAGACTGAAAGACAGAGAGAGAGAGAGAGAGAGAGAGAGAGAGAGAGAGAGAGAGTTAAGGACAGAGAGCTAAAGAGAGAGAGAGAGCAAGATCTGGAATCTGCGAAAATAAAATATATATCTCTCACTTTCTTGTTACATTTTATTGTAACAACACAGCAGTAACAAATGAAAAATGATTGTACTTTTAAGAGTTAATTTCTTGTATTAGGAAGATGTTGACTTGTTTTTTACTGGAAGTGTAGGTCTTCATTTTTTTAGGCAGTGACCTCTCTTATTTAAGAAAAAAGAAGAGGAAAATATTTAGTCAGCGCTCTGTATGCACTTGATTTTTCCTAAAAAGAGCCACCTCTATTGTTTTCTGAAGATGTTGACTTTTTTTACTTGATGTGTAGGCCTTCAATTCTTGGCTGGGAACTCTTTCATTGAAGAGGAAAAAATGGTTATTTGGCTCTGTTTGCACTTTTTTATTTTATTTTAGGTTTTTCTTTTTTAATCTGAAATAAAGGCCTTAAATTAATTTGCCTTGGACTATTTTTATTTATGGTGAAGGAGCTAGCTGTGCACTCAATTAACCATATCCTGCATTAAAAATTGACAATAAATATTGTTGAAACCATAAAAATGTGGACATAGGGGAAGGCTATAAAACACAAATGGGACTTCGGTTCGGACCTTTTATTGGTGGAAATTTTATTAACTGGACCTCGGTGACTTTCAATTGAATACCCCTGCACTATATGTACTTTCCTTCTGACATGTCAGGTTACTGGAACATGGCACCCCAGGCAACCTGTGCATGGAATGAGTTTCTCCACTTGCATACTTAATACAGAGGGTTGTGCACTATAAATTACATTAGCATGTACTTCCATTGAGCAATAAATACAAAATAAAATGATTGGGCATAAGTACCAATCCTTGAGCCAGAGTCTCTAACTCAAGTTCCTATCTCTGCAAGATATCCTCCAAGATAGAAGTCCCCCTCTTTGCTACACCAGGCTTCCAGGCTAAACCAACTTGCTTATCAATGTTTTTGCAACTGCCATGGCTATATGTTTTTCCCAGATGATTTTACAGAGGAATTTATTAAAGTTGAAAAACAATTCCATTCAAGACACTTACATCCTGAAGCGCAGGTATTTGTTTAACTGGCAGTTGAAATGAGTAACAACAACATGAATCCTTGCAACCTTTGATATACATTGAACAAATCAAAATTGATCAAATGTGTCTGGATCTCTCTAGTAAATAAAAGCCATATTCACAGTGAACTTAAGCAAAAGCCAACAATAAAGCTCTGTCATCAATACACCTAAGGATATCAGCTCCATTGACACTGCTGTTTCAAGCCATACTATATTTGTGCCCCTATGACATTTTGCCTCCACTGTGAATGGGCACTGTGAGTGTGTGTATCTGTCTTTGTATGTATGTCACACTATTGAAGCTCCAGCTTGCAACACCATGGTTTCAAACCAGACGCCTGTGATACTTATCATCTGTCTCCCTGACAGCTCTTTCAATAAATGTTACCTTAATAGAGGCCATTAAAGTTATTTTGTTCTTGGTTTTTACTGTGAAAGATTTGGCTTTTACTGTGAGAGGTCATGAGTTCAATGGCATATTAGAAAGAGAAAGTTTAGGAAGTACCACTAGAAAGTACCAATAAATATCTATACAAGTGAACGAGTGACTTGATTCACTATCTAATGGAAAGTTCAGAATAAAAGTATTCTCTATGAACTAGGGGAGTTTTGAAGAGCACAAACAGGAAGCATAATGTTGCCATGTCAACTTGGTACAGGTGGATATTTTTTTGACTAATTTCAAATTTCAAACACAAATTGCATCTTTATCACACCTTTCTTCACTGTGTAAAGTCTCTGCAACAACAAAGTTGATCCTAACCTTAAGTCTTTTTGACTTAGTGCCTTTTCCTTTTTGCATTAATGTGTTTTAACAAATATATTGCCAAACATAAATCTAATCTTCTGCTATGCTCACTGTTCAGCATGGTATGCATTTCTTATGTATAATTAAAATAAATATTACACCTACCAGTATTTTGATGGAGGCCAGAGTTTTAAGCTTCTTTACAAGTTGCTGGCTCTAGAGATGATAAACAAAAAAAGTCTAAAATTACAAAATTGAACATTAACCATCAAAGCAGACAACCCTCCTTATTGCCTTCCTAATAAGTCTGTTATGAGCAAATATTTATTATTATTAGCTTAAGTATGTCAAACAACTGTTCAAGACACCAGGTATGTTGTTACTTTTCCTACCTTGTACAGACAATCACAACAAGTCATACATGACAAAGTATATGAACAAAGTGTGTAACAGATACAGTACAATGATGCATATTATTTGCCAGTTCCAACCTGCCTATTTGGTGGCCATGATTGCCCAACATATACATACAGTACATACATATGCTATAGGCTTACCAGCTCTGTGGCATGTCTGATCTTTTGGACAATTCCATTGCTGCCAAGATACTGCAAGGATAGCCAAAGGGGTAGTGCTCGGAGCTTCACCACTGGCTGGCTAGAGGTCAAACCTGCTGCAAGAGACTGGGATACAAAACTATTCACTGAATGGACATGCATCTATGCATGGACACGCATGGACATGTTCTGTTAGAGGTGAATCTAAACCTCTAACAGAACTAATGTTAAGCCCCCCCACCCAAAAAAAAATCAGGCATGAGCAAAGATCAGTGTGTCACAGTCTAACATGTTTTTGTCAGTGTGACAGAGAGACAGCCTTTCTTATGCCCATATAAGGGCAAGAGACTCGAGAACCATGTGCAAGCAGCACACCTATGCAATCACAAACACATGCACACACACACACACATTACAGAATGAAGATGAGAGGTAAGGAGTTGTTGGAAGAAAGTAAAACATACAATCATTCACTGCATGCCATGTTCTATTTAAGTAGTTTAAAACTAAATTATGAACCACAAGAAGTTAAACCTGCTCAGGTAATGTATATATTTTTTTTTTTCAAAATGAACATCATTTAGTAGACACTGTTCTAACAACTGGCACCTCTAATTGATGGAAATTCTTTTTTTTTTAAATACTTGTGCATAAAAGCAGTGTTTAAAATTGTTTAATGTTAAATTTAAAAAAAATCTTTCCAAAGTGCCAAGTTAATATTTATTTCAAAACACTTTGCAGTTATGATCAAACATCATTGTTAACATTACATATTTTAATTAGGCATTCATACATATTTATTGATAATAGTGTGGTGCTGAGTTTGTTGAAATGCAGAGAACCATAATTTGAAATTATGTTATTGGTGATATCATAATCTAGCATGTTGAAGTACTTATCCATTCAAATAATATTTTACCCTGTCATATCACCTCTCAAATGTGCTTGACAGTGCCATTGAGTGTTCTCAGATTTTTGTTCTTAGCTAAGAGCAAATCTCAGATAATGATATATATATATATATATATATATATATATATATATATATATATATATATATATATATATATATATATATATATATATATATATAAATATATGTATATGTGTGTGTGTGTATATATATATTTACTTATATATATGTATATGTGTGTGTGTGTATATATATATATATACATATATATACACACACACACACATATATATATATATATATATATATATATATATATACCTGTCAAAAGTTTGAAAACACCACAATTTTCCAGTTTTTACTGAAAATTATATGTCTCATTGCACTCTGAAATACAAGCACAGTACAAATAAACAACTGGAATCAAAAAAGAAATCATGAAATCAATTTATAGGCCAAAATGTATTCTAAACTCTTGACTCATCAAAGTAGCCACCTTTGGCATATATTACAGCTGAACACACTCGAGGCATTCTTTCTACAATAGAATCAAATATTCTTCAGAAAGTTCTTTTCACATCTGTTGCAGAAGTTCCCATAAATGTGTTGCACTTGTCGGTTGCTTTCCTTTTACTCTTCTGTCTTGTTCATCCCAAACAAGCTCGATGTGGTTCAAGTCTGGAGACTGTGCTGGCCACTCCATGTTTTCAAGCTTACCATCTTGTTCTTTGTTCCTGAGGTAGTTCTGGCATTGCTTGGACTTATGTTTTGGGTTATTATCTTGCTGTAGGATGAACCCCAGACCAATTAGGCGCATACCAGAGGGTATCGCATGGCGCTGCAGAATGCTGTGGTAGCCGTTTTGGTCCATGGTACCTCTCACTCTGTACAAGTCACCAACCCTGGATCCAGGAAAACAGCCCTAGACCATCACACTTCCTCCTCCATGTTTGACAGTTGATGTCACACACTGTGGAACCATCCTTTCACCTACTCGACGACGTACAAAGATCCTGTGTGATGAACCAAAGATTTCAAATTTTGATTCATCAGTCCATAATACCTTCTTCCAGTCTTCAGTGGTCCAATGGCGGTGTTTCATGGCCCAGGCAAGCCTCTTTGTCTTATTCTGATGTCTTAGCAATGACTTTCTTGCCGCATCTTGTCCTTTCAAACCTGCAGCTCGAAATCTTCTCTTCACAGTTGAAACCAAGACTTGCTTACTACAACCACTATTAAGCTGTGCTTGAAGCTGTTGTCCTGTGAGCTGCTGCCACGCAAACTGTTTACTCTCAGAAACTTGTCTTCTGATTTAGTTGTGGCTTTGGGTCTGCCAGACCTCTTCTGTCAGAGTTTCCCCCGGTTTCTGAGTGCCTTTTGATGGTGAAGAAAACTGTACTCACTGACACCTTGACTTTCTTTGCAATTTGTCTGTAAGAAAGACCTACATTTTTTAGTGTTATGGTGGTCTGTCTCTCTTCCATTGTTAATTGTCTTTTTTCTTGCCATTTTTGTAGCAACATATGACTTTCTGCAGTACAATGCAGTTCAACTGATGCTCACAAGGGTATATTACCACAGGGTATGCTTTTATGCAGACAGAGGGGGTTGTAAGCAATCAAGGAAAGTTGGAACACCTGTAGGAAATAATAGAGCCAGCATTCAAGGCTTGATTAGCCTTCATTGCTGCAGAATAGCTTTAAATTGTTAACCCATTTTGTGTTCCCTGAAAGAGGCCTTTTTGTATAATTCTCAAATGTACATAATTTTTCAGTTTTGAGTAACCTAATCTTTTCTTTTAAGCTATACCAGTACAGCACTTACCTTTGTGACATTTCAAGCTATTCATTGGACTTAATAAATAATTGGAAAAAATTGGGGTGTTCTAAAACTTTTGACCGGTAGTGTATATACACTTGCTATTGTATGAAATAACACGCAGTACCAGTGCTGGGTCTTCCTCTCTGTAAAGGGTTACAGCTGTTAACGAAGGCAGTCCCAGCCATTGACCTGGTGTTAGTGTCATACTGTCACTTTTGCTGGCTGCCTGAAAGACAGAAAATAATAAACACACATTCAAGTCACTAAAAGAATCCATCAAACAGTATTTCCATGGCACTTGGCTGAAATGATCTGGCGCATTTATCATTTGGCTTCTCGGTAAAGCTTTCTTTAAAACAATTTGATCTCTCAGTTGTATGTCTTGCACCTTGTTTTGTGATCATATCACATTTCACAAGTGAAGTTTTACATGCTTTTTGGCTTTTAGACTTCATTTCACACATGCTAAATTACAGATTGATGACCTCTTGTTGGTTTTAAGAAATGGGTCTTAGAGGTTTTTTGGAGTTCCAGGCAAAGTACAAACCAAAGTCCAAACAAATTTTAAAAATCCTAGTTTTCATCCTGCTGCAAGAGCTGAATTTTAATCTTGTAGGGAGCACCACTGAGATGTTTTCTCACACCTGCTTAAAAGTCCAACATTAAACTTGCCATTAATCCACCTAGTTCGTGTCTAGCAAAATTCAGGGCAGTCTAAGTTTTGAAGTATTTCTAAATAGAGCTACCTCGTTTGGCAAATTATGTGTCACCATGGTTACATCTGTAGTTAAAGATCCATCAGCTAAGCCAAATAGCTCTGAGACAATGTTAGGATGCAATTATCGTTAGTCTAGGGAGATCTGGTAAACTCTGTAGCAACTATGCATGTTTTTTGAACAGAACCAATATTTTGTGCTAAGATAAGACTTGTGTCAGACTTGAAATTTGAGGAGCCAACTTAGCCAAACACCCTGTGAGCTTTGTGCAAAGCTTTGTTAACTCAAGAGAACCTCCTCCTACACTTTTCTAAAGTTGAAACAAATCAGATGGAAGCCTAAGGAGAGTTTTTTAATAGGACCCCAAGAAATGTAGGAAGTTTGCTTTTTGTACTCTATTTTAACATCAAGGTTAATATCCCAACATTGCCACACACTTTGAGTTTTTTTGACCAAACTTTTAAGAACTATTCGTCAAGATAACTTCTCCTTCCTGTACATGAGATTCGTTTTCAATTGGATCAAAGCCTTTTAAGAGTAGATAAGTAGTAAAAGTACACTCTTAAAAATTAACAGTGTTTTACAAAAAATCTAAATGGCAGACTTCCTGTTGGTTTCACAATATACTACAGGTCCAGGTGGCATATTTTGTCTTAACACATTACATATACCTAATAAATTTCAAAATTCTTGGTTAAACCTTTCTCTGTTTCTTTTTGGCACAGAGCCATTTAGCCAGATCAATTGCAAAACCCTGCATGAATCATCCAATTCTTCCACTCAGCTCACACCTACCAAGTTTGGGGAATGTTCAGGTATTCTCGCCCCTGAAGATAATAGTTTGTTTTATGGCAAAAAAATGTGTTTGACATTGCAACAGCATTATACATAGATCATGATCCTTTTCAAAATTAATTATCTTAATCAAATGAAACATATTCTCTGAAAAATTAAAAGGAATTTGATAATCTTTGTAGGTTCTATGTAGGTAAATGCAAAACTACTCCTCCAAGCTGCAAATAAGTGGCACTGCATTCTAGAGAAGTTTTTAAAGTTTATCCATTTTAGTATAAGGCCTTAATAGGCAGAGAAAATTTTTCTCAGATGTGATGACTCAGAATTTCTAACTTCAGGCATGCTGATGCGGCCATCCATCCCAAAATTAAGTTTCATGGCTGATTGAGTACATCCAGACCTTGGTTATTTTGATGAACAAGTTCATACTTTTTCTAAAACAAAACAAAAAAAATGAAAGCATTCCTGTTGATTCTACAAGATAGTCCAAGAGGATTTTTTTTAGGTCCTGTAATGATACATATGCCTACCAAATCTGAAAATTTCAGGGGCATTCTGCTGTGGTGGTTGAATTATTATTGTTATTTTAAACTAAGCTATTTACCATAATGTCAGGAAAATAAATTTATAAATACAAATTGAAAATGTCAATACTTGACTGGGCTAATGTCTGGGAACAGTCACTGCAGTAGGAGTGTTTAAAACCCTTCAAGCTGTACTTCTTGTTTCTTGGCAAATAAAAATTTACCCTGGTAACCCTTACCTCACAGACCCCTCAGCTGAACAAAAGCATGGACACAATCTCAAGATGTTATAGTTTTGTGTTTTGGGAGATCTGGTCAACTTCATTGGAGTTATCTGAGTTTTTTTCCGAGGACACTGGCACTTTTGTGCGATGACATCAAAATTAAAGAAGCTACCATAGCCAAAACCTTAGACCAATTAAAGACCTTTTGATACCATTTGACAAAGTTATCAAAAGATAAGAACAAAATCCAGGTTGATTGGTTTTGATTTTTTAATCTTATTTTATTGTTAAACAACTTCGTAGGTGAAGTTTTTTTGGATACAATTAGGCTATATTTTATGCAAATTTCAGGCCCAGGCTGATTTTAATTAGAAATGTACACATCACCATTTGATCATGCATGGCGAAGAAATAAAATTCTTCATATGTGCCTTAAAAATGCATATTTAAACTAGACCTTTAATTTTTTTTTTTTTTTTTTTTTTTTTTTTACAAAACCTGAATAATTTAATGAGATGGCAAAAATGGCCAAACTTTGGTCTGGTTAAAGGGTTATTTTTAAGTCCCAGAGTGCCAGACATGTTAACAAAACTCCAAGAGGAGGAGTTGAAGGGGCCCATATGTTGCAATTTCTATTACATTTATTGGAAACCACTTATTAGTTAAATCTTTCATGAGAACTATTGTACTTGTATGATTTATGTATTTTGCACTCTTTTTTTAACATATTCAGGTCCTCAAAAAACACTTCAATAGGGGAAAAAATTTCCTCACAGAAAAGAACCTAACAACAATTATTGGTGATCAGGCCTCAATTACCACTATTTTCTGTAACATGTTGATCTTACAGATATTGGGGTTATGAAGATTAATAATGCCATTAAGAAGGCCCTGAGGCTTTCTTCTTCTTTGCCCCAAAGAACTTCTCTGAGGTCTGCTCAAAAAAGATCTTTAGGGAAACAAGATCACAAACCTTTACTGTGGTTAATGTCTTGCTTAGCTAAATAGGGTGATCCTGGGGACTGGTCAGCATCCTAAGGAAAACTCTTTCCTGTACTTATTATACCATTGCCTTGCTTTTGTGGGGACATCAAGAGGACTTAGTCAGTTGTTGTGGGGACACCCAGAGTTTAGTCAAATAGACTGCCTTTCATCAATTTTATCACAATGGGTCAACTAAACTTTCCAGGTGACTCAAGGGCTGCAGGGGGACCAGTACTGATAAACACAATTCTTTCTTTTCATTTGTGTTATTAACACTATTACAAATACAAATGTGGGACTAACCTACAGATCATATATTAATGTCTGTAACATAATAAATTAAGACATATCTGAGAACTATGAAACTTCCCAGAGCTATCACAAGGCCTTTGTTTGATTCAGATATGCTCAGCTGTCATCCTGCATGCAGATTTTGTGTTCAACAAACATAACAATTCTTTCCGAATTCTTTTCCAGTTAATTTTTAAGAGCTGTTCAGCCAAAACACAGAACCTGCAGTAGCCTGATGCGGCCTCACCACATCTCTCACCTAGATACCAAATTAACTGCTTAAAAAGTTGATGTAAGCGTTTATCTTGTACATAATCTCAAACAAACTTCCATCAGCCAAAACTTCTAACTTAATTGCTCTTCTTCAGGCCCTAATTCAATTTCAGAAGTCTATTGATGAGTCTTATTTCACCATTTGAACCCTAGTCCTGAAGACAAGGTCATAGAGCCATTGGTTTATCCTCTGCTTTTGAATGAGATATTCTGAACACAATGGGCTCTAATTTCCTGGCGCAACTCAGGGTGGCGCAGCCTGGCACACCCCGCGCAGTGGTAATTTCGTCCGGCGCACCACGTGCGCAGCCAATTTGGCAATTTGGTAGACCGGCTGCGCCAAGATGGGTGTGACGGCGCACCAGGGGGAGGTGTCGAAAGGTTCAGCTTGGTGCAGTGACAATTTCATGCCAAAAAACTGTGCGGAAGGTGCTCTGAAAGCCCGCCAGCTCCAACCTGGTCTAGTCTCAGCGCAGGCAAGGCGCTCCCCGTGCAGTGGTAATTTGGCTGACAGACGCACAGTGCGCACACTTCACCAAAACCTCACAGGCAGGTATCCAGAGTGTCAGGCACATTTCAATGCAATAAACAATCACAGCAACCACTATTTAATGTAACCGTCTGAACCAGCACATACATTTGTATCAATATTAATTGTCCCGTCACATCTGATGTCAGATCAGAGACGTTTGTCATAACTAACGAGTTCACATCTCTCAAGCCAAAACAGCCACATCATCGGATACAGAGTATCCGGCTTCTCTCATCTCATGAAATTCAAAAGAAAAGAAAAAGAGAGAGACGCTCGCTGAATAAATGTAAGTTACTCGGTGTCTTAAGGATTTACCTGCGATTGCCCATATTTCTCTGTTTTAATCTTTATCTGAACGTGATCTAAAAAGATGGAGTACATTATTGCAAGGAGGATGAGGAGGAGATATAATTTCACCTAAGGCGCTGCTATTTGGTGATGACAGACCGGTAATGCAGGTGGATCACAAGCATGATGAATGGATTACCCTGCTGCTGTGTTTAAATGTAATTATCTGCTGGGGCGCAGCATCTCGGCTGCAGACAGGAACAGACTGATCAGGAAGGCCAGCTCAGTCCTGGGGTGCCCCCTGGACTCAGTGCAGGTGGTGGGAGAAAGGAGGATGCTGGTGAAGCTGGCATCCATGCTGGAGAGGGACTCCCACCCCCTGCAGGACACTCTGACAGCCCTGTGCAGCTCCTTCAGTGACAGGCTGTGTCACCCGAAGTGCGTGAAGGAGCGCTACCGCAGGTCTTTCCTGCCTGCTGCTGTTAGACTTTACAACCAGCACTGCTCCCAGTCACCATAAACTGAGCAATTATCGAACAATGTGCAATTACAATGTACAATTACTGTGCATCTCTATTGACAATGTGCAATTCATCCATGTGCAATCACTTACATTCATCTGCAATTACTTGGTGAATGTGTAAATAATCCTTATAGGATTTGCTTTTTAGTTTCTGTATTCAAGCCCTTTTTATATTTATACTGGTAGAATAATGTAAATACTACTATTTTTCATGCTATTTTTTATACCATTTTTCTACTTATTCTTTATCAACGCTGTCCCCTTTGCTGCTGTAACACTGCCAATTTCCCCGTGTGGGACGAATAAAGGTTTATTCTATTCTTCTTCTTATCACTTAATTTTGTACTCCTATTATGACATAGGAACAGATTACATCTGTCCCGTGAGGTGGTCCACACAGTGACGCGCATCTTGGCTCCGATGCGCGGCCCAGTGGCCCCTGTGCTCTCCCAGTTGCTGCAAAAGTCACAGCAGCTCTGACCTGCTTCGCCACCGAGGTGAAATTGTCACTGCGCCTCGCCCGCAGCGCATTTAAAGGCAAGGAGAGGCGTTCATTTGATTGGTGAAGATTACACTCGGCTGTGTTAAACCCACTCAAGTCTTATCTCCTCCCTCTCTGCTACGTGAGCCGGTAGGAGAGACGAAGGCGTGGGTGCGCCTGCCTGCGCCAGACTGTGCCGTGCACGAAACTTGCAAAATGCCCTGGACACACCCTGTTGACGCGGCGCAGGTGCGGCGCAGGGCAGGTGCGCCCCACCTGCGCCTGGTCTACGAAATTAGAGCCCAATGTCTCAAGAATAGTTTAAGTAATTCTCTAACTTTGCACAGGGGTCTAGCCTGACTCAAGAAAGAACCAATTACATTTTGAAGATCAAGGTGCCAACTTTTGCTTATGAATGCATGATCATATGGACATAAAATATTTTCACTTTTATTGCTCATTGTTTTCTAAATTCATTATTGTTGTTATATAAATAAGTACCCTTTTTAATTATTTAAAATAGACACAGAACATATGAAGGACCTTGTCAATTTCCTGTAGCAAGAAATCAAACTATTGTTACCCAGCTCCCACTGTACATGTATATATGTTGAATAAAGCCCAGGCTTGATAAAATATGTCTTTATGTGCCTTTTAATTTTTTCTTACTGAATATAACCATTATGGAAAACCCACAATGCTTTGTAATAATAGTAAATGATGTTGGAATATAAGTGAAGGGACTTATTTAGCTCCTCTTGGTTGCATTTGTACCTATTTCAAATAATAGCATCACACTGAAAATTGTACATTTTATATGTCATCTCCTTACATATTACATGGCCTTTTGTGGATGCCATAGAGAAGGGAATCATTAGATACAATATCCACAAACATCCTTAAAAATCTCTCAGAGAGTTTCTAATACAACTGAGCTTAAAAGTACCTTGCAAGTAGTCTTAAAATTGACTTGAGAAAATTTATCAGAGCAATTCTGAGTAAGGAAGTGACAATATACACTCCTGATCAAAATTTAAAGACCAGTTCAAAAATTGCAAAAATTTACATTTTGTACTGTTGGATCTTAAGAGGGTTCTAAGGTTCTACTCTACAAAATGCAAAAACAATTAACGGGAGTGAAACAAGAAAAATTGAGTACCGTAATTTCTGGACTACAAGCGGTTACTTTTTCCCCACGCTTTGAACCCTGCGGCTTAAACAATGATGTGGCTAATTTAAAGTTTTTTTTTAAATTTAGCCTCGTCACATCAGATTTAATTAAGAGTTATAAATCTCTCTGTGTATTATATATCTGTGTTAATGTCTCGTGTTACAGCGTGGACAGCGATGAAATGTCCCACTCGCGCACAGAGCTGTTCCTTGCACCAGCTCGTCCACTCAGAGGGGATGGATGCCGCTCCGCTAATTATCCCTCCACCTTCCACTCAAATTTCAACCTTTCAGACGCATGGCGTGAGCGGTACTGGAGCGAAATTGGAGCGGGAAGAAGCAAAAGATAAGGTGGCGCTCCAGCTTGTTCGAAAAAAAATGCTCAGTGCTCTGGCTAAAGTCCTTCCCCTCGTGCTCCCAATCAGCTCCACTCACTTGACACCTGCAGCTTATAGGCAAGTGTGCACCTGCAGCTTAAAGACAAGTGTGGCCTAGATGTACATGTTTTATTTTTTTTAGATTTAGTGGGTGCGGCTAATATTCAGGTGCGCTCAATAGCCCGAAATTTACGGTACATAATTTATCACAAACAACCATTAAACTGAAATAGGCTGTTCATAAGCTGATCAAAAGTTTAAGACCACAGCCTTTTAAAGTCAAAATCTTCAAAAAAATGTGGATTCAATGTCATTTTCTGTCAGGTATTCACACTGTCATGACCTTCTGATGGCAAAGGCAAAAAAGCTTTACCTCTTTGAATGCGGTCGGATTGTTGAGCTGCATAAGCAAGGCCTCTTGCAGCGTGTCATTGCTGCTGAGGTTGGACGCAGTAAGACAGTCATTTTAAACTCCTTAAAAGATCCTGAGGGTTATGGAACAAAAAAGTTAAGTGGAAAACCCAAGGAATTTCGCCCTGAGCTGGAGGATCCGATTGGCTGTCCATCAAGACATGGGACGATCCTCTGCCCAAATTAAGGTTGTTACTGGTGCTGACTGCAGTCCAATAACCATCAGACGACATCTGCGAGAGAAGGGTTTCAGAATAAATAACGTCTTCAAAGGCTTCATCTCATGCAATGGCACAAAATTGCCTGTTTGGAGTTTACACGAGAGCACCAAACATGGGACATTGAAAGGTGAAAGAAAGTTTTATTCTCTGATGAGAAAAAATGTAACCTTGACGGTCCTGATGGCTTCCAGCATTACTGGCATGACAAGAAGATCCCACTTGAGATGTTTTCTACACGGCAAAGTGGAGGGGACGCCTTCATGATCTGGGTTGCTTTTTCCTTCGATGGAAGAATGGAGCATCAGGTTGTGCAGGGGCATTGCAGGGGGCATCCCTCATGACTGACCTGGGGCCTCATGTACAAAGGGTGCACACGCACAAAAACATGGCGTACGCCCTTTTTCACGGCAAAGTTCAGATGTATCAAGAGTGATATGACCGTGGAAATGTGCGGTGCCTCACGACAACTTCATGGCTGGAGTACGCACGTTTCTACAGCATTTGTTCCTTTGGCGACTCTTGCAGGTGATGCTGGGAAACTGTTATAATAAATAAATGTGAAAACAATTAGTCCTCAGACTGAGCGATGTGCACATCATCAGAGATAAAACAGTTAACACTGATGAACAATGAACACACCCACCCATCAGCCGCTTTAGGTCACCGAGGGCGATCGTCCTGGTACTGTGCGGCATTCAAAATTAAAGCAAAATTTGCAGCAAGAGCCGGTTTTCCTAATGTGATCAGAGCTATTGACTGCACACACATTGCTAAAAAAGCAGCATCACATGATAAATTTGTGTACGTCAACAGGACACATTTTCATTTGATTAATATACAATATATGTGATGTTCACATGTAGATAACCAACATTGTGGCGAGGTGGCCTGGTCCAACGCACGATTCATACATTTTGAGCAACAGCGTGATTGGGAACAGACCACAAGCTGGCACTGTGCATGATAGGTGCATCTTGGTTAGTAAATTTATTTGTGTAATTGTCCTAAAATAATCCCTGTGATGCGCACTGAGCATCTGCACCCCAATTCTATCCCGTCTTCACAGCATCATTAATAATCAGTGGTTGAAGTTACTGACTTGCTGTTTTTTTGCTGATTAAACTACAGCTTAAGATCTTTTTTAACAAGCCCCTGATTGTCTCTGTGTGTAGTGTAGTCATCTTAATATCCCAGTGCGTAAAAGTGTGAAATGTCTTAATCAGCCTCACCTTTTCCCTCACGCACTTCTGCGCAGATTTGCAACAACAGTGTTTGATCCATGTTAGTGTATAAAATTAACAAATGGAAACTGTAAGTCAAGTTTACTGTGATATCCTCTTTGATATGCTGGCATGTTAAAATTTTAATTCAGAAGATTTCAAACCAAATAATACCATACATACAGCATTTACGCATGAACCTCTATCCAGGGGGTCGGCAATAAGTTTGGCCTCAGGCCAGATTTTTTAGAGTCACTTTATGTCAGGCCAGAACATAATCAGAGGTTAATGTATAGAGATTATAATCGTCAGTTAATGCAGAAACGCGGGAGTGATGAGGGAAAGTGAGAGATCGACTGGACTCTCCATTACGCACAGAATAAGAGCCAAAAACATGAATCAATATTTCTTTACGCTGTTTGTATTATAATATCTGATAAATTTTGTTTATTAACACTGAACCAACATCTTTAATGGGATTTATCAGGCGGAAATAACAGTTTTCAGGACAAGGAAAGTCAAATGTTTTTATCCATTTATTGGAATATTCATGCTGAAAGCAGCTTTTAACGACTCCATAAAAATCAGACAAATAATTCACAGCCAACAGTCATAGAGACGTGTTCCTGAGCTTTTATAATTAACAGATCACTGATGATCCGTGTGCATTCAGCAATACATTATGTTTCGGTGAGACAGCGTAAGTCAGTGAACAGTCTGCTCCTGTCTGATCTGCTCTCAGATAAACTAACATACATCAGAACAGATGATTAAACAAAGTTTTTGTCTCTTTTTTCACCTGCTGTGTGGCTCACTCCATGCGTTATGGCTCTGTGACATCTTATTTCTCTTCTGCAACGATCTCTCATCGGGAAAGAGCAGCCGCCTTTAGGTACATAAGAAATAAATAGCCCGGGGGCTGCTATCATATGGCTGTGAGCAGCTATGAACACATTTGTTGTGAGTTACACAAATACACAGGTATTTACCTTTGGGTTAATCAGAGTCACCCACATGTGCTCCCACCACCCCTGAGAGAGCAGTGTCTGTGCCCCCCCCCCCCGCCTGTTTGGCAGCCATCCTCCGCTTTACATCCACCTTGATGTTGGACCACTTCTTTTTAATCTCTGCTTGTGTTCCCTCTAACCCCATGGCACTGATAGCCTCACACACTCTCCCACTCACTCCTCTTGTGTTAGTTGCTCATGCCAGAGGACAGCGTGCCAAAGAGCACGTTTTTACCCACCTCCACTTCAGCGAGTAGTGCCTCAAATGCGCTTTTCATGAAATTCTTTTTTTTAAACCATCTCACTCATTCTTTTTTTAATTTTCTGATCGTGCAGAGAGGGGAATCTCAGGCACAGGGCTCATTTAAATATGATTTGCGTATGTAAATGGGGGCGTGGAAAGGGAGGGGTCGGGTACTCCAACATGTGCACTCAATTCCACGCCGATTGGGATGTACAAAGGAATTGTGCTTGGATTCATGCATGCGCACAGATTCGTACATCTGGATATTTTTGTGCGTACGGTGTTTTCTGGATTTGATCGTACGCCATGTTATAGTAGGAAATCCACGCAAGTCTTTGTACATGAGGCCCCTGGATATTTTTGTGTGTATGACGTTTTCTGGATTTGATCGTATGCCATGTTTTAGTAGGAAATCCACGCAAGTCTTTGTACATGAGGCCCCTGGTCTGTGTGGTAATGACTGGGTTTTTCATCAGTTCACAATGCCCGCCTGACAAAGGACTTCTTTCAGAGGAATAATGTCACTCTTTTGGACCATCCTGCGTGTTCTCCTGATCTAAGTCCAATTGAGAACATTTGGGGATGGGGGGAAAGGGAAGTTTACAAAAATGGACATCAGTTCAAGACAGTGGATGCCCTCTGTGAAGCCATCTTCACCACTTAAAGCAACATTCCCACTAGCCTCCTGGAAAAACTGGCATCAAGCATGCCGAAACAAATTTTTGAGGTGATTGAGAAGACTGGCGCAGCTACTCATTACTGAGTCCTCTTTTGAAAATTTTATTTCTATTTTAGGGTTTTTTTGTGTTTTTTTAAGAGCTATGGTATTAAACTTTTGATCAGCTGATGAACAGCCTATTTTAGTTTAATGGCCGTTTGCAATAAATTATGCACTCAATTTGTTTTTGTCTCACTCCCATTTATTAGATAGGATAGGATAGGATTTTATTCAGTCGTCATACATTGTACAATTTATTGTTTTTGCATTTTGAAGCTCTACTTTGAACCTTAAGATCCAACAGTTCAAAATGTAAATTCTTGCAATTTTTCAACTGGTCTTTAAATTTTGATCAGGAGTGTATTTTATCCCCACTTAAAAAAGTTTGCTAGATTTTTTCAATGGCTCTGATAAGTTGATAAAAAAAAGCACATATAATCTAGAAATGATCCCTGACTACAACTGAACATTGAGGGACTGTCAATTCCATGAGCTTGACCAAAAAATCTTGTCCTAAATCATGTAACCAATAATACCATTTAATAAGTGACATCTCTGTTAGATAGAATTTAACCTCATTTAAGAGGAATAAAGTCCAAAAATGCATACTCACATAGGCATCAGTTGGGGGGGGGGGGGGGGGGGGGGGGGGGGGGGGTGTCCCCCCCACTTTTGTCAGGGGTCAATTTGTCTCCACACACAAATCCTTCATGTGTACCATTGTAACCCTAGTTATTTTCAGTAGTATAGAAAATTCTGACGCTCCTGAACACACCATCTGCATTCATCTGAGAGTTGCAGAGAGACGCAGCAGACCTTCGCGAGGATAAAAAAAAAAAACGTGCAGCTGCTGTAAATTTGCATCTGTGCCAAGTTGATGCTCCGACCCAGAGTGTCTGGTAATACCTGTGGTGAGTTAAAAAACTTGTTTGACGGACTCCCTGAGCTGTAAATCCTGTTGAGATGAAATCAACATTGTTTGGGGTTCGTAATTCATATAAAAGTGTCGGCCCAGTTCTCAAGAGGTTTTTATTTAATACATGACAATCACTTAAAACATGAAATAAGTCTACGCATTTTATAGTAGCCATACCAAAAGTAAAATCAATTATAGTCATCATCCCAAGCACTTCTCAAAAGTCACTTTTGCCAGTAGCTATCCCCCCCACTTTTCAAAACAAACTGACGCCCTTGCATACTCACACAGCAGTTTCTCTCGCATTCTGTTAATAGATGCATCTGTGGTGTTAACTACAAAACCCAAAACCAGTGAAGTTGGCACGTTGTGTAAATCGTAAATAAAAACAGAATACAATGATTTGCAAATCCCTTTCAACCTATATTCAATTGAATACACAGCAAAGACAAGATACTTAACGTTCGAACTGGTAAACTGTGTTATTTTTTGCAAATATCAGCTCATTTTTAATTTGATGCCTGCAACATGTTTCAAAAAAGCTGGCACAAGTGGCAAAAAAGACTGAGAAAGTTGAGGAATGCTCATCAAACACTTATTTGGAACATCCCACAGGTGAACAGGCTAATTGAGAACAGGTGGGTGCCATGATTGGGTATAAAAGCAGCTTCCCTGAAATGGTCAGTCATTCACAAACAAGGATGGGGCAAGGGTCACCACTTTGTGAACAAATGCGTGAGCAAATTGTCGAACAGTTTAAGAACAACATTTCTCAACGAGCTATTGCAAGGAATTTAGGGATTTCATCATCTACGGTCCGTAATATCATCAAAAGGTTCAGAGAATCTGGAGAAATTACTGCACGTAAGCGGCAAGGCCGAAAACCAACATTGAATGCCCGTGACCTTCGATCCCTCAGGCGGTACTGCATCAAAAACCGGCATCACTGTGTAAAGGATATCACCACATGGGCTCAGGAACACTTCAGAAAACCACTGTCAGTAACTACAGTTTGTCGCTACATCTGTAAGTGCAAGTTAAAACTCTACTATGCAAAGCGAAAGCCATTTATCAACAACACCCAGAAACGTCGCCGGCTTCGCTGGGCCCGAGCTCATCTAAGATGGACTGATGCAAAGTGGAAAAGTGTTCTGTGGTCTGACGAGTCCACATTTCAAATTGTTTTGGGAAATTGTGGTCGTCGTGTCCTCCAGACCAAAGAGGAAAAGAACCAACCGCACTGTTATAGGCGCAAAGTTCAAAAGCCAGCATCTGTGATGGTATGGGGGTGTATTAGTGCCCAAGGCATGGGTAACTTACACATCTGTGAAGGCACCATGAACCCATTTTGCCCCACCGGCAACAATTGTTGCCGAAGTGTATCACTGTCATTTTCTACTCACAACAAAAAATCTCAACGGTACTAATGCAACTTTTTCCACTTATGCGTTAGTAGACAACTTAGATAAAGATTCTGGTTTATAAAAAATAGTTTCCAAGTGGTTCCTGTCACATGACATCATCTGCTATGTAAGTAATTTTCATAAAATAACAAAAATAACTTAGAAAAATAACTTAGAACATGCATGACATTCTGTGAATTCAATATTTGAAACGTTTTGTTGTTTCAACCTGTTGGAGATTATTCATGGTTATTTATGAATAAAGAAACCAGGTCAAATTGTTTGTTGTTTTGAATTCTATACAGGGGGAACCAAGGTTTGAACCATGATCATTAGCTACCTTTCCAGGATGATAATATCCATTGGTATCCATGTACAGTTTTACATTTTTTTTGTTTGTTTGTTTGTTTTACATCCCCCACCCCCTCAACCTTTTTGTTATTATAATATGAGCACTGCAGGCCAGTAGGCAGTTTGTTCGCAACTGCTCTTTTTGGAAATGGAATAACTAAAAATTGTAAATTTCACTTATAATTATGTACTGAAGTGCTGTATCATTAAAAAAATCCAACACCTTGTTGCATGAGAGCATTTGAAGCCCTTTGTTTCTTTAGAAACCTAATGTAAATTTATTACCATATAGTCTGATATGAAAGCATGAACTGGGTATGCTACGCACCCATGTGAGCATGTAAGTTGCACAAGCTAAGAAGGGTGTTATTGTTATTGTTATTATTTTTTATCTTAAGGATGCACGCATGTTCTTACCCCAAAAGCCATCACCATACTAAACACTGCACTTAGAAATGTTCCACCAAGGACAATTTTTTTAAATTCTGTAACAAAATTATAATATTATAATTAAAATTATAATTTGTTATTATTTATTATGACTATATTATTATTTTGTTATTTGTTATATATGATAGTATATAATTTGTTATTATTTTTGTTATTTGTTATTACTATATTATTATTATTACTATTATTAGATGATATTGACCTAGCGACAAGCTGTGTGACTACTGGCAACAATTGTTGCCGGTTATAAAAATGCTATTTTCTTTTAAACAAAGTACAAAATGGAATAAAGAAATACATAACATGATTTAGAGGGACTCAACTGATAAAATTATATGCCTTACAACTCTGAAAAAAATTTGGGCATAAATGGGTTAATGCTGAAAGGTACATACAGGTTTTGGAGCAACATATGTTGCCATCCAAGCAACGTCTTTTTCATGGACGCCCCTGCTTATTTCAGCAAGACAATGCCAAGCCACATTCTGCACGTGTTACAACAGCGTGGCTTCGTAGTAAAAGAGTGCGGGTACTAGACTGGCCTGCCTGTAGTCCAGACCTGTCCCCCATTGAAAATGTGTGGCGCATTATGAAGCGTAAAATACAACAATGGAGACCCCGGACTGTTGAACAACTTAAGCTGTACATCAAGCAAGAATGGGAAAGAATTCCACCCAAAAAGCTTCAAAAATTGGTCTCCTCAGTTCCCAAATGTTTACTGAGTGTTGTTAAAAGGAAAGGTGATGTAACACAGTGGTAAAAATGCCCCTGTGCCAACTTTTTTGCAATGTGTTGCTGCCATTAAATTCTAAGTTGATGATTATTTGCAAAAGAAAATAAAGTTTCTCAGTTCGAACATTAAATATCTTGTCTTTGCAGTGTATTCAATTGAATATAAGTTGAAAAGGATTTGCAAATCATTGTATTCTGTTTTTATTTACGATTTACACAACGTGCCAACTTCACTGGTTTTGGGTTTTGTACATTTGGAGGGACTCAACACTCTTACTTCTGCTTACAAAACACTTGACTCTTCTTCAGAGTCCTCCTCATTTCTCTAAACAATTTTGAACTTCAGGAGCCGTATTAAGGGTTAAGATGCTTAGTAAATATATTTGATCTTTGAGGGAGTAAGTCTTAACTTCAAGGGAAATTTTAGGAATCATATCCATATGCATTTCAGTTGTACTTTACAATGCTGATGTACACTAAACAAAAGACTTAATGTTTGTCCCTCTTTATTTACATTGGAACTGTCTTTAGAAATCAGATTTTTGTGGCCAGTTTGGATAATGAGTCTGTGTTGTGATAGAAACTAAACTTACTGAAAGGCCACGGTGGACTACAGATTTAAATTTTATAGCAATATTCAGTTTTCTACTGCACAATTTTTAAAGTCATATTCTCAATCGATCAGAGTATTATCAAAGTTAGATTACCATAGAAGCAGAGGGGGCCTGATCAAGTGCCAAGGTTGCCAGGTTGACCCTGTCAAAAGAAAATCCAAAATATTCACGACTGATAACTTCAAAGCAGGGAGAATACAGTATTTCCCTTTCCAGGATAATGTTATAAAATAGCCTGAGCACAGAACTATCTTTAAGCAATGGAAATAAATCACCCTTCAACGTGAAGCCATATGCTGTACTGGTCACACAAGCTCCTCAGACGTCCCAACTTGTCTGTGCGTCCTGTCCAAGGGGTTCCTGTTAGGCGAAAAAAGGCAATGGGATATCATAAGCAACAATCTCTAAATAAAAGTTTTAATATCTTTTCCATCCCCCTGTAATTCATAAGTCTGCAAAAATATTTTTCTTTACCTGCATTTACGATCAATAGCAATGGAAGCTTGCCAGTTTCAATGTCCTCTCTTAGAAGTTTTTCCAGCAAAGCAATGTCCTGATAGTGCAAACAGGATGTAAGTCAAAACTAATTCTTTTAAACTCCCTCACAGGTTTCTATGTTTTCCTCCTAGATTGGATTATCCTACCATTTGGTGTTGGGATCCAAAGATGGTATTGCATGGGACCGTGCACAGACTAGAGAGTGGGAGACCCAGCTAATGACACAGACAGTTGACATCAAAAATCATTTGTGTATTTGCATGAAATGAAAGACATTATGTATGATTAAGTATTACAAAATAAATAAATACTTCAGTTGCCCTGCACTACACAGATATCTTGCATATATGGTTCTGTGTGACTGACCGACCGACAGAAAGACAGACAGACAGACAGACAGACAGACAGACAGGATACACATTGATACTTCATAGGGGGGCCAGATGGGGCCAGTGAAAATCTTGCCACCCCTTACGGTACTGGGTTGATCAAAAGTCAACATTTCAAGCTGTCATGTCCTACCTGGCTACATAGATGTTGTCCCAGTCCAGGCCTTCCAGAGGTACTCTGATAGATGACCGGCTGTTTGTAGCTGAGGACGGCATAGCCCTCAGAAGCATATTCTTCATAGCGTGCATTTATGACCAGTCGACAAACTTTCACTAGGCCATCCCTGTCGTCTTCATGAAAGTATGCCGAACCATTCTCAAACCTGATGGGCAGATTAGCCAAATGGATAGGACAAAGTACTGGAGCAACTGCAACTATGTTGTTGAAGAAATTATTCACATCTAAACAAAATTAAAGAATTGGGTTGGATTTTGATTCTTATTTAGCACTTCTGATAATTGATAACTTTAATCCACATACACAAAATTGGATGAACTATGAAGAAAATAACTTCAAAATCTTGTTTGGTATGTTGTATAATGCAGTGGTGTCTGGTCCATTTAATAATTAACCAATAAAATCAAATTAATGAGAGGACCTAAAATAAACCATTTGCAGAAGATTAAGACCACTGAAAACAACAAATCCAGACACAGCATTTCATTGTCTGGATTTTTACTTAAACAACAGTACATGTACACAAACTGCATACAATATGCATGCATATACATTTGCATATGAACACAATAATGACCTTACTTTATTCACAAAGCAAATATACAAGCACATGAGTATTTTATCTTGTTAATATAAAACTAAACAAGAAACCCTGAATCAATTATGTAAAGCATAATGAGAAATTGTGACCCCCAACTGCTTATTTAGAATCAGACATTTCCATCTTCACCTGATTTTACTTTGAGATGTGTTGATTAACTATTATTAGATTATTTTGATATTAGAGCAACGAAAAATCCTCACAAACTGCATTTCCCTCTAGGTTGCCCCCTCGCTTACATTACTGCTCTGAGCCATCCACAATTAAATCATTATTCAACACTCATCTTTTGAAACAAGCGTGTCATGTGTGATTGTGCTGTGTGTGTGTGTTTGTATGTAATGTATATTTTTACGTGTTTTTAATTTAACGTATTTCCCTTCTTATGTAATAAACAGTGTCTTCGAGTTTCTGAAAAACACCCTTCATCTCAGTAACACATTAAAAATAGAGCCATTTGCTCTGATTTAAACTGGTAGAGCATGCTCTTTGCCTCGGGCCTACCTGAACAGTTTGCAGAGCCACAGTGTGGTGTCAGATAGGATTCTGGTTGTCAGCTTTCGCAGTCGCCTTATGTCCAATGCTGAGATAAAGGCTGCAAGGCTGTGACCTAACAAGGCCATGTAGCCTTGTTCACCCACATTCTGCATCCTGCTGGAAACCAAAGCCATTGGAACACTTTAAAAGTGGAAAAGGTACTCTTTCAGGTTTAATTCAGGTGCTGACAAGTATTAAGTTCTTTGCCCAAACATCTCCTACATGAGTGAGCAGACATCAAGATTACACTAACCAATCATTGTACAAGGTATACCTGGGGCCTGTTGCACAAAACCAAGATAAGGGATTAAGCCGGGATATCTTGGTTATCCTGGATCAACTAATCCATGATGTGGTTGCACAAAAGTGGGATAGGGGGAAGTGGGATATGTTTTGATATATGTTACCATGGAGATTTATTCTGTGGAGCTAGCCTGCTCCAGACCAGGCTAAGATCCAGGATTTATTTAATCTCATCCCTTTTCTCAGTCAGCAGTCCCCACAAACAGAAATTAATATTTATTCCACTGCCCACCACACATCGTAATCACATTCAACAAGACCCACTGACATTATTTAAAATTTTGTGATCATTTATTGCAATGGTTTTAGATAAAATTATGATTTTATATGATTTTGCAATCATTAGATAAGTTATCCACAGAATATAAATAAAATGCACATCACATATTAGTTAAAATAAAAGTCAGATAGTCAGATGGTGTTTCTTTATTGAATAAGATAAGCAGGTAAACCATCAGCTCCTTTAAAACTGAGGTCACACAGTGCTCAACAAGACAGAACGTACAGAATCAAAGCATATTATAAAACACAAGAATAAATGCACATTCAAAGGTCTGAAAACACAAGAAAAAATGCACATTCAAAGGTCTGTATATAATCCACCCCACGTGTCTGCACAGCGAGATAAATGCAGGACAAATCCAAACACAACAAATGAACAGACAGATGAATGATGCAGTAGCCCCTCTGCAGGCCTTTATACAGCACAATCATAATAGGACAAAATAATTTAAAATTAAACACATTTGTCTGCCATTGCAGGTCATATTTAACTTCAATTTACAGCATGCATAACTAAAACAATTTAAGATGTATTGGTATCTGACCAGCCAGCCACTGTTGTCTATGTGTGAAGGCACTCTGGGGGTCTGTTCTTCCTCAGGCAGGCCACATTGTAGAGGTCATCACAGGCCACCTGCCCTGTCTGGACTGACCCTCAGGTTTTGGTGACAATGAAAGCGTGCCTTTAGAAGGCCAAAGGTCGTTTCTATTTGGGCCCCTGTCCCGTCATGGGCATGTATAGCTGCTGTGCTCCCTGAGTGTCTGTAAACCGTGTGAGGACAAAAGGCTGGCAGGTATACGCTCGGTCCCCCAGCAACACACCTGAGAATTCACCTGTAAAAACAGAATACCATCATCATCATAACCTCAGAAACAGAGACATTCTTGAGACAGCCATGATGTTAAAGTGGTTATCAATAGAAGCTGTGGGGCTCACCTCGTGATAGGTGCTGGTAGACTGCAGAGGTCAATTTGCCCCAACATTGCTGATCAGGCAGTCAGCACCTGAAACTATAAGATGTAGACTATTAAACAAATCAATGTACATCACAAGGAGTGCACAGTGTTCATTAAATAACAATATCAAAAAGTCATGTTCACTTGAACATTAATGCTGTGAAAGGATTTCCTATTCACAAAATCACCCTCAATGGCACCTGTTGCATGTCAGCTTTGGCCCAGTCATGTTTAATCTACACACACACGCACATGCACACATATGGCTTTAAGTGGTTATTTCACGACCTACCCACGTACACATGCATGCAGAGCCGTCTTGCCCATTAGGCAATATAAGCAAAAGGCGCCATGGCCTCCAGGGGGTTGCCACAAAATCTGTGAAAAAAATTCACCTTCAATATAATTATATGAAAACTAGTTATTACTATTAACTCTTAAAATAGAAAAGCTCACAGTGATTCAAATGTTAAGGTATTGCATAGCGTAAATGTAGTTAATGTATAGAGTTATTGTTTGCTAACTGTGTGGTTATTTAAATTGTTTGATGTTGATTTTTGTACTTATGATTATTACAATTATTATTATTTGTTGGCCTATTTAAAGGGTTTTTATTTTGTGGTAAGGGTATTTTTATTGTATTTCATAATTTCTCTGTACGTATTTGTAATTTGTTAAGTATGTGAATTTGGTGACACTTTTTCTTATAAATTAAAGACAATAGTAAAAACAATGCTGTTTGATTTCTTATGTAAGCATATGTTAATCGCTGATGGAGGAGGGCATCATATAAAATCTCGCCTAGGGCCCCACATTGGGTAGAGACGGCTCTGCATACACGCACAAACTCGTGTACTCTTGCATACATATAATCCAACAGTATAATAGCATCAGTAATAATAGCATGATTCATAAGGAGCAAACATGGATGTTTTAATTTCAGTTCCACGTGCAATTCAACAAATTCATAATCAGGACACAACTATGATTTTGGAGACGTTAATTAACTATCTGGATTGATATTGTGATGTTTCAGCGGAGTATGGAGTGTGCACTACTTACAGATTCAGGCGGTCTGCAATGCTTCCTGTCGTTGTTGTATCGCCGTGGCGGTGTTTCCTCTTTTTTTATTAAGGTCTTTAACCTCCTCATACGCGTCCATGAAGACTTCCTGCTCCGATGGAGAGAAGCACGCCGCTCTTGTTGTCATGGTGAATCCGTGATTCTGTAATCAATCGCGGGGCTGTTTAAGGAATCGCGTGCGCGCACTGATCCGGGATTGGTTACACCTGGCTTGATGAATCCGTGTGCTCTCATCTAATGATGGGAATTCAGGCTCTTTTTAGAGAACCGGCTCTTTCGGCTCGGCTCACTAAAAAGAGCCGGTTCTTTCAGCTCCCAAACGGCTCTACAGATTTTTTTGTTGCTTTAATCAACATATTACCAATAATGATGTAAAATTATGCACAAAATGAATTAATAATGTAAAAAAGCCTGCATTATACTTTTTTATTTATATATGTTTATTATATAAATATGTCTTTATTTTTTCACTCTACAGTGCAACAAAAATATAAATTATAAAATACAAAAACAATCTTTTAACTATTTACAATGGAACTTTTAACAAATTTAAACTTTTAACTTTTTTCTACTAAAAAAATTTAAAGTCAAGCAACACAGAATCCCTGAAAAACACACAACACAACAAAACATAAATTAAAATATTTAATTTATCGCTCCGTGTTGCTCCTTGCGCTCTTTCTCTCTCGTCTCCCTGACTCTCTCTGTTCTCTTGACCTGTTCGTGTGCTGCTGCTGTGTGTGTAACTGCCGCCCCTCCCCCCTCTGCTCAGCGCACTAAGCGCAGACACAGAGACTACACCACACATATTGACCAATCACGTGTGGCTTCAAGAGAAAAAGAAGAGAGAAAAAAAACAACAACAACAAAAGCGGCTCCCCCAATCAGGAGCCGGCTCCCGTCGTTCACTTCAAAGAGTCGGCTCTCAGAGCAGTTACGTTCGCGACCAACACATCACTACTCTCATCCTCGCTTGGTCTTTTGTGCAGCCAACTAAGCCTGAACCCTCTTGTTTTGGATTCGATGAGCCAGGCTTAGTCATTTATCCTGGGAGGTATTCCACGAAGCTGGCTAAAAAGGCTGGGCTATCGCCGGTAAGTGTGGCTTGAATAAGCGGCCACTTTAATCTCAGCTGCAACTCATTCCACTAACGAGGCTCAGCTGTTTTTCAGAGGTGCTTATTCTAGCCAGGCTGATCCAAGCTGCGGCTAAGCGCGCATCCAGGGTAGATAAAAAGCCCCGACGTGTCGATTGTCGAAATGACGAGATCATGTCAAAACCAAGAGCGGAGATATTTTCCTCGGCGGAGCAAAAACTCCTCATGGAGTTGTATGAGGACTACAAGGGGAAAATCACAAAAAATGGCAACACGGTTGCAATTAATAAGGCCAGAGACGCTGCCTGGCAAAGCATCGCCGACCAATTAAATATGTAAATAATTGTTTTTTTTAATTTCTAATGAAGCCTTTAGCCTATGTGTACACACGCACACGTCTGAAAATTTAGATTTTCAGAGGGCATGTTTTTGAACACTGATTAGGGATAACCCACAACTGAAATGATTGTCTATTTAATCTGTAATGTTTTAGTGCGTAAAATAGTCTTGACGTCTTTGTTTTTGATGGATTTTAACAGGAGCAATTTAAACAGTCAAAAAAGGACGTTGCAGCAGGTCAAGATTAAATTCAAAAATATTTTAGAAAGTGGTAAGTTGCCTCTTTCCACATGTGAAATTCGTCAAAATAGCACCACCTGATGAAATGAAAGCTGTTCAAAACCAGTTGATGAAGTGGATTTCTTCATACACACACACACACACACACACACACACACATATATATATATATATATATATATATATATATATATATATATATATATACACATACATATGTGTGTGTGTATATATATGCATGGATGAAACAGCATAGTTTGTTTTATAGTTTTTGTGTAATGTGATGGTGGTATTCATTATTTTACATATAGGCCTAATTCATGTTCTTGATTTGACAAATATATATCCATAATGGATGAATATAGCAGCAACATAGGTAACACCCAAAACCGAAGTAGGCAAACTTAGAAAAAAATGGGCTACTTCATGTGGTGATGTTTCATCAAACACTGAATAAAACAGTATAAAAAACATGTAGGCTATAGAGGAGATGTCATTTTTTTTTTATTAGGGATGATAGTGCTACAGTGCCCTATATTTAAATAAGGGAGAAGACACAAATTAGCTTGTACACAAATAAAGTAGTTATCTCATCATTTGGTATTACCTTTAGATTATCATGATCAGAATGGACCGCTGGTAAAAGGAATGTATTTTTTATGGAAAATGTGGCTGTTGTCACCTATTTTTTTAAGACAATTTGTTCCTTTATTCTGTTATGTGTTGACTGTACTTTGAGGGTGACAGAAGAAAGAAAATCAGATATTTTAAAATAGTTACCACTGGTGGGATCGAACCCACGGCGCAGTGAAAAGCACAGCTTACTGCGACGCATCACCCTGCACTCTGACCACTGAGTGGCCACTTACTTTCTTGTATGGGTAGCAAATAGTGTAGTATCTGACATGTCTTGATTCACAGTTATTCTGGTGATGTTTAAAAAAGGTTCCAATTTATGTTTCCGGAAAAGAATATCATTCATTACAGATCGAGATTAATTTAATGTGAGACATGCAGTTCACAAGGCGTCTTTCGGAAGCCCGTCGGACCTTCTGTGAGACGCAGCTAAGGTAAGCTTGACCGTAAGCCTGCCCGGGACCAGGCTTGTCGCTCTGGCTGATTTACCGTGGTTACCAAGCCACGCTAGCCCTAAGCCTCGTAAGTGGAACCAAACTCTCACTAAAGTTAGCTAAGCTAACCGAAATAAGCCAGGCTTTGAGCTCAGCCAGCTTCGTGGAATACCCCCCTGGATGTCTGAATCCAACTTTTGTGCAACAGGCCCCTGTTCTGCTTTTTAACAAACATGTCTAACCAGCTTTTCACAGCAACAACCAATGCATTTAGGCCGGGACCACATGAGTACGATATATTCCTAAACGCACATTTTTCCGTCCAATTGGGCCTCTCAACCACACAAACTCAGCGATTTCACCCAAATAAACAGAGATATTTTAGAACGGATAAAAAAGTGGAGAAATAAAAAAATATCCAGTTGAGTGGATCCGTGTAGCGATATTAAACGGAGGTGGTGTTTGTATTGTAATGGCACTATTTTATGTGCAAGGACACGAAAGTGACGTTAATACAGGGAGTGACAATACAGGAAGCTGCCCGTGAGTAGTCAGATTACGCGGCAGAAGCAGTTCATGTTGGTCCAGTCAGTCCCAGTACACTGTTATGTTTTGACTCCTGTCAGTAAAGTCAACAAAAACAGCTCCCGCGTCCTGACGATAATTCTGCATAACAGTACATGGTGTCAGAGGTTGCCCGAAGATGGCGAAGTTCCCACCTCCGGAGAGTTTTGACTTCTCGCGGCCAGAACAATGGCCGGAGTGGCACCAGCAATTTCACCGCTACCGGATAGCAATGAAGCTCAACAAAGAAGATGCAGAAGTACAGGTCTGTACACTGCTCTACTCGCTTGGGAAGGAGGTCGAGCAGGTTTATAAGACTTTCATGTTTTCAGATGAGGATGATCAGAATGATTATGAGACTGTAATGGAGAAACTGGACAACTACTTTGTGCCAATAGTGAATATTATTCATGAAAGAGCTCGTTTCCATCAGCGCACTCAACATCCGGGTGAGACAGCAGAGGAATACATCAGGAGCCTGCATGAGCTAGCAGACACCTGCTCATTTGCTGATGCCAAGGATGAAAATATCTGTGACAGGTTGGTCATTGGGATATTAGACAAAAGGCTATCAGAGAAGCTACAGCTGATGCCTGACTTGACGCTCAATAAAGCGGTAGAGCTAGTGAGTAGCATACAAGCGTCCGCCACCCAGAGACAAACAGAGGCACAATAATGGTCATGGATGCAATAAAGGGGCCAAAGTGAAACAAGCACAGCATGGAAACAAAGGACACAAATGCTATAGATGTGGTCGTGTGCATGCTAAACAAGACAAGTGTCCAGCACGTAATGCTGAATGCCACAGCTGCAAGAAACTGGGACATTTTGCAGTTGTTTGTCGCTCCCGTGTCGTTAACGAGGTAACTGCACCCGAAGAGGAAAATACACAGAGCCAAGTACATTTCCTTGGAGAAATCACAGATGTGAAGGATTCAAGCAATGCATGGACAGTGAAACTGCCAATACAAGGTATTGAAATCGACTTCAAGATTGATTAAGGAGCAGATACAAGTGTCATTCCAGAGGAGACATTGAGTCAGCTACAGAATAAGCCAAAACTACAGAAAACAGTGAACAAACTCGACAGCCCAGGTGGTAAACTGAACTGTATAGGTCAATTTGTAGCTACCACAATATGGAAAGGGAACAGATTCAGGTTCAAAGTGAATGTGACAAGAGGTTCACATGGAAGCCACTTACTGAGTCGCAATGTTGCTGTTGCAATGGGCTTAATTAAGCGCATAGAGGAGATTAATACTACTGCACAGCTGAAAGATTCTTGCCTAGGTGAAGTTGGCAAACTGAAAATAAAGCTCATTAAAATCACTCTTAAAGAAGATGCAGTCCCCTACAGTGTGTCAACTGCCAGACATGTGTCAGTGCCCGTGCTACCTAAAGTAAAACAGGAGCTAGATCGCATGGTAAAGACTGGTGTAATTCAACCTATTACAGAGCCGACAGAGTGGTGTGCTCCAATGGTTCCCGTATCCAAGAAAAACAAAGACCAGCCAAGATTGTGTGTTGATTTAGAAGTGCTGAACAAAAGCTGTGAAAAGGGAAAAATACCTCCTACCCACCATTGATGATATCCTGCCAAAACTTGCCGGTGCCAAGGTGTTCTCCCTTTTAGAAGCTGCCAGTGGCTTCTGGCAGATACCGTTAGACAGCGAGAGTGCCAAACTAACAACATTCATTACTCCTTTTGGTAGATACTACTTCAATAGACTACCATTTGGAATCACAAGCGCACCTGAAATTTTTCAACGTGAAATGACAGAGCTCTTGAAGGACCATGAGGGCGTGGCCACTTACATAGACGACATTCTCATTTATTCTGACACAACTGAAGAGCATGAGGTGAGACTTCAGAAAACCCTGGACATTCTCAAGAAAGCAGGGTTAAAGTTAAACCATGAGAAATGTCTCCTACGCCAGCAACAACTTGTCTATCTGGGACATTGCATTGATGAACATGGAATCCGACCAGACAAGGCTAAAGTCAAGCCGTCACTGAACTTGAACCACTGAGTAATGTCACTGACCTGAGGAGGATTCTGGGAATGATCCATTACCTAGGCAGGTATCTCCCAAACCTGTCCGAGGTCACCGAACCCCTCAATGACCTTCTAAAAAATGATGCAACATGGGCTTGGACCGCAGCTCAGGAGGAAGCCTTCAATAAGGTGAAGCAGCTTGTCACAAAGTCTCCTGTACTAGCATTCTATGATGTTAATAAGCCAGCTATTGTAAGCGCAGATGCTAGTAGTTATGGTTTAGGTGGAGTCCTGCTACAGAACCATGACGGCCAGCTGAAACCTGTAAGTTTTTGTTCCAGAACACTCACAGCTGCTGAACAACATTATGCCCAAATTGAGAAGGAGCGTCTTCCAGCAGTATGGGCTTGTGAGAAATTTTCCAGATATCTCTATGGCTTAGACTCCTTTACCTTGCAGAGTGATCACAAACCCCTGGTTCCTCTAATAAATAGCAAAGATCTCCATTCAGTTCCTGTGAGGTGTCAGAGACTACTGCTACGCATGATGCGCAACAACCTCACAGCTGTATATGTCCCTGGGAAAGAGCTTGTTAGACACACTTTCCAGACATCCACAAGCAGCTGTTACACGAGAAATTGCAGAACTGACAAGCGAGATACAAGCCTATGAGGAAGCAGTTCATAAGTCATGGCCTATCTCACCCACTAAACTCAACTTGGTTAAGCAACAAACCAGAGAAGATGAAGAACTGCAGATGGTCCAACACTATGTGCTCACAGGATGGCCCAAGTACGCAGTTAAGGTACCAGACAAGGTAAAAGCCTACTACAGCTCTTACGGTGTCAGACAACCTAGTGTTGTACAACGATAGAACAGTAGTGCCAGAAAAGATGAGGCCTGAGATTTTGAAACGGATTCATGATGGGCACCAAGGCATCGTAAAGTGCAGAGAAAGAGCTAAGTGTAGTGTGTGGTGGCCGAGAATAAGCAGAGACATTCAGGACATTTGTCACAGGGTGACGAGTAGTGTGTGTGAGTGTATGTATGCACACGTGTGTCTGCTTGAGCCTGATCACCACCCTCTCTCTGTAGAAGCAGCACATGCACAATCAGGCCACAGGTGTGGGTAGTTTGGGGCCCCTTAGATTTAAATTTCCATTAGTGATTATTTGATTTAGTTCCTTTTGTGTTGGATTCCTTACTTTACTGTGTTTCATTAGTTTATTCCCACCCAGAAGATATTGCTAAGGCTCTTAAATTAGCTCTAACAACTGGACACTGATAGGTCTGTGGTCACCCTGACAGATATCTTGTTGATTCTTTTTAAAGTTATTGGCCCTCACCTGTGCTGGAACCTGCGAGAGGAGGACTCTCCCTGGAAACCTATGGACAAACTGTTGGACTGTCTTTTTTAGAACTGATCCTTGAGTATCTTTTAATCTGTTTATAGAGTTTTTGTAATAAAGAAATATTTTACATTTCAATCTTCTCCTGGTGTTGTTGTCTGGTGTCTTTTGCTCCTCAACAGAAATTGATGGTATTGCACTGTCCTAGTCCCCCTCCACTCGGTGACATTTGGCGTTGTCGGGCAGGATTTCTGTTGAGTCTGAGCAACTTCACCTTGCAGCATGCCTGGAGAGGAACAGTCAGCTGCAGAACAGGCTACAGGTCAGCAAGCTACAATGATGCCTTTTGTTATGGGGATGCCATGGGTACAGAGGTTTGGTGGTTCTGGATCAGAGGTCAAATTGGGAGAATGGCAAACACAAATAGAAACCATGTTGAGCTTTCAGCCACTCAATGATGCCCAAAAAGCAGATTTGATCATGGGGTTTCTAGATGGGGAGGCAAAAAGAGAAATATTGACACTAGAGAAAGCTAGTCGGAACACCCCAAAGAAAATATTTGCTGTATTATCTACATTGTATGTTGACACCACGCATGTATCTGTCCTAAGAGTGTAATTTTTTAATTGCAGACAGGAACCTAACCAGTCCCTTAGGTCCTTCTCTCTTCGCCTCAGAGAACTGTTTCTTAGGTTGAAGCGAAAAAATGATGCGGGTCTAGAACACAGTGACATCCTTCTGCGGGATCAGTTCATTATGGGACTCAGAGAGGGGCCCATCCGGCAAGAGCTGAGGCGTCAGGTAAGAAAACAGCCAGCCCTCTCATTTGATGAGGTAAAATTAGAAGCCCTTTCATTAGAAGAAGAACAGGATAAGTGGTCCGTAGACCCCACATGCTTGGCTGTAAATGGGCCTAACCCTTCCTTACCAAAAGATTTTAATGACTGGAAACAAGAATTACGTAGAGAGATACTAAAAGAGGTGAAGGAACAACTTACAGAGACAGCAAAAATACTAGTCAACGAGTTGCGGGCAGAAATCACTAGTGCTCCATGCCCCCCTGTATCTGCATCCCGGCCCAGAGCTTTTTCAGATGATCCTAGCAGGGCAAGACAGAGGTTCAGAGCCCCATCAAATAACCAAGAATTTAAGTGGGATGCACGTGGCCGCCCCATTTGTTATCAGTGCAAAGAACCAGGTCACATCCAACGCCACTGCCCCCATAATGACACACCACAGGGTTTTTAGCTCCACCGGTCACTGTGGGTCAAGTGACCGGACCCCCCCAATGCGACCCTACCCATAAACTAGCAGAAGCCACCATTGCTAGAGCTTGCCCCGTAGCAGAGGTCAGAGTAGATAACATGAATGTTAAATGTTTAGTAGACACTGGTTCCCAGGTCACACTATTCAGTGAAAGTCTATGTAAAGACCTCTTTAAAGATAGACAGACTACCAATACTGACCTCCCATGGTTGACCTTACGGGCAGCTAATGGACTTAAAATCCCTTACATTGGATATATGGTTGCGGACTTCATTGTGGGGGGTGTAACAGTGCCATCACGTGGAATTGTTGTAGTGAGGGATGACTGTTTGGGGGAACATAAAGCCCTTCTGGGAATGAATGTGATCTGGGGCTGTTGGGACCAAATGTTTAAAGACAGAAATAGACTCTGCCCAAATCCCCAGGTACAGAACTTTGGGAAAGAATGGGACAATGTGTTTGCAGACTGCAGGAGGATCCAAGCTGCTGGGACAAAAGAACAATGGGAAGGCACTGCCCGGGTTGCCTGCCGCTATGCAGTGACTGTTCCAGCCCAGAGTGAAGCCCTGTTGTGGGCCAGGGTGTCACCAGCCCTTGAGAACCGCTGTGCCCTAGTGGAGCCTTTCGGAGGAGACATAGGAGTTGAGGTATCCAGGACTCTAGTAATGGTAAAAGGGGGGAGGGTCCCTGTAAAGGTGCATAATGTTAACCCTTACCCAGTCTCCCTGTATAAACTCCAAAAGTTAGCCACAGTTTCTGCTGTAGATCCCCTGGATGTGAGGGAGGGCACTGATGTCTCCCTCACAGAAGTGAGCCCAGGAGTGGTGGAGGTGGGGGTTATTCAGGCTGGTCAGGGCCAAGACTCAGGGGAGGGGGACAAGCTGACTAACACCTTATCTCACAGCGACCACCTCAGTGGGGAACAACAACATCAGTTTAATCAACTTTTGGCTAAGTTGCGTCATGTATTTTCCACTCATGAAGAAGACTATGGCCACACTGACATTGCCAAACATCATATTCCTACAGGTGATGCTGCCCCTATTCGAGAGAGGTTTAGACCGCTGCCCCCTACCCTCTACAAGGAGATGGGCACCTTGTTACAAGGTATGTTGGATAAAGGGGTTATTAGAGAAAGCTGCAGCCCCTGGGCCGCACCAATTGTCCTAGTGCAGAGGAAATGTGGTGCTTGCCGGTTATGTGTGGATTACCACAAGCTAAACAGTATGACACACAAAGATGCTTTTCCCCTTCCATGCATTGAAGACTCCCTCACTAGCCTGACCAAAGCAGAATGGTACACCACATTAGATCTTGCCAGTGGCTACTGGCAGGTGGAGCTGGAGGAAAGAGACAAGGAAAAGACAGCGTTTAAGGCCCCCCTTGGCCTCTTCCAGTTTGAACGGATGCCATTCGGGCTATGTAATGCACCAGCAACATTTCAGAGACTAATGCAAAGGTGTTTGGGTAATCAATTAACCGAATCTGCCTTAGTATACCTTGATGATGTGGTAATCTTTTCCCCTGATTTTGCTACACATTTGCAGCATCTAGAGACAGTGTTCCAGTCCCTGGCACGCTATGGCTTGAAGCTCAGACCTGAAAAGTGTCAGTTCTTTCAGAAAGAAGTTAAGTTCCTGGGCCATGTGGTGAGTGGACAAGGTGTTTCACCAGACCCTGAGAAGGTGACTGCAGTACAAAAGTGGGACCCACCAACAACAGCAAAGCAGGTACACCCTTTTTTGGGGTTTGTGGGATATTACCGGCGCTTTATTAAGGACTTTGCTAAGATTGCTAAGCCCCTTCATGAACTTTTGGTGGGTAGAAGCCGCAGGCAAAGGGGTGGGTCACCACCTATTAACTGGACTAACGAGTGTGAGGCGGCCTTTCAGTCACCAAAGAAAGAACTGCTTAAAGCACCAATATTGGCCTATGCTGACTTCCGGCGCCCCTTTACCCTTTACACCAATGCTAGCCATCTAGGTTTGGGGGCAGTCCTGGCACAAGAACAGGATGGCCAAGAAAAAGTCATAGCTTAGGCCAGCCGCAGCCTTCATCCTGCCGAACGTAATGACTCTAATTATAGTTCATTTAAGCTGGAATTGCTTGCAATGAAGTGGGCCATTGTGGAAAAATTTAAAGACTACCTGTGGGGTGCAAAAGTGACTGTGGTAACAGATAATAACCCCCTTGTACATTTGCAGACTGCAAAACTGGCAGCTGTTGAACAAAGATGGGCTGCTCAGCTGGCCAATTTTGACTACACCATAAAATATAGACCAGGGAGGGAACACACTAATGCAGATGTGTTGTCCAGGCTGCCTATTCCACACCCAGAACAGGAAACAACAGAATCAGTATCTGAGGAATTGCTGGTCGGTGTAGTGGTGGCCCCCGGGACCCCGGCAGAGACTGTACCCACAGGCTGGGGGTGGGACCCCGGTCGCTGGAAGGAGCTACAGGAAAAGGATGAGACACTCCAGATGGTGAGAGGGTACCTTCATAGAGGTTGGCTCCCTAAAGGCCCTGAACGGGTTAGCCTCCCCGAAACGGTAAAGAAACTTTTGAACCACTGGAGGTGGCTACACCTGAGAGACGGTGTGGTATGCCGTAATGTAAAAGACTCACTAACTCACAAGACTCTCCAACAGGTGCTTGTACCTGCAGACCAGACAAAAGCCTTGTGGGAGGCCTACCACTCTGAAACGGGCCACCAAGGTGTGGAAAGGATGATGTCGCTTCTTTTGAGGGGGTTCTACTGGTCAGGTATGGAAGAGACTGTTAATTCTTGGACTCAAACCTGTCCCTGATGTGTGTTAAGAAAAGCTAAGCCAGAGACTAGGGCCCCATTAGTCCCCATTGTGCCCAAAGCGCCATTATATATTGTTTCAATGGATTTCCTGACCCTGAGCCATCCCACTGATCGTTATCAGAACATTCTAGTTGTAACAGATTTATTCACTAAGTATGCCTGGGCTATTCCCACTGCTGACCAAACTGCCACCACCACTGCCCGTGCCCTATGGAACCATGTGATACAGCCTTTCAGCTGTCCAGAAACCTTTCACTCAGATCAAGGCCCCAATTTTGAGTCAAAAGTGATCTCAGAATTGTGCAACCTGTATGGCTGCCGCAAGAGTCATACTACCCCTTACCATCCCCAGGGAAATGGGGGGTGTGAACGGTTCAACCAAACCTTGTTAAACTTGCTAGGCACCCTAGAAGCAGAGAAGCAAAACAGATGGCCAGAGTACTTACCTGGATTAGTCCATGCTTATAATAACAGTGTTCATAGTTCCACAGGGTATGCACCAACATATTTAATGTTCGGCCGCCACACAAGGCTGCCAATTGAAATGGTGACTGGCGCAACAGGGGCACAAACAACAACTACAACCGGTGAGTGGGTTGTAAGGCATGCAGAACAGCTGTCATATGCTTATAGCAAGGCATGTGAAAACCTCAGAAAGTCAGCAGAGAAAAATAAGAGACTGTATGATAAGACTATTGAGATGCCCCATTGCTTCCAGGTGAACGAGTCCTCGTGCTGGACCACAGGAGACAAGGCAAGGGAGAAGCTGAGTGACCGGTGGGAAAACCAGACCTATGTGGTAGTGGGACGTCCCGATACAAGCCTGCCTGTCTACAAGATCAGACCAGAGGGAAAAGACGGGCCCGAGCGCATCCTCCATCGTAACCACCTCTGGCCCTGTTTATTGTACCCCCAGCCTGAGCCAGCCCGACCTGCCAGCCAAAGGGCCCCGGGGCCTCCTCTACCCACTTGGGGGCTGATGTTCCAAGCAGGCCATAACGAGGCACGAGAGGAGGCAGGGAGCTGGGCCAGTACCACGATGCTCCCACAGGTCCAACCTGGGTAACCCTCCTCTTAGATATAGATGATGGATGAATGTTCTAGGGACTAGAACTCTTTGGTTTGGGGGAATGTCACAGGGGGACAAGTGAGGTGTGTATGTGTGTGTGTGTGTGTGCGCGCAGGTGTTTCTGCTTGACGCTAATCACCGCTCTCTCTCTCAGCACGCAGCACGGGTGTAATCAGCGCACAGGTGTGGGTAGTTTGGGGTCTCTGTCCTTTTACTCTTTTAGTTTCACGAGGCAGCGGACACGTGACGAAGCCTGAGGAGCAGCTGAGCTGACGGGAGCAGACGTACGCGATAAACGCTCTGGTGAACGCTTTCGGTGGTCGGACGGCTGTGACAGCAGGACGGCACCTTGTTCAGGTGTGGGAGACAGCGCAAGAGGAGCGATTCAGACGGAGGAACCTTACCTGCTCCCGGGATGGAAGGAGCTGCTGCTGCTTCGGGGAAACAGGTCGCCACCCGCTAGAGAGACAACGGGGACGCACGGTGCGAGAGGGGGAAGCCACGGATAAAAGCGGAGGGGTGGGGACGCGTTCCACCCTTCCTCCAGATAAGTACCCTTCTACTCTCACTATAGCATACGACACAGAACCTGTGATTTTAACTGCTGCGGCCAAATTATTTTATTTGGACTTTTAACCTACAAGAGAGAACAAACCACCCCTTTGGGGCACCTCCTCCATCAGTTGATACATGGACATTTGCAGTAATCTAGGAATGGGCATATTTTGTTTACTTTGTTGTGGATTTAAATTTTTATTAGTGATTATTTCATTTAGTTCCTTTTGTGTTGGATTCCTTACTTTGCTGTTTTTCATTAGTTTATTCCCACCCAGAAGATATTGCTAAGGCTCCTAAATTAGCTCTAACAACTGGACACTGATAGGTCTTTGGTCACCCTGAGAGATATCTTGTTGTTTCTTTTTAAAGTTACTGGCCCTCACCTGTGCTGGAACCTGCGAGAGGAGGACTCCCCCTTGAAACCTATGGACAAACTGTTGGACTGTCTTTTTTAGAACTGATCCTTGAGTATCTTTTAATCTGTTTATAGAGTTTTTGTAATAAAGAAATATTTTACATTTCAATCTTCTCCTGGTGTTGTCTGGTGTCTTTTGCTCCTCAACAGAAATTGGTGGTATTGCACTGTCCAAGTCCCCTTCCACTCGGTGACACATTGTTAGCACCTGTAAACACTGCCAAGAGTCCAAGCCAACTCAGAAAAGAGAACCCGATTACTACTCCCCTACCTAGTCGCCCATGGGAAAGAGTAGCAGCCGACATATGTGAACTGAACAAACAAAACTACTTGGTAGTTGTGGACTATTTTTCACGGTACATAGTAGTGAGACCACGAAAGCTAAACTGAAAAACATCTTCTCGAGATGGGGCTGCCCAAATGAACTGATCACTGATAATGGTCCACAATTCTCTGGGAGGACTTTCATGCAGTTCTCTCAAGAGTACAACTTCAGACACATCACCACCAGCCCCCACTATGCGCAAGCCAATGGAGAGGCAGAAAGGGCCGTACAGACAGCCAAACGGATTCTGAGACAGGCTGATCCCTTTTTAGCCCTTATGATTTACAGAGCTACCCCGCTACAGGCTACAGGCATGAGCCCAGCACAGCTCATGCTCAGAACGCAGATCTGTACCACAGTTCCAACCTTGGAAACCAAGCTACAGCCCGAATGGCCAGATCTCCAGCACGTGAGCCAGGTTGATGAGAGAGCAAATCAAGGTTACAGATGTGCCTACAATACCAGGCATGACGTCCGACCTCTACCTGAAGTCCAGCCAGGACTCAGTGTTGCTGTGAAGCTGGACAGCGAGAAAGGATGGACAAAGACGGCCACTGTCATTAAACGGTGTGACTCACCACGGTCGTACTTAGTCCAAACAGACGGAGGAGTACTTCGAAGGAACTGCCGTCATCTGAGACCCCTCCTCAGCACTCCAAACACCTCTGAGAAGGATGGAGAAAAGCACTTAGAGTGTGGGGGAGAACCACACTCACCTGCTCCAGTGTCTGATCCACCACCTGATTCACCTCCAGTCACTGTGCCAGTGACTCCAGTACACTTGACCTCCAGTGGCAGACTTGTGAAACCACCAGACAGATATGGAGAGTATGTGAAGTAGTTGCATAATAAACTGTGTTAATGGCAGAGTTCTGTTCAGAGACTGTTAAGGTGAAATGACTGTCATAAAGAAGAAAGCAACTAAGAGACTGTTCTGTTAAACAATACAAAGAGTTAGTTTTGTTATTAAGCAATCATCCTGAGCTAGACTGAGCCATAGTTATTCATGTAGGTGACAATACAGTACAGTTAATTTTGCACGTCTTAAAAGACTCAAAGAAAGGGTGATGTATTGTAATGGTACTATTTTATGTGTAAGGATACGCAAGTGTCATTAATACAGGGAGTGATAAAACAGGAAGCTGTCTGTGAGTAGTCGGATTACGCAGAAGAAGTAGTTCGTGTTGGTCCAGTCAGTCCCAGTACACTGTTACGTTTTGACTTTTGTCAATAAAGTCAACAAAGACAGCTCCCGCGTCCTGACGATAATTCTGCATAACAGTACAGTGTTGACGCGATGACGTCAAGCACCTAGCAACAAGCCACTGTAGCAACGGTTGTCAACAACAACGATGGCCGTAGTAGCAGTTTAATGTTACATGAAGTAACATCATCCGTCCACACAAATAAAATACTCTATTTTATTAGTTTTTTTCGCCATCTTCTTACAGGTACCTTCAGCCGTTTGTTTAAGTTAGATCATTAGACTGCTTCTTCTTCCTGTTTTTGACTGCGCATGCTCATAACGTTCTTCTTCTGTGGTTTTCACATTTTGCTAACCTGCCACCTATCGACCGGGCATGGTATTGCAGGCTCCAGAGGCGATCGTTTTCAGTTTTGCCTCGTATGGACAGAGATATTTCTGTGGTGTGGACAGAGTTTTTTTTTTTTTTAAGCGAGGACGAAGATATCCGGTTAAAAAAAATCCATATACCTGTGGTCCAGGCCTTAGTCATGTGCCCAAGACATTGTATGAAAGCTCAGACCAAGCAGCAAACTGAAATCTTGAATTTCCTCCAGGATCCAGTGTGATGCTCTGCTACATTCCTTGGATGTAGCAAGGGATTATTAGGGCCCAAGCAACAAACGTGCAAAGGACCCTATTAGAATTAGGCCCTAAGCACTGAGGACACACAATGCAAGGACCTTGTGATTCCTTAAAACCAAAAAAAAATCAAAGCTAGCTTTGAGTGTCTGAATTTTATATTTTATTGTTCTCTCTCAAAAAAAAAAGGAATTGGCTCAATGGAGCCCCTAGAAATGTTTTAGATATATCTTTCAGGGATTTTGCGCAAAAAAAAAATCAGAAACTTTGTACACATGTTCGATACCCTGAGACTGTAAAAGAGCTTCTTAATGCAGTGGTAAAAGATTGATAGGGAAGACACCACTTTGGGTCAAATGTCAAATTTTTGCCATTTCCAGGGGTCACTCTAGGGCTCCTTGATCCAAGAGAGTTTTTCCATTTATCTATAAATGATCTATCTATGTTATCTATAAATTTGGTGTACAGTTAGAGAAGACGTCGATAATCCTTATGTAGTTACGATTTCTACATATATCAAAAGACATAGTTTATAAAAAATGTTAAATTTGCGTAATTTAAGCAAATCAGGAAGTAGAGACTTTCCTGTCCTTGCATGATCATATCTGTCTAAAACTTTTAGTGCATAACAGTGGTCCAGGCCTGGAATCACCTGTGAAGAAAAACATTGCTTAAAACAAAGCGGCTCCTGGTAGTGAAAGGGTGAAATTTCAAAACCAAGCCCATCCCCAGAAGCCCCTGTTTCAAGATGAATAAATGTATCAATTTCTGATACCCCTTTTGGGGTTGTTTCTTTACCCTTCGATCACAACTCAGCTGTTTAAGACAAGATTAATAAACATTTTCTGGTGCATATGAATGGGATCAACTTTAACACCTATAAAATAACATTTTCAAATATCTTGTAGTTCATCCTACTGGCAAATGAAAATACAAAGTCTTTTAAGTTTGCCTATAAATCCATGAGTTTTTCTCAAAACTCACTCAAACTTCCTCAGTTGCATCCAAGACAAGTTTGCCAACAGGGGACTTGAAAAAGCAGCATTTGTTTGTTTGTCACAAAAAGGAAGTAGTCAGTTAAGAAGCTAAACATTTTTCCATTGACACGAAATTTGCTCGCGAACTGCAGAAAAATTGAAGGACATTATATAAATGACTTTCGTTTGTGTATGTGGGTGTGTGTGTGTGTGTGTGTGTGTGTGTCCAAATGCCTCAGTGGTGCCCCCCCATCAAGAAAAAAATATGCAATACATTTATTGCAGGACTTTGAAATTTGATGGGCTTATGCAACATGCCAACACCTACAAGAAAGCCTCATGAACCCGTGTTTGACCCCAACAGGAGTTCAGCCATTTTGAATTGTTGGGAGAAACACTTGGCTACATTTGAAAAGACGCATCCTAGGGCCTTTATCCAACTGACTTCAACTTTAGTGTACATGAACAAGAGACCTCTGTGATCAAAAGTTATACAGGGAATTTTGATAAATCAAAAGGAGTGGCTATGGAAGCTCCTTAAATTTTGAAGTCTAAAATAGCAAAACAAAAAAAATAATCATTAAAGATCAACTGTGTATCAAATCTCGCCCAAAAGTAATTTTAAAACATCCTACCATTGTTTTCAACTTTACATTTTAAGCTGAAGGGTCTGTGACTGTAGGTGTGGCCATTGCAACTCAATATTCACCATGAAATAGGAAGTAGAGTATGATGACCTTATAACATGCCTATGACCAGGATTGTTGTTACACACACACCCTATAAGAAAACAATGGGATATGGTTTATACTCATATAAACATGAGGAATCTCTTGAAAATGAGATGCCACATCTCAAGGGATTAATCTCGAATAAAGCTATATTCAACAGAAACAAATATGTTGAGGACAGATTTGTGATCTTAGCGTGTTTGTCATGATCATAAATTCTTATTTTAAGTCCCTTTGTCACTGCCTGGATGGATATATCTCTGGGTGTATGTATATGTATATGTATATGTATAACTGTGTATTTATATGTATATGCATAAATGTGTACCTATAAAATGAAGGGTATGACTTCAGTCTGCTCTATTGCAAGGTGCCTTGAGAGGACACTTGTTATGAATTGGCACTGTACAAATAAAAAATGAATTGATTGATTGAAGTACATTTTGAAGAGGTTTTTTCCATAGGTGTGTCAAATGGCTTAGTGGTGCCCCAATAAATTTTCAAAAAAGTCAGCCCCCACAGCAGGATTGACCTGAAATTCTGAAATGTGTGTGTGTGTGTGTGTGTGTGTGTGGGTGTGTGTGTGTGTGTGTGTGTGGGGGGGGGGGGGGGGGGGGGGGGGGGGGGGGGGCTATGTGCCATGCCAGGACCTACAAAAAAGACCCTGGATACGTTTTGTAAAATCAATAGGAAGTTTGCCATTTTTGATGAATCGACATCAAAAAATGGTGTATAATCAATTACTACACAAAGTGTAGGCTTAAAAATGATTGTTCAGCCATGAAACTTGGTGGTATGGTAGATGGCCTAATCAGCATGCCATCAGTCAGAGACAGAGTTTTTGTCAAAGGGCTGAGCTTCGGTGGTCCCAAATTTAGATTTTTCCCATCATTTCTCACTTGAAAAACTTGAAGGATCATAACTTTGCTGAACATCAATCTGGCTGAGATTTTCTGTGCGTATCAAGAGTGTTGACCTTAACCACTTTCTGCAAAATGCAACGCCATCTAGTGGCAGCTTAAAAAAGCATGTTCATACATAACACATACAAAAATGATAATATCCCACTTGAGGTGAATTGTTTTTTATCATTTGACTAAGATAATACATTTTGAAAAAACTTTAAAAACTCATTATGTATGCAACACAAACAGGAAGTATATTGTTTAAGTACTTAGGATTCAAGGACATCCACCAGACTTGATAATATAGATCATAAACATTCCAGCGAGGAATGTTTATGATCTATATTATTCTTTTTCAGTTGGTTTTTAAAAATGCTCTAAAACCATGAAACCTGAAAGAATAACTCCCACCAGGCCAAGGAAAAGATTGATATGATCTTTGGTGGTGGGCATGGCTCAATAACTCAGTGGCATCCCTTACAAGAGTTTAAAAAAACATCCCAAGCAGGTTATTTCACCTGGGATTGTAAAATTTGTAATGCATTTGTATCATACCAGGATCTACAAAAAAGCCTCTGGACACAGGATAAGGCCTGTCCCCCAGTGTGCTGCCCCAGCAATGCTCAAACACATCCTGGTGGGTTGCAAAACAAGCCCAACCCAAGGCAGATACACCTAGTGCCACAAACAGGTGCTGAGATGCTTGGCAGCTGCACTGGAGGATGAGATGATAAAGACCAATGCCATGCCCTTAGAAAGCCAATGCTGCCTATCGACAACAAACACCCTTCGTTTGAGAGGGGGAGAAGCAACCAGCCAATCGAGCGCTTCCAGACTCATGCCCGGTGAATGCAGCCCAGGAATGGGAAATGCAGGTGGACTTAAGGCTCACCTCCTGTCCACCTGAAATTGCAGCAACCGACCTGCGGCCAGACTAGGTCCTTTGGTCCAAATCCTGCCAACGTGTCTTCATCATGGAGTTGACAGTCACATGGGAGAAAGCCATCGACAAGGCATTAAAATGGAAAAAGCTGAGATATGCAAACCTGGCAGCTGAAGTAGAGGACCAGGGGTGGAAGACCATCAAGGAGCTGACAGCACCGCTGTAAGAAGCAACTATTGGATATGGGTGAAGTGAAAGGAGACGGTATGGCTGATCATGGAGCCTCCAGTGTGACACACACCCAGGTCTGATCAGCCTGCGATGGACCAGCCTTGGGGGAAGGTGTATTGTGATAAAAGGCTGAAACACCCAAGGAGCCCGAGGTGCACAACTGTTGATGCGTTGAACTGGAGACAGATCATCACCAACAGATCAACACCCGTGAGGACACCCCCAACTCGACCTAAGAAGAAATCTCCGTAGTAGTGCTTTGATTTGATTAGTAAGGGGAGTAAGGGATTTGTAAGGGGGGTAAGGGATGTTTTAACACCTAGTCCTAGTATGCACAAATTGCAAAACTGACAGGAAGTACAAGGTTGGTTTTTTTTTGTTTTGTTTTGTTTTTGTTTGTTTTGTTTTTTTTTTGTTTTTTGTTTTTTTTTTTTTTTTTTTGGGGGGGGGGGGGGGGTAAAAAAAATGCAATGAATTGCTCAGTAAAGAAAAAAAAAAGAAAAGTTATGTAGTTCCTGTGAAGTCATGAAACTCGGGAGAAAAAGATTGATGTCCTGATGAAGACTCTGATGAGTCGAAACGCGTTGACATGTCCCTAACACAATAAAGGATTGTACTTCATCAGAGTGCCTCGGATTTTTATGTGTTTTCAAATGTACTGTCATCCTTGGATCCTTGAAGAGCACCCAAACCCACCATTTTTCACACATCTTGACCCAATGTAGCACTCACCCCTACGTGTATTTTCTGCAAAGATTGAAATTATTTTTGTTGACTCAATAACTACAGTGGCACCCCCTGAAGCGAAAAAAAACAGTCCTGGTGACACGTTTTGCCAAGGATTTTAATATTTTGGGATGTAGTTCTCAAGATACACCTTCTGAAGCTTACCTGAACACATCATCAGTAATATGGCCTGAGGTCCTTGGGTGTTTTGGGTCTTGACATCAGACACCCTCACCCAGGCAACCCTGCCATGGCTGACCAGACCACAGCAAGCGTTCCAGCTTGTCCCAACGGACAGTCTCTTAGAATCCTGAGCCGTCTTGATGCTTTAGTAGTGGTTTTTCCAGGTTGATGTGTGAACGTTTAATATGCAAGTTCTTCTCATCATTTTCTGATTCAGCAGCTACTCTTGTCTTCAGATACCAGGCTCCACACAATAGATTGCCATAACCTGTTTAAGATATTTATTCCCAACTTCCCACTCTTGAACCCCACTCAGCAAATTGTTGTAGCCCAATTAAGCTATTTCAAGCAAGCCTGGGCTGTTTTCAGCAAGTCTAGTTAGCTATTCACAGTCTTATAAGGAATGCTGTATTTTTGGAGAAAGTGACCCTGTACTGACCCAAAAGAAGATATAAATGTATATGTATGTACCTTAAACCAACACTATGTAGTTTTTTCCATCCTAATATAATATTTCCCGAGTCATTGTGATGGTACATCACCTTACAACAGGTTGAATGACACCTCTGTCATGGTCTGAGGGGGTCTGTATCACCTTCTCTGGCACTATGTAACTTCGATGTGGATAGTAGGAACAATTCCTACTTTAAAAGTACAAATTTTTACTGCTTTGGGAAAAGGGGAATATAAAGCAGTTTTTGAAATTTTAAAACAGATTTAATGGACAGAATTTAGTTTAAAGTAAATATACACCTATTTTCCTAATTGAAATAGGGACCTCTGGCTCACACACCTGCATAGTGTGTGGCAGTAATGCTCCTCTGACGCTGGATGCCATCCACCGTTAAACAAGAAGAAGAAGAAGAAAGCTAAATGTAGAGTTGTTATCATGGCGGAAGCAGCGAAAAACCCGAAGAAAAGAAAAGTTTTATCGGAGGAGACAAAAAAAAGAAAGCGGGAGAGTAACAAGCTAAACGCCCAGACAGGTATAAACACTGGCCCGGCGTTCACTCGCCGGCGTGAGCTTGAAAGACGAGGAGGGATGTCTGACCAATGCTGATTTGGCCCTGTTATTGTCGGACTTGTAAGTACATGATGATTTATTCGAAAAGAAACAGGATCAGACTGTACCTTATCAGTCCACATGGTTTATTTGTCTCTCGGGACGGCCTGTCAGCTCGCTTCTCCTCCCTCTGTATGTCAACAAATGCACGTTGGTGTGAGGCGCTCTGTTTTACAACAGTGCAGTTACACTCAACAACCATAGAGGCCACTAGAGAGCTGAAAGCTGGAATCTTACATAATGGGGTTTTAATATGACCCTAAATGAATGGTGAACAGACATATAGGGGTCATATAATGGCAACTGAGATAATTTGAAAATTAAGTGTATGAATCTGGATGGTGCTGATGGGTTTATTTGGAGCCAGACACTATTATTTGTGATCTTAAGTTTGTACTCCAGGGTGGAGCCTTGGTCATCAAGAACCCTCCAATCAGCAGGTTTTGATACCATTAGACGCAACCTTTGAAGATGTTTTTGTTCTTAAAACCCTTCTCTCGCAGATGCCGTCTGATGGTTATAGGACTGCAGTCAGAACCAGTAACAACCTTAAAGGGATAGTTCAGTTTATTTGAAGTGGGGTTGTATGAGCTCCACATGGCCACTAAGTACATTAGTTGCAGTAGAAAGTTCTCTCCCCTCCCTCAGTAAGCCACAATTTGTAAAGTTCGTGACGCAGAACCAGCTGCAAACAGGGAAGAATTGTACCAAATACAAAATGTAATTTCTCTGCCTACAAGAACTCCCATCAAAAAATAATACCAGTTTAAGAGTACTCTACCCTACACATTTTTATGAGTGCATTAACTTTTCGTAAAAATAAAGTTTATCTGGAACTAACCGACTCACGTCACGTATTGGGGTGTCGGTGGCGCAGCTGGATAGTGCGCTTGGTCAGTGATTGGGAGGTTGCAGGTTCAAGCCCAGCTACGGGCGACACATGGCGATGTGTCCTTGGGCAAGACACTTAACCCCAAGTTGCTCCCACTGCTGCGTCACTGGCGTGTAAATGGGCATGAAAGGGCGTGAAAGTGTTAGCTGATACTGATGGATAAGTAACATAGAAACTCTGAACTATCAGTGAGTAAATGTGAGAGCGAATGGGTGTGAATGGGTAAGTGTTACCTGCGGTGTAAAGCAGCTTTGAGTAGTCAAAAGACTAGAAAGGCGCTATATAAGCTCAAGTCCATTTACCATTCCTCTGCACAGCGCTGTCGCGATGCCAGATGTATATATATATATACACACACATATATATATATATATATATTTATATATATACATACATATTTACACACACATATATATATATGTATATGTATATATTAAAATATGTATGTACATATATACATACATATATGGGAGGCCCCTTGAGAAATAAATCATACTTGCTTTTACATTCACCATCATACTCTCATACATACACTAGTATACTCTCTTACATTAACTATCAAACTCTCTTACATTCACTATCAAACTCTCTTACATTCACTATCAAACTCATATTTACTATCATACTCTCATTCTCTCATACATACACTAGTATACTCTCTTACATTAACTATTAAAATCTCTTACAATTACTATCAAACTCTCATACATACACTATTAAACTCTCTTACATTTACTATTAAACTCTCTTACATTTACCATCAAACTCTCATACATACACTATTAAACTCTCTTACATTTACTATCAAACTCTTTTACATTTACTATTAAACTCTCTTACACTTACTATCAAACTCTCTTACATACACTATTAAACTCTCTTACATTTACTATCAAACTCTTTTACATTTACTATTAAACTCTCTTGCACTTACTATCAAACTCTCTTACATACACTATTAAACTCTCTTACAATTACTATTAAACTCTTTTACATTTACTATCAAACCCTCTTACATTTACTATCAAACTCTCATACATACACTATTAAACTCTCTTACATTTACTATCGAACTCTTTTACATTTACTATTAAACTCTCTTACACTTACTATCAAACTCTTTTACATTTACTATTAAACTCTCTTACACTTACTATCAAACTATCTTACATACACTATTAAACTCTCTTACATTTACTATTAAACTCTTTTACATTTACTATCAAACCCTCTTACATTTACTATCAAACTCTCTTACATTTACTATTAAACTCTCTTACACTTACTATCAAACTCTCTTACATACACTATTAAACTCTCTTACATTTACTATTAAACTCTCTTACATACACTATTAAACTCCCTTACATTTACTATCAAACTCTCTTACATACACTATTAAACTCTCTTACATTTACTATTAAACTCTTTTACATTTACTATCAAACCCTCTTACATACACTATTAAACTCTCTTACATTTACTATTAAACTCTTTTACATTTACTATCAAACTCGCACAGAGAATAATAGGATATGTGAATGAGAATAGTAGTATGTGTGTAAGAGTTTGCATGAAACGGAAGTGAGTTTGATTGAAACGGATATAGCACTAAATTCTCTGTCTCTGATTGGTTACGTTCTTCGAAAAAGCAAGGGGAGGCGTATTTTTACATTCATGGCCATGATTGAAATGACAGTATGGTGGACAGGGAGCAACTACATGAAGCCATGGGCCTCCTTAATAGTAATTAAACTCTTAAACCATCACAACAGTGTCAGACATATTACAACAACGGCAACAGCCATCCACTCCGCATCCAATGCGGCCGCTGAGGAGGGAATGCGGCGGCTTTTCAGAGCTGAATCGGGTTTAACCGGGAGCCAACGTCGCACCTGTACTCCGCTTGGAGCCAACGCGAGCGTCAGAGTGACACTTCCTGATCCGCTTAGCGTCTATGAGCACGCGCTCCTTCGTGTGCCGGTGAGCGTAAAGACGCAGATAGGCGTGCATCGCAGGGGACAGTGAGGGATCATCAGTCCTTTGTGTGATTTTATAATTCAACCGGTGTCTTGATAGCTCATGTGCAAGGTGAATGAGACGTCGTTGGCTCCCGGTTAAACCCGATTCAGCTCTGAAAAGCCGCCGCATTCCCTCCTCAGCGGCCGCATTGGATGCGGAGTGGATGGCTGTTGCCGTTGTTGTAATATGTCTGACACTGTTGTGATGGTTTAAGAGTTTAATTACTATTAAGGAGGCCCATGGCTTCATGTAGTTGCTCTCTGTCCACCATGCTGCCATTTCAATCATGGCCATGTATGTAAAAATACGCCTCCCCTTGCTTTTTCGAAGAAGATAACCAATCAGAGACAGAGAATTTAGTGCTATATCCGTTTCAAGCAAACTCTTACACACATACTACTATTCTCATTCACATATCCTATTATTCTCTGTGAGAGTTTGATAGTAAATCTAAGAGAGTTTGATAGTGTATGTAAGAGAGTTTGATAGTAAATGTAAGAGAGTTTAATAGTGTATGTATGAGAGTTTGATAGTGAATGTAAGAGAGTTTAATAGTGTATGTAAGAGAGTTTGATAGTAAATGTAAGAGAGTTTAATAGTGTATGTATGAGAGTTTGATAGTGTATGTAAGAGAGTTTGATAGTAAATGTAAGAGAGTTTAATAGTAAATGTAAGAGAGTTTAATAGTGTATGTAAGAGAGTTTGATAGTAAATGTAAGAGAGTTTAATAGTGTATGTATGAGAGTATGATGGTGAATGTAAAAGCAAGTATGATTTATTTCTCAAGGGGCCTCCCATATATATATATATATACATACACATATATATATACACATACATAGACATATATACACACAAATATATATATATATATATACACACACATATATGACTTTAAACTCCAAGTAGAAAGAGGAATAACTTTAACATTTCTGCCTCTTAAAAAAACATGTTAAGAACAAGAAAACATAATTATAAAATAGGCAACAAAGGCTACAAACTTTTAGCTTGGCAACTGAATTAACAGCAGTCAAACTCAAACATTCATCAATTTAAGAAACAAGACTCAACATTGACAAGTGACCCCCAAGAGACTAATGAATGCTTTAAGCAACTTTACAAACAGATACATCAGAGAGCAAATGCCACCATATACACTGCCTGGCCAAAAAAAAAGTCACCACCACAAAAAAAGGTCACACACTCTAATATTTTGTTGGACCAACTTTAGCTTTTATTACAGCATGCATTCGTTGTGGCATTGTTTCAGTAAGCTTCTGCAATGTCACAAGATTTATTTCCATCCAGTGTTGCATTGATTTTTTCATCAAGAGCTTGTATTGATGATGGGAGAGTCTGACCACTATGCAAAGCCTTCTCCAGCACATCCTGAAGATTCTCTATGAGGTTAAGGTCTGGACTCTGTGGTGGCCAATCCATGTGTGAAAATGTCTCATGCTCCCTGAACCACTCTTTCACAATTTGAGCCCGATGAATCCTGGCATTGTCATCTTGGAATAGGGAAGAAAAAATCCATTGATGGAATAACCTGGTCATTCAGTACATTCAGGTAGTTAGCTGACTTCATTCTTTGGGCACATAATGTTGCTGAACCTAGACCTGACCAACTGCAGCAACCTCAGATCATAGCACTGCCCCCACAGGCTTGTACAGTAGGCACAAGGCATGATGGGTGCATAACTTCACCTACCTCTCTTCTTACCCTGATGTGCCCATCACTCTGGAACAGGGTAAATCTGGACTCATTAGACCACATGACCTTCCTCCAGGACAGTTCTTAATCCAATTTAAGTAGTTTCTGCAATCTCCTTCGATGTTTTCTCTTCTTGATGCATGCCAATGATTTGACCCTTTTTGAACAGACAAACATCTTTTCCATGAACACAGGATGTGTCTTTCGACATGGTTGTTTAAGAAATGAGAAGCTACTAATTGCATCAGCTGGGGTTTAATAACTTGTTGCCAGCTGAAAGACAATCGCCCATGCGGTAATTATCCAATAGGAGGCTCGTACCTATTTGCTTAGTAAAATCCAGGTGGCAACTTTTTTTTTTGGCCAGGCAGTGTATATGTCGAATGTTTTCTGAACTTCTAAAAACTTCCAAAGTTATTACATGAAGCAAGGGGAGAGTTGGATCAGCCTGTTATCAGTGGAGAAGTACTGAGTGCACTTACATGCCTTCAATTTGGAAAATCGTCAGAAATTGGACAGATATCAAACAGATTTTATAATAAATTTTTAAAAAACCTGATTGATCCATCAATGAATATGTACAAATTTATCATTGATAAAGGTGAGTTGCCTCCTACCCTGAGCGAAGCTCTGATATCATTGATTTGCTAGCCAGAGAAGGACCCCACTCTAACCAGTTCATACACGTAAACAAAATTGTTGGTACCCTTCAGTTAAGGAAAGAAAAATCCACAATGGACACTGAAATGACTTGAAAATTCCAAAAGTAATCATAAACAAAAATTTACTGAACATCAACTAATGAAAATCAAACATTGCTTTTGAGTTGTGGTTCAAAAGAATCATTTTGAAAAACAAACTAATGAAACTGGCCTGCACAAAAATGATGGTACCCTTAACTCCACATTTTGTTGCATAACCTTTTAAGGCAATCACTGCAATCAGGCAATTTCTGTAACTCTCAATGAGTTGTTGACAGGTATTTTGGCCCACTCCTCGTGAGCAAACTGCTCCAGCTGTCTCAGGTTTGAAGGGTGTCTTCTCCAGACTGCATGTTTCAGCTCCTTCCACAAATGTTCAATAGGATTTAGATCAGGGCTTATGGAAGGCCACTTCAGAATAGTCCAATGTGTTGTTCTTAGCCAACCCTGGGTGTTTTTAGTTGTGTGTTTTGGGTCATTATCCTGTTGAAAGACCCATGACCTATGACTGAGACCAAGCTTTCTAACACTGGGCAGCACATTTCACTCCAGAATGCCTTGATAGTCTTGAGATTTCATTGAACCCTGCACAGATTCAAGACACCCTGTGCCAGATGCAGCAAAGCAGCCCCAGAACATAACTGAGCCTCCTCCATGTTTCAAAATAGGTAGTGTTGTTTTCTTTGTATGCTTCATTTTTGTATCTGTGAACATAGAGCTGATGTGACTTGCCAAAAAGCTCCAGTTTTGTCTAATCTGTCCAAAGGACATTCTCCCAGAAGCTTTGTGGCTTGTCAATATGCATTTTGGCAAATTCCAGTCTCGCTTTTTTATGATTTGCTTTCAACAGTGGTGTCCTCCTCGGTCATCTTCCATTAAGTCCACATTGGCTCAAACAGTGATGAATGGTGCAATCTGATACTGATGTACCTTGACCTTGGAGTTCACCTCCAATCTCTGGAAGTTGTTCTGGGCTCTTTGGTCACCATTCTTATATCCGTCTCTTCAATTTGTCATTAGTTTTCCTCTTAAGGCCATGTTCAGGGAGGTTGGCTATAGTCCCATGGAATTTAAACTTCTAAGTAATTTGTGCAACTGTAGTCACAGGAACATCAAGCTGCTTGGAGATGGTCTTATAGCCCTTACCTTTAACATGTTTGTCAATATATTTCTTTCTAATCTCCTGAAACAACTCTCTCCTTAGATTTCTGTGGTCCATGTTCAGTGTGGTACACACCATGAAACCAAACGGCACAGTGACTACTTTTCACCCTTTAAATATAAAGACTGACTGATTACAAGTTTGAAGACACCTGTGATGCTAATTACAGGACACACTTCAGTTTAACATGTCCCTATGGTCAAATCATTTTCAATCTTTTCTTGGGGTACCATCATTTTTGTCCAGGCCAGTTTCATTAGTTTGCTTTTTAGATGATTCTGTTGAACCACCATTCAAAAGCAATGTCTGATTTTCATTAGTCAATTTCAGTAAATTTTTATTTATGATTACTTTTGTCAGTTTCAAGTTATTTTAGGACTATTGTGGGTTTTTCTTTCTTTAACGGAAGGGTACCAACAATTTTTTTTACATGTGTATGACCCAATCTCTTTGCTCAATGTAGATCTAAAACTCATTGCAAAAGTTATTGCTCTTAGACTAGATAAACATCTTCCCTTTTTAATTCACCAAGATCAGACAGGATTCATTGGAAACAGAATGGCTACAAACAATCTCAGACATCTGTTCAATATAATAATATAAAGCAAAACAACTAAAAGACCCTGCTATAGCAGTACCTATTGGATACCGAAAAGGTGCTTGAATGGGTGAAGAGGGGATTCCTGTGTAAGGCTTTAGAACACTTTAATTTTGGTAGGAAATTTATTAGCTGCATAAAACTTCTATAAACCAAAAGCAAGCGTGAGCACAAATAGCATGACATCAGATCACTTTTCCATAATCGATCAACAAGACAGGGACGTCCTCTGGGTCTGCTATTATTTGCCTTAGTATTGGAACCACTTGCTCAGAGGATTATAAAGGACACTCAAATTGCAGGGGTTTTGGTGGGAGGGGCAGAACACAATCTCTCACTGTAAGCTGTGGATATTTTATTATATCTGACATGGCCTGAAACCTTTCTGAAAGCGCTGTCAAGAGTAATAAACACCTTAAGTCAACTTTCAGGCTATAAAACAAATTGGTTAAAGAGTAAAATTCTACCAATATCCAATTCAGCGCGTCCTCTTCCTGGATCATTTAAGATCAAAACATGTATTAAATATGTAGGTATTGTGACTGATGGTGATCTTGATAACCTTGTTAAAATTAATTATGTTCTGTTATTAAAGAAATTGACAAAGACCTAACCAAATGGATAAATTTACCAAATTTACCTCACTCACTGGAAGAGACAATGTCATAAAAATGAACATCATGCATAGCCTCATATATTTATTCCAGTCTGCACCAATAGGACTCCCCAATTCTATTTTTAAAAATGTTTTTTTTTTGTTTTTTTAAATTCAGTTCATTAGTAAATACATTTTTATGGAATGGTAAGATCCCGCAAATAAGGACGTTACCTTTTGAGGGGGGAGTTAAGGTCTACCTGACCCTGAACTATATTATCTTGCTGCCCATATTAGAATCCTATCCTGTTGGCTTGACACAGTACAAAGCGCTGAATGGACTAAAATTGAAAGATGTATTAAAGTACATCTGTCTTATACCCCCTATTACTTTACAACAAAAAATTAAGATACTTACAGCTAACCCTGTTGTTAATCAAGCTTTAAAAATATGGGAGGATGCATAAAATTACACTGGACAACGTACTTTCTTTTCCCCTAAAACCCCTAATATGCATAACTGCACATTACCATCAGTCCCACAGTGTGAGCTGACATTCCCCTTGACTGGCATACCATTGGCTGACAGGCCCTTGCCCTTGCACTTGTATGCGTTTTGTCCTCAACCAGAGCACATGTCGAATGCATGGCACAGTGACAAAATATCTCTCCCTCGTGACTATTTTGGTAAAAAAAGAAAAAAAAGATAATAAAACAGTTGAACAGTTCAAGCCCTTCTTTATTATACTTCCTGGTTTACAGTGTATAATAAGTCACCATCCTAAGGCTTTCTTACCATCAGCGAGGGAAGATATTTTGGAGATAGGGCTGCAACTAACAATTGTTTCAGTTACTGATTCACTGGAAGAAAAATTTACCTTTTGATTGATAAATCTGATTAAAAAAAAACTACTTCAATTTCTTTTTGTCCAAATCAGTAAATTAAAGTCTTGAAGGGCCCTGAGATGTTAAAATAACTCTACATTACATATCTAAAACTAGAAAAGCACTCAGAGGGCGCAGACCTCCGTCAAGCAGCTTCGGTCCACTTTGGCAAAAATGGTCCTATCTGGCAATGTTAAAGAATCCTTTAAAAAATTCCTGGATCCAGACGGTGATCCGGGTCACCCCCAAAATTTAATCAGTTCTTCCATATCCCATTTCCGACAATTCCTGAAAATTTCATCCAAATCCGTTCAGAACTTTTCAAGTTATTTTGAACACAAACAAACAAACAGACAGACAGACAGACAGATAAACGCAGGCAAAAACATAACCTCCTTGGCGGAGGTAATGAACTATGAAACCTAAATGTTTGAAAGCATTTTTGCAATATTGCTGTTAGAGTAAGCCATGATCAAATACACACAAAACCAAACTGACCTTAATCCAGCTCTGAATGAAGAATTCTTTATTCTTGAATTCACTACTTTCAACATAGCATTTTAAGCACCAACGTTCAGGTTTGAGTGACTTGCTGATTGGTCTGACTATCTGCTTTTATGCTCTGGAGCAGGGTACATGAATATTTTATGTCTTAGCAGCTTGTATCTTGACCAACACAAAGACACGCAGTGTGGAAGTTATTGTGGTTTATAATGTCTGACAGCCCATGTTTAAGTTTTTTATCCTGTCACATTTGGACATAAAATCACATCATTTACCTATGCTGGAATTCAGGCACAGCGAAGCGACAGTTCTAACAAAATAAATAGCTTTCAGTTTAGTTTATTACGCTTATTTTAAACCAGAGACAATGTACATAATAACACTAGTATATCTGTTATAGATTTAGTCTACCAGCTAACTTCCATCTTGAGTCACTGGACAGGTGTGAGCTGCAACATGTGTTTTACAGCTCTGATGTAATTTCACTGTTATTATGAAAGACATATTTTAAAAATACTTAACAGACTATTGTTTGTTAAGCTTGTTGTGTCGACTTCTCATCTGTAGCAATATTCTGCTTGTATTGAAAAACAATTAGGACATTAAGTTGTGTGGATACTGAAAGTTTATTGAGTCTTACTCTTTGCCCAAGCTGAAGTCATTTGACCTCAGGAGAAAATTGCTCAAATATGAACATGAATTGGTCAACTAATTTTGAACATAACTGGGCAAGTTTACACTAGATGTGTGAACAAATCTGGGATTTATAGGCAAATATGCAAAACTTTGCATTTTCGGATACCAGTATGTGGCACTGCAAGGTGTTTGAGTATTTCTTTTTACAGGTGTTAAGGTTAATCCCATTAATGTGCATCAGAAAATGTTTAATGCTCTAGCATAAATGGCTGAGTTATCATTATAATATCAAGTAATCATGTTAGAGGGGTCAAGAAACAATCCCAAAAAACCACAGGTCATCGACTAAAACTCCAGGGAATTATTTTATATAAAGAACCACTTCTGGACTATTTAAGATCTGACCAGCGATGACATGTATAGCCGCATGTCATCATTCAATCGCTGACTATCAAGGTGGTGTCCAGCAAACAATGTGGGCTTCATTGGGGAAAACCTGGTCTGATAGGAAGAGATGGCATCCATCCTACTTTGGCTGGTGCATCTCTCCAATCTCAAAACATGGCAGAGTCATACTTATGACCTCTCAGAGATGAGACCATGTTACAGAGCAGCAGGTCTCCACGCTCCTCTGCGCTTTACTTTAGGACAGTTTCCCACCCATTACTGTTATGACATTTGTGTTCTCACTGTGATAACAGCTATGGCTGCTATAATAGTGATGAATATTATTCTATAGAGACTTGTGTCTGTCCCCCGTCCCAAAGCTCACCTAGATATAAACACAATAAAAATAAAAGAGGTGTCAACCATAGAAATCTGATTAAAATTAAAACTTCAAATGAAGTAGCTTCAAAACATAAATAATTAGATGCGGTCTCTTAAATATTCGATCACTGAGATCCAAATCCTTATTGGTAAACGACCTTATATCAGAAAATCAGATTGATCTATTCAGTCTTACTGAAACGTGGCTGTGTGAGGAGGAATATGTAAGTTTAAATGAATCCACTCCTCCCAGTCATTCAAATATTCATATACCACGAAACACAGGCCGTGGTGGTGGTGTAGCAGCTATTTATCATTCCTGCCTCCAAATTAATCATAGACCAAAGGCTAATTTTACTTCTTTGAAAGCCTTATTCTAAATTTATCACATACTGATTCAAAAACCTGCCAGCCAGTCTTATTTGTGATCATTTATCGTCCTCCAGGCCCGTACTCTGAATTCTTATCAGAATTCTCAGAGTTTATATCTAACTTAGTCCTCAGTACTGATAAAATACTCATTGTAGGTGATTTCCATGTTGATAAAGATAGTGATAGTCTTAGCTCAGCTTTTAGGTCCTTAATAGACTCAGTTGGGCTTTATTCAGTCTGTTAATGACCTACCCATCATTTTAATCACACTCTCGATTTGGTTCTAGCATATGGCCTTGATATTAATGAGATAAAAGTTTTTCCTGAAAATCCTGTTTTATCCGAACCACTTCCTGGTAACTTTTAACATTCTCTTAGAAGACTCTGTATTTCGTAGCAAAATTGTGAGCAGTAGAAATCTGTCCAGCAGTGCCGTGACTAAATTTAAAGAGGCCATTCCTGCTGCCTTAAACTCAATAAATTGGTCGACTGAAAACTATGATGTTAGCTTTAGCCCCACTCAGCTGGATCAGCTTGTTAATGACTCTGCTGCTCTTCTAAGATCCACTTTGGACTCAATTGCCCCACTAAGACAAAAAAGTATTAAACGTCAGAAGACATCTCCTTGGTTTAATTCAGAAACTTGTACTCTTAAACAAACAGCCCGTAAATTAGAGAGACTGTGGCGCTCTGATAAAAGGGAGGAATCTCGTATACTTTGGCGGGAGAGTCATAATAACTACATGACAGCCTTAAGGCGTGCCCGAGCTGCCTATTACTCCTCACTAATTGAAGAAAATAAAAACAACCCTAGATACCTCTTCAGCACTGTAGCCAGGCTGACACAGAGTCACAGCTCTATTGATCCTGTGATTCCTTTAGCCCTGAGCTGTGAGGACTTTATGAGCTTTTTTAATGATAAAATTCTGAAAATTAGAGATAAAATTAGCAACTCCCTGATTCCAATTGAACCTGCTGTATCATTAAATGTAGTTAGACCTGAGTTAGACTGTTTCACCACAATTAGCCTTCAGGAGCTAAATTCTCTTGTCTCCTCCTCTAAATCATCAACCTGCCTTTTAGACCCAATCCCAACTAAATTGTTCAAGGAGGTCTTCCCTTAGTCTGTCCATCCTTACTGGAGACAGTAAATATATCTCTATTAACAGGCTACGTACCACAGTCCTTTCAAAACAGCAGTAATAAAGCCTCTCCTTAAAAAACCTAACCTCGATTCAGGAATATTAGCTAACTACAGGCCTATTTCAAACCTCCCATTTGCTTCAAAGATCCTGGAGAAAGTAGTGGCTGATCAGTTGTGTGACTTCCTCCAAGCCAACAGCCTGCTTGAGGATTTCCAGTCAGGATTTAGAGCTCATCATAGCACAGAGACTGCTCTAGTTAAAGTAACCAATGATCTACTCTTAGCTTCAGATGAAGGACTTCTCTCTGTACTTGTTTTGTTAGATCTTAGTGCTGCTTTCGACACTATTGATCATGATGTTCTTATACAGAGATTAGAGATGTTACTTGGGATTACAGGGACTGCCCTAAATTGGTTTAAATCCTACTTATCTGATAGAAATCAGTTTGTACATGTGAACAATAAGTCCTCCATGTACACTAGAGTAAATTACGGAGTTCCTCAAGGCTCAGTGCTAGGTCCAATTCTCTTCTCCATATATATGATTCCCCTAGGTGATATTATGAGGAAATACTCTGTTAATTTTCACTGCTATGCTGACGATACACAGCTTTATGTATCACTGAAGCCAAGCGAGACAAACAAATTATCTAAACTAGATGCATGTTTAAAGGACATCAGAACCTGGATGGCCAGAAATTTTCTTCTTCTTAACTCAGACAAGACAGAGATCATTGTGCTGGGCCCTCGACACCTTAGAGAAACTTTTTCTAGTGATTTAACTGGCATAGATGGCATCATCCTGGCACCAAGCACAACTGTTAGAAATCTTGGGGTTCTGTTTGATCAGGATCTATCCTTTAACTCCCACATAAAGCAAATTTCAAAAACAGCCTTTTTTCACCTTCGTAACATCGCTAAAATCAGGCCTATCCTGTCCCAGAGCGATGCTGAAAAGCTAGTCCATGCTTTTGTTACCTCCAGACTGGACTATTGTAATTCTCTGCTTTCAGGCTGTCCCAGCAAGTCGCTTAAGACGCTTCAGCTGGTCCAAAACGCTGCAGCACGTGTACTGACTAGAACTAGGAGAAGAGACCACATCACTCCTGTATAAGCTTCTCTTCATTGGCTTCCCATAAAATATAGAATAGAATTCAAAATTCTTCTCCTTACCTATAAAGCTCTCAGTGGACAGGCACCAGTTTATCTTAAAGAGCTTTTAGTGCCTTACAATCCCTCTAAAGCATTACGCTCTGAAAATGCTGGCCTGCTTGTGGTTCCGTCAATCTCTAAAAGTAGTATGGGAGGTAGAGCCTTCAGTTATCAGGCTCCTCGTCTCTGGAACCATTTACCTGCTACGGTTCGGGGGCAGACTCCCTCTCTACCTTTAAGGTTAAACTTAAAACGTTCCTTTTTGATAAAGCTTTAGTTAGGGACCAGCTCATAGTCCATGGTTTAGACACATAGTTGAGATGCAATAGGCTTAGACTGCCGGAGGGATCTGGCACACTGGGCTCTATCCCTCTCTCTCTCACACTCTCTCTCCATATATGCCTCTGCCCCTTTTTGTTTGCTCCTGTACTCGTCTCTGGCTCTTGTCTTGTAGGTGGCCTGGGATCCTTGGTGGAGACTGCCTGCTGCTGGGGAGTCACGAAGCCTCAATAACTACAATTACAGACATAACATATTTGGCCATTTCATTCCAGTTCATATTCATTATAGCTGTTAATGTAGATATTAGCATGATCTTTCTATCCATGGTTGACACATCTATAGTAACTATCTCTAGCACCACATGGGCATGAGATCCCTCTTGAAAATGAGGTGTCACATCTCAAGAGGTCTTCCTTTGATACATCTATACTGAACGGAGACAAATATGGTAGGGATGCACTTGTGGTCTGGGCACCCATGAGTTCGTCACTACCATAAATTCTTATTTTCAGTAAGACTTTCATTAATTATAGTTCTATAAAATTATCACCACAACCACACAGACATGAGGACCCTCCTGAAAACAAGATGTAGCATCTCAAGAGGCTAACCACTAATAAATTTGTTTTCAGCAGAAACAAATTTGACGACGACAGGTCTATGATTGGTCCATTGATTTGTCACTAACTTTAGTTCTTACATAAGTCCACTTGTCTCCGCTTACCTCCCTTCCTTTGCCCACACACCCAACACAGCATCGTGTGGATTTGCTGTTCATCATGAGACTGGGGTCCACATTCAAGATTTCCTGCTGCTTAACAGAAGGTTTTTTTCTAGCCGCCATGATGTAGGGATTCATGATTGGCTATATGGATTCATGTTGGGTGTTGGATATATATATTTGTATATATATGTACATGTGTATTTTATATATGTATATATGTATCTATGCATATAAGTGTATCCATAAAATGAAGAGTTTTGTGCTCTATTGTAAAGTGTCTTGAGATAACACTTGTTATGAATTGGCGCTATACAAATAAAGATTGTTTGACTGATTGATTAAGACTGCAAATAAGGTTGACGTGACTTGAAGCAGGAGTTTGTGGCATTGAGCTTGTCCATGAATTTTTATCCTTTCACCACTGGGAGGCACTTCAGTTTATACAGATTTTTTTCTTCAAAGGTGATTTGGTTGGCTGAAATTATGCAAATTCCACATTTGATAAATTAGGTTTTTTGAGATTTGTCTAAGTCCTTGATAGTTAATGATTAACAAGGTCTCCTCTTGCAGTACACAACATTTGAAGCTGATCAGATGAAAACTGTTGGATCAGTGAGTCATTCACCAATGTGAATGGCCCAAAATGGGCCAAAATTTGACTTTTGACCCAAAAATGGTGGCTTCCCTGTTGACATTTGACCATGACATTACAGGTGTTTTTTAAGAATCTTACAATGCCCGACGCGTACAAACTTTCAGATTTAATGCGCAAACCCCTGAAAGATCTGGGGGTTTTTTTGTTTTGTTTTATAATTTTAGGGGATGCTGTTAAGTCAATTTCTAAAAAGTTTATTGGGACCCATAAAATATCAGATTTTTCACCAGACCTGATCATCTTGCCAAATAAAACTGACCTTGTTTAACCTAGTAACAGTTACTGTGAGAGGCAGGGCTTTATAAAGGATCACTATCTGTAAATAAACAATTGTGTCCACTGTTGTGTCATTCCAATTTGCAACGGTAAATCCCCTCCCCTAAAACCCAAACTGTGCAGGGTAAGAATAAGTAGCAGGTTCCTCATAAGCAACCAGAGATGCCACTCTTGAACCAACACTCAGTCAAGAGAGCCTGTAACCTGTTCTTCAACACTGATTAACCAAATACCATTAGCTCCCACTTCCTTTCTATGAAAAGATAAGGAATCGGCAATGGGTGGAATTTATGTGTGCAAGAATTAGAGTATTCTGAAATCATCTTAACAATCAACCTATATATAAAAATGGAACTGTCATTGTACATGTATGTCTGTCAAAGTTTTAAAATGATTTCCTTATCATGAAAGACATGGCCTAAAAGGGGAAAGAGATGATCACAAACACCCCACCGAAACAAGGCATGGGGAGTGTCTCTCCATGTCCCTGCCAACCCTGGCTCTACTTGTCCTGTGGTGCAGTTTATCACACATCAGAAAGGAGCAGTTAATTCAGAAGGAGGTTGAGATGGTACAGCTCAGTGAGCAGCTGAACCAAAATCAGCCAGGCTCAAACTACATCCAGGATGAGATATTTACACAGACAGGTCATCAGAGGAGACAGCTGGAGTCCCCTACTGAAGAGGTGATGCGCTTACGAGAGACGAAACTGGAAAGTGGAGGTTGCAGCATTGAGAAAAGAGCTGCTGGACAGAGACAGAATCCTGCAAAGTCCTTAGAAGAGATGGAATACACAGTGCATCCCATCAACAACCACCTCTCAGAGCCAAGATACTGTACCTTCACTCAATCCACACCTACATCTGCCCCACTCCAAACAAACCAAAAACCAAAAGCCCAGAGGATCCATCATGCCCCTCAGCTGTCTGCACAATTCCCTCAACAAGCCCTTCTGAGCCCCCACAAGCACAGAGACACAGGTGTGCTGAAATCATCCTCCTTATGGACCCCAGTGGAAAGTTTGTGGATGAGAAGAATCAGTTCTCAAGTCACAAGGTGAAGTAGATCTGGTGTCAGACCACTAAAAGAGCCCTGGATCTGCTGACAGTGGCTGAACTGAGATCACCTTGCCACAATATTGACACAAGCACAAGGTCCCAACATGAAAGAGATGTAGACTCATTCAGGAGTGATCACAAAGGCCTCTGCCTCCTTCCCAAGCAGCTTGGACCATGGTTCTCATCCTGCTGTAGGGAAGAGACTTAACCCCCAAACTATCCACAAGGGGAATATCAGCATCACAATGGGTTGTGCAGTGAAACCAAACATGTTTCTGGCCCATCACCCAACACTATACCTGGACTCCCTGTTTGACCATGTCCATCTGTACAAAGGTGCATCATGGTCTGAAGAAGGGAGCCCTTGGTAGGAGCATCACCACCCAACAAAGGTGCATCCAGCTTCCACAGACCCAATCTAGAACCCTGAGACCTCCCAGACCTCCTTTGACACCAACATTCTATGTAAAAAGGGCCACAAGTGCACCATAGCCATCACACCTCAACTCACAGCCAGACTCCCCATATTGCAACCAGAGCCTCCTTCCAATTAAATGACCTCTAATCCCAACCAACAGTGAAGTGGACTCCAAAGGCTTTCAAAACAACTAGACTCAGTTTCGCTGATTCTGTGAGAGAAACTCCACATTTACCCCTCACTGGTTACCTCAGGGACATACTGTAAACAGCATGTTACACCTGCTCTGTTGAAACCTGGTACTAAATGATAGAAAGTCAAAGCCAGAATTGTATCCTAAAACTTGAAGTGCTCGGAAAGCACAAACCTCTGCATAGGCATTTCCAACATTGTCAGGTGAGTTATGGTCAAAAATGTGGAAAAGTGCCTGTTAAGCAATTCTTTTAAAAATTCCTAGATCTGCATCCAGGTTGGGATACGTCTGTGTAGATTCTCATTCATCCAGGTCATGGTCATCTTGAAGATTCAAAAACAAGGCAACTGGACTGTGTTGAGTTTGTTGGGAAGACGTTTTACTTCTCATCCAAGAAGCTTCTTCAGCTTCCCAACAAACTCAACACAGTCCAGTTGCCTTGTTTTTGAATCTTCAAGATATCCAGGTTGGGATCACCACCAAAATGGTTTCACTTCTTTCTTGTGTAATTACTGACAAGTTGTTCCCAAACGAGCAAATTGTGGCAAAAAATGGTGATGGGGTGGGGGGGTAAAGGTAGAATTAAATTAAAATGTGGGTCCTATTGGAATCCAAACCCTATTGATTCTTCTGTCATTAAAAATGTTACATATTTCATTATCTAATTTAATGTTATTTCCTTTTTTCATTGCCCACTTGTTTTTATTTTTTTTTCCTTTCTTTCCTTCTTTAAAAGTAAATAAGCTTGAACATTCAAGGCATTAGACAGGATAAATTCATTATCATCTGATTTATTCCAGTGATTACTTCTACTTACTTTTGGCTTAGTTTGTCCTCTGCTTCCCCTTCCTCAGTAATGAGGTTGTTGACCAATTGCAGTATTGTGGCAACATCCTGACCACTGCACATGAGATGCAAAAACAAGCAAAGTAAGTTAGGATTAATTTAAACATAGTTTATGTAATATCTGATTTAAACTCTTTTTTCCATCTCTTTATTGTTTTCATAATGAATACAAAACATCATTGTGCAATATAACAAAATGAAACAAAAAATGATCCCATCCCTCCCTCCCCTTTTTGGTACATTTCCCCAGCATATAACAGAAAAAATGTTGGGGCAAACAAAGCATACATAGATGGTGTTTAAATAAAAATTTAAATAAACAAAACAAAATACTTTATAAAGTGATCTTAGTATATCATGCTATGCTAATTTATCCAACCAGCAGCTCAGTCTGGTGTAAATGTAAATTGTGTGCCATTAATCATGACAAAAAAAGGGTTCAAAACCTTTTTGAACTTTCCTGATTGTCCACGGATCGACAGCCTAATTTTCTCAAGTTGTACAAAGTGTAAGACATCCTTAAGCAACTGCATGTGTGTGGGAGGTAGAACAGATTTCCATCTTTAGAGAATTAGCCTTTGGGCAAGAAGGGTGGCAAAGGCCAAGGTGTCTTTTTGTGAGGAGGAGAGCCTGAGTGGGAGCAGCGGAACCCCAAAAATAGCTGTGTATGGACTTGGTGAAACCAGTACACCTATAATTGGAGATAAAATGGAGAAAGTTTCTTGCCAATATTTAGAGAGATGTGGGCATTGCCAAAACATATGAATATAATTGGGGGGTATTATGACAGCGATCACAAGATGGTGACACATTCTTAAACATTTTTGCCAGACATTCTTTGGTATAGTGAACACGGTGTAGAATTTTACATTGAATAAAACACTGTTTGGCACAAATGGAGGATTTGTGCACCCTGCATAGAGCCTCATCCCAAATACTTTCAAAGATTTCCATTCCAAAGCTAGCTTCCAAGGAGTCTGATCTGAGTTTATGAATGTTAGAATATACTGATGATACAACTCCTTTAAGGGATGAAAAAACATTCATAAAGCTGTCAATATCAGAGTCAGGAGGTAGAGCAGGGAAACATGCATACGTCTTTGAGACGAAGCTTTGCACTTGAAGATACCTGAAAAAAATGGGTTTTTGGCAAAGAAAATTTGCTTACTAATTACTGAAAAGAGGCAAATACCCCATCCATGAATAAATCCCTGACGCACCTCATTCCCAGTTGAGCCCAAATTGAAAAAGCATTATCGATCAATGATGGAGTAAATAGGTGATTGTTAATTAAGGGGGATTTAGTGGAGAGTTATTGGAGGCCAAAATAGCGATGGAACTAGGCCCATATTCTCAAGGATGATGCCACAATGGTAATATTTGTATACTTCGAGACAGAAGAGGAAAGCTGAGTGTAGTGGACACTGCAATGTGACCGGGTGTGTAGAATTAGCCTCTATAATTAACCACATTGGTGGAGCCTCAAGGTTTTCATACTGAATCCAAAAATTTAGATTCCTTATGTTCACCACCCAGTAATACAATACCGTATTTGGTAGTGCCATCCCCCCCAACTCTTTCACTCTTTAAAGTGATTGTAATCTTAAATTGGGTGTTTTTTTTATTCCAAATGAAATCCAAAGTATTGCAGTCGAGTTTACAAAAAAAGGAGCGGGGAATGAATTTTGGTATGCATTGAAACAAGTACATAAAACGAGGTAGAATATTCATTTTAATTATATTGATTCTAGCAGCTACCAATAAATGTAAAAGGGATCAACGATCAAAATCACACTTAATTTGAGTCATTAGTTCAGTGAAACTTCTCTTGAATAGTTTATCATATGTATCCGTTACACGAGTGCCTAGGTAATCAAAGCCTGTCCCAGCTAATTTAAATGGTACTTTTGGAGGGGGTAATTTTTAGAACATCCATCAATAGGAAATACCTTGCTCTTGCTAAGATTCACTTCATACCCTGAGATTTACTAAATGAATCAAGAATAGAACGTGGTACTGGAATAGACTGAGATAAATTTGAGGCGAATAGAAGCAGGTCATCTGCATAGATAGTACGTTTGGATTCCACTCCATTTATGATCATTTCTGTGAATTTAGGGTGAGATCGAAAAGCAATAGCCAGAGGCTCTATAGCTATAGTGAACAAGAGGAGACCGAGTGGGCATCCCAGTCTTGTGGATCGTTGAAGTGAAAGATGGGTTGAATTTAAGCCACTGGTTTTTACTGTAGCATGTGGCAAGGAATACAATAGTTTAACCCAGGATATAAATTTAGGACCAAAACTAAATTTCTTCAAAACAAAAAACAGATAATTCAGTTCCACCCTGTCGAATGTCTTTTCGGCATCTAATGAAATTAGAGCTTCTGTGGAAGTGGTAGAATTATGGTTATACACTATATTAAACACCCGCCTCAGGTTAATGAAGGAATGCCTATCCTGAATAAAGCCTGTTTGGTCCATTGAGATGATAGATGGGAGTGCGGCTTCCAGTCACCGTGCTAGCAATTTAGGAAATATTTTAAAGTCTGCATTAAGTAGACTTAATGGCCAGTATGTAGGTGTGGGGGTGGGGGTGGTGTGTGTGTGTGTGTGTGTGTGTGTGTGTGTGTGTGTGTTTGTGTATTTCGTACTCTCCTTGCAGTGGGCCAGGTATGCTTGTTCTGCCAAGGTACCGCTTCTCCATTGCTGTCAGCGGATCTCTAAACAAAATCACAGACCAAAAACAGTTAGTCACCTTTACACCAAGGTACAACTTGTAAGGATCATACATTATTGAAAAGAGCAACACAGCTTAATGTAAGGATAGCACCCCAGAGGATATGCCAAAATCCCCTCCTTCCCTGGTGGAAAGCCAACAGTTCTTTAGTGAAGCAAGGGTGAGGAGACATTTCTTGGGGTGTTTTCCTCCCTGGGATGCTCACGTCACGGTTTGCCTTTAGCTTCACCAGTCTCAAGGAACTTGGTCCTAAGTCTGGAAATGGTACCAGGGCTCACACCGGTTCTGCCACTCTGCATACTACTGGAACACCAGCTTTTAGTCTGGTGAATTTGGGCACATTTTTTGTTGGTGCTACACACACCTTTAGTTGGTTTGCTAATTCCAAAAATACACTATCGTTGACAGTTGCACCTCATTGTAAAGGTGCCTTATCAGGCTTTTCAACAACAAGAATAATAATAATAATAATAACAATAATAATAATACATTTTATTTAAAAGCACCTTTCACGACACTCAAGGACGCTTTACAAGATTAAAACAACACACAACACCAACTGCTATTGTTAAGTGGAGAAATAATCGACTGAAATGATGAGGAGTATAGATTACATTAATGATTCATGAGTCTCTAAGCGCACCTTTGTCCAAGAATTCTCAAGGCTTCACTCAGATTCTTGCTCATGTTAATCAGTGTGGAGTCATCCATCATTTGAGGAATTTTTGGAGCTTGTGTGCTGGAAGAGAGTTAGAACAAGCAAGACACAACTGGTTTTAGTGATGGACAGCAATTCAGAAACATCATAAAGAAATAGTTTTCCAACTGTATTTTTAAAGCCAAAACTTGCAACCCTACTACTGTGACCAAGAAATAAGGAAAAAACAACAAGCAAATCAATCAATAAATCTTATTTTGTATAGTGCCAAATAATCAAATGTTATCATAAGACACTTTACTAAAGAGTCGGTCAGTGCCATACTCTTCATTTTCCAAAAAATATGTTACTGACTTTTTTTGTAATTAATTTTATAATTCTTCATTTTTATTCTAAACCCAACATGAATTAACCATGAGTACAGCCTTTTTTTAAAATCCACAACAGTAACAGTGGTGAGAAAAAAAACCTCTGCAGCAGAAAATCTCGAGCTGAACCAGACCCATGTTGAACAGCCATTCACTGAAGCCATGTTGGGGGTGAGCAGGTGGACGTAGAGAGGTGGGCAGTGACAATGAGCACATGGCGTCATGCCTCCCTACATATTTTTAAATGCTACCCCCGTTTTCAACTGAAATAAGAATATTAATATCTGTAAATGCTTATTTCATATCATATTTTTAACTGAAGAAACCATATTGGTAAGTCTTTCAATAAAGCCTGTCACAATAACGCTTTATAACTTTCAGTGATGCTTTATAATGTGCTTTCTTATTTGAAGTTAAAAGCCATCATGGTTATTAATAATGCTTTGTAACAGTCATTATAACTTGTGATGCTGCCATTGTTTATGATGAATAATCCATTCATCCATCCATCTTCCTCTGCTTATCCAGGGCCAGTCATAACAGAAAATCTGTGATTTGCAGAAAAGCAAGGACAACTCTTACAAAGCAGATCAAATATCCTTAAATGATTGTTTATTACATTCTAAGTTTGTCTCCATGGTATCTCTCCAAATGTATGGTCCCATGACATGCCATGGCAACTCATTCTTCTCCAAGAAATAAGATGCACTTTTTAAAAGGGCCTTAAAAACTCAAATCACAATTATTTTTGTTAGACATCAGCCTAGAAGAAACACACGACTGATAGTTTCTCTTTAGTGGGTGAGAGTAGAGTTAGGGGAGACCTTGGTCATCAGAATTGATAACCCTTTTAAACAAAACTCAAAAATGTTGCAATGACAATTCCTCAAATTTGATGTCTCAGAATAGCAGAAAATCCAGATCACATAGAAAAAAAATGCAAGTAGGGCTGCAAGCAGCCCTTAAGGGGCCCTCTCAGCCTTGTGGAGTTCTAGCTTTCGTGGCATGTCAGAAGGGGGCATGACAAGCCACTGGCACTGCTGTATTTGGATCTTAATTACATCTTTTTTTTTTTTTTTGAGTCAAACAACTGTTAAGTGCAGGGTCATTTAACACAACATGTATAACAGGGTAAAAGCTATGATAACTAATCAAGGTTTGTCATGTTGGTATCACTTAGGTTTATTATGTGACTGGGTATCACACAAATTAATGTCTAAATTGTTTGTCATTATATGTACTGATTTGCTTTCTTAACACAGGTACATTTCAAGTACTTTATTGTTTGTGAAGACTTGGTTGCGACCGTGTTATTTCAGAGTGCCAGTGTTTCCTGAACAAAAATGGACAGCTTCCCTTTAAGAGCCCTATTCCCCTTTACTGTACTTTCCATGACAGTTTTTTACAAACTAGAGTCTTAGCAACTGTGAGACAAATGTATTTTCTAAATATTAATAAACAATTTATGATGACTTTTCATTACTAGTTAAATTATTAAGCTGCCTGTATGTTCATGTTAAGTCATATTGATGTAGGAAAAAATATAATATAGCCCTGTGAAGTCTCATTGAAACAGAAATGGCCTGTCCTAATTTGAATGTGATACTGGTCAACTTTACATGGAGTAGTACTATTCTGGTAATACTACAGTTCAGTATAATGACAGCATCTACTTTGAATTGTGACAGGAAATGGCTAAAGTTAGCGGAATTCATGAAAGATTAAAAAAAAACCTGTTAGTGAGCCAAATCAAGTTGGATCATTTGACTTGGCACAATGATGCAGATAACTAAAAAGAGACGAAATTTACTACTGGGAGCTGTTTGAGTAGAGTTGCCTTTTTTTTTTCTCCATTTCATAAAAACAGGAATAAAAACACAAGAACAATAGTACAAGGGGGACAAACACTACTTTGTCACATAGAGACGCCATTTTGTCCATCTTACAGTATAAAGCTCTGTTTTAATTCGTAGACTGTAGGTCATTTGTTCCATTGATCAGATTTCTTCTACTAGAGTTGCTGTTTTATTGCAAGGCATCAGACTTTGTGCAATTGCCAGGGCCGTGCCTTCTGACAAATAAGTTGAACAACATAATATCTACATTGTGTTTTTTATGTAAATGTCAAAAGTCAAGAGGATTGGTTTCATCCCTTGAAAAAACTCAGTCTAAGAGAAGCCCTGTTAATGGCATAATACAGATTGGTTGGTTGGTTGTGCATGACTATCCCATACACATTTTCTAAAATACTCAGTGTACAAAAGATCACCTGTATCCCCTGGTTCACCTCCTGGTTTTCCCCTCTCTCCTCACGTTCCTTGATTACTAGTTGGATGCACCTTTGAACTTATTAGTTTGATTTAATCTCAATTTTTCCCTCCTTACTTAAAGCCTGCATTCCCTTGCTCTGTCTTTGGTGTTCACATGGGGTGGCAGCAAGGTAACATGGTTTTTCCTTGTCCTTTAGTTATTTAACATATTGATTTATCCATATTTGTCATTGTTTGTAGAGTTATATCCTAATATTCTTGTTCTTTTTCTTCTTTTTGTTTCAGATTTTTATCCCATGAGTGTTTTGTTTTTATAAGCATGCAGTTATGTTAACCTTTTCATAATTCTAATTCACCAAAATAAGCGTGTTTTTACACCATACTGAAGCTATCTGGCCACACATTCTAACCAGATACCTGTATATCCATGATGATGGCCATAAAAAGTTGAACCATCTCCTGCAATAACCCTTCACTCTACTCAACCCCCAAATTCTACAACACCTATCCTGTTTTACACTCAGACAAGCCTGTCTGGTCACAAAAACCGTGCCCTGGTCAAAGTCACTTAAATGCCTGTTCCTTCCCATTTTGATAATTTGATTGAACTTCAGCAGTTTGTGTGACCAAGTTTACATGCTCCCATGCAAAAAGTAGCTGCCATGTAACTGGGGTGTGTATTGACAAGAATCTGGCAATACAACGCATATCCTGATATACGGATATACAATATGTCAATATACTATAAAATGGTCAATACATCACAATTTTTTATTACAGAAGTCTTAAAAAAAATAGTTTTAATTGCATGAAGAATTCACAATATTAAAAAGAACTGCTTCTAAAAAGTGTGAGGTGGGAAGTGATGTTTATATTTACATAACGCATAGTGCCTGGGACATTCTAAACAGAAATAAAAGTAACAAAGAAAGGTAAAATCAAATGGCTTAATTTCTGCTCCCACCTAGTGGCCATAAGATGCATAAAAACACAAAACAAATGTTCCAAAGGACCTCTTTCACAGTACATGTAATTTTGCCCACAGCCCAATTTTTTGTTTATTGTGTGGTATTTGTAGTACACCCAGAGACTCCCAAGAATATACCTTTAGAAAATCCAAAAGTCATCCAGGGCCTGTACTATGACCTATTTTATGATCATTGCCATAGGTGTGAGCCAGGGTGCACACTTTACCCCAAAACTTACTCAAACACAAATAATAAATCATCAAATTGGGTCAAATCACCTTCACTGAAGTCTGGTGCATCTTTTGAAATCAAATGTAAAGCTAAGTATTACAATTGAAAGAAGTTATTGAATTTTAACTGGAAAAAAATTAGTTTTTTTTATGATTTTTTCAACAAATTCAATTCTTTGGAGATGTGTCTGACCAACTTACAGTTGCTGTACACCTAAAATACTTACAAATTATTTGGCCACATATATATTCTCAAAGTGGGAAAAAAATCATCAAATTCTGAGACCGGTAAAGTTGTTCAATTAACAGGTTGGGTTACTGTGGTAGAATCAGGATACTGTTCCATATCTTGTATATCAGGGAACCTTTAAAGATTTGTTCAGAATTCATCCTTTAAGTATGATTTCTTTTAGAATTTGAATGCTAGATTCAAAACAAACATTTCACATGAAATGTTATTCATTTTAATATTGAACAGCCACAAAGGGCCTGTATATTATGCCTTTGTGATGAGATAATAATGAGCCATTGATACAAGTAAAAAAACCGATGCAGTTTTGGATTGTTGTAATCAGATTGTATATATCTACAATGACAGCAATACATAAACATTACTTCTGTCAATTTCTGTTTCTAGTACTTATATATACATGTAATCTGTTTTATGGCCTTCGTGTCTTTTTGCATAGCAACGGCTTGAACAATTTTAATTTGTAGACTGGAACTATAGTGAGGGAAAGGGGATCTGAGAAATCCATAAGATGTATGATTGGCTGGTTATTTCATAGAATGGAGTCTTTGAATTTGCTTGTGTATGGTTGGAGGGGTTTCTGATTTTGAAAATGTTTATAATATCCCAAATAATAGATTACAGATGCAACATGTGCACACATGCCAGAGGTTCTCTTTCCAGCAGGACAGAGACAATAATATGCCTTCACAGGATCATCTGATGCATTCTTGTCAAATTGAATCCAAACATTGTATTTTATATATATATACCATCATTTTTTTTTTATTTAAAAATTGCATTTTTAAATAAAAAAAAAATGATGGTATATATATATAAAATACAATGTTTGGATTCAATTTGACAAGAATGCATCAGATGATCCTGTGAAGGCATATTATTGTCTCTGTCCTGCTGGAAAGAGAACCTCTGGCATGTGTGCACATGTTGCATCTGTAATCTATTATTTGGGATATTATAAACATTTTCAAAATCAGAAACCCCTCCAACCATACACAAGCAAATTCAAAGACTCCATTCTATGAAATAACCAGCCAATCATACATCTTATGGATTTCTCAGATCCCCTTTCCCTCACTATAGTTCCAGTCTACAAATTAAAATTGTTCAAGCCGTTGCTATGCAAAAAGACACGAAGGCCATAAAACAGATTACATGTATATATAAGTACTAGAAACAGAAATTGACAGAAGTAATGTTTATGTATTGCTGTCATTGTAGATATATACAATCTGATTACAACAATCCAAAACTGCATCGGTTTTTTTACTTGTATCAATGGCTCATTATTATCTCATCACAAAGGCATAATATACAGGTCCTTTGTGGCTGTTCAATATTAAAATGAATAACATTTCATGTGAAATGTTTGTTTTGAATCTAGCATTCAAATTCTAAAAGAAATCATACTTAAAGGATGAATTCTGAACAAATCTTTAAAGGTTCCCTGATATACAAGATATGGAACAGTATCCTGATTCTACCACAGTAACCCAACCTGTTAATTGAACAACTTTACCGGTCTCAGAATTTGATGATTTTTTTCCCACTTTGAGAATATATATGTGGCCAAATAATTTGTAAGTATTTTAGGTGTACAGCAACTGTAAGTTGGTCAGACACATCTCCAAAGAATTGAATTTGTTGAAAAAATCATAAAAAAAAACTAATTTTTTTCCAGTTAAAATTCAATAACTTCTTTCAATTGTAATACTTAGCTTTACATTTGATTTCAAAAGATGCACCAGACTTCAGTGAAGGTGATTTGACCCAATTTGATGATTTATTATTTGTGTTTGAGTAAGTTTTGGGGTAAAGTGTGCACCCTGGCTCACACCTATGGCAATGATCATAAAATAGGTCATAGTACAGGCCCTGGATGACTTTTGGATTTTCTAAAGGTATATTCTTGGGAATCTCTGGGTGTACTACAAATACCACACAATAAACAAAAAATTGGGCTGTGGGCAAAATTACATGTATTGTGAAAGACGTCCTTTCTATAAATTGACTTAAAACATCACAATATTGCACGGAAAATATCAACATAGTATTGCTATAAAAGATATTGCGATAAATTGGTGTATAAATATTTTCTAACACTCTACTTATTTGCTATTTGTGTTGTGATGATGTTAAATAAGGAATACTTAATATAGTGTATAAAGTGTCTGTGTGTATACAAATAAGTGTATATAAATTCCGAGTATAGCAGCCTATTGACAATCTGGTTTCATTGTCAAATGATCTGTAATTGGCAAAACATGGTAGTCTTTCTTTATCATCAGATACTGCTACAGCAGTACTTACAGTACCTACTGCCTTTAAAATTTCAAGTCTTAAACAGGTCTGGTTTGTCTGTCATGAAGCCTTTAGAGAGCAAGCATTTTACACAAAAGCAAAGTACAGGAGGAAAAGCTGTTTGTCATCTGCCCGTCTCAGTGACTACTCAGTAGGCATGTTGGCAATAAACAGCTTCTCACAGCTGATCGTTTTAGACTTACCTTTAAGGCTCAAACTGTGAACCTGGTCTGCTGACAAGACCGACACCGAAAATCTGCGGCAGGAATCGGAGCGGGATATCTCCAAGAAAGTCTCCTGCAATACTGAATTGACACGTATTTATGCCCCCCGCTTACCTTTTATTATCCACTGACTGAACCGGATACTTTACTTCCTGGACTGACGTACTACGTGCGTTCCACGCTGGCAGCGTCGACGTCACGATCTGGAAACGCTGAGTTACATTAACGCCGCCACATTCATCTGAAGGGAGAAAGAAAGAAAAAATATATGGCAAAAGCATAAGTGATGGAAATTTCTTTGAATCAAGAAAAATAATAATAATAATAATAATAATAATAATAATAATAATAATAATAATAATGATAATAATAATAATAATAATAATAATAATAATAATAATGATAATAATAATAAGCGACAGATATGCATTTGATAGGAAAAAATGCTTCACCCATTATAAACTCAAAATGACCAACTTTTAAAAGACTGTCTGTCTCGGGAGGAGTCAAGATTGACCAAATCAAAATCAGAAACTGGTGTGTTATTTAGCAACTTGGCCTTCACCCATTCGAGAGCAAAATGGTTAGAAGGAGAAAAACATGCCTACATTCTTTTTTCGTTTTCAAATACAAATTAGGAACAATATTAGTTACTTGAAAATGAATGACATAACTAACTCCAATCCTCTTAATATATTTATAACTTCATTACTAACTTTTACTCCAAGACATACAAATCAATCTTTGATAAAACAAGATGTGAAACATTTCTTAATAAAGTTAGAGATCTTACTCTGTTTAACTTCCTTAATGTTAGGGTAGTGCAATAAATCTATCTCTAAATCTGAATTTTCTGAAGGACTGGGAAAGGTAAAGGAAAAATGGTCAGTTATGGATGGTTTACCTATTGAGTTTTACCTATGCTTTGGGGTTATAATTACAACTCATTCATTTGAAATGTATGAGGAATTTTTCCATAACGAGGACATTGTTATGGTCTGGGTGTTTTGCTTCTGTTTTTGTCTTTTTTTCCTGTGCTGTTCTTTTTTCCCCTCCTCCCTTTTTTCTTTCTTCTTTCTGTCTTTGATTAAACACCTAAAAACTGCCCTTTTGTCAGTCATTACTTCATCTTTGGACATTGGTGCAACAGTCTGATAGTGAGCTTGGTAATTTGAGCCCAGCTCCGGCTGTCACATGGCGATGTGTCCGTGGGCAAGACACTTAACCCCAATTTGCTCCCACTACTGCTTCAGTAATGTGTAAATGGGCATTAAAGGGTGCGAGAGTGTTAGTTGATAAAGATGAACAATTGACATCGAAACTCTGAGCCATCAGTGGGTGAATGTGAGAGTGAATGCGTGTGAATGGGTAGATGTGACCTGCGGTGTAAAGCTGCTTTGAGTAGTCAAAAAGACTAGAAAAGCGCTATATAAGCTCTTACCATTTTATCATTCATCTGCTTCAGTGGTCCAGACCTTAATTCTCATTAGTGACAGAATTATCTGGCCAAAAAATTGACCTTAAAGACACTGAGTTGTTAAAGCAGGCCCTCTCTTCCCAAATTGTACTAGCAAGGCTGCACGACTCCACTTTGAGAATAGTCTTGGAAAATCTTCAGCAACTCTCCATCTGTGTGACACAGCTCAGTGACTGGTTGGACAACATGGTGACTCCAACAACAGTTCCTCAGCAGCGTCTCCAACAGCATCTCCTCAGGACTCCATCTAGCTCCCCACCCCTCAGAGCTCTTCCAAAACAACGCTCCCGCTCACATGCATGAGAGCTGCTGATATGTGACCATATGTCTGAAATAAAGCCACCGACTCAAAACCGGTCCTCAGCACATCGTTTTTGTTTTGCACTACGCCAAGTCATGTCTCACTCAGCGGTAATAAAACACCAAAACATTATCATAGTAAAGTTAAAAAAAAAAAAAAAAAACATGGCAAGTTAGTGAGTACTCACAACCTGATGTTGACTCTTTATTTTGCCCTGGCTTTGTCCAAATTCTTTTTTGTTTCGGCCTTCTCTGCCTCCGTCTTTCTTTTCTTGCTCTTGGAGAAGCAGTTACCAGTAATCAGGGTATAGGTAGTTTCTCTGCCATTCTCCAGCGTACTTGGATCCCTCTTAGCTTGGCTATGCACATTGAATAAGGGTCAGTGCATGCCGGCAAAATGTAGGCGCAGAAGGTGGGCAGAACGGCAGTATGGGATTTGACTTCCACTTCCTTTGTGGTTTGCTCAGGCCGCTTTCTTCAATAATTACAGTGCTTACTCGACTTTGAGCTGGCCTTAAGCCCCTTGATCTCCTTGTTGGAGTTTAGCCTGTAGTTTTTTGTGCTTAAGACTGGATGCTTCTTCAGTCAACTCTGATACTAACCTTTTTTTTCTTCTTCCTTTTTTGCAGTGATTCTCCACGAGCCCTCACCACCACTGGCACTGTTTACATACTCAACTGTTCACTGTGTTTGCCCCTACCCTAGATTTTTCCCCGAATAAAATCATTGTCAAATTTTTACCCGCCACCTCCTTGAAGCTTTTGAGTCCACCTTTAAAACTCTGGGATCATCTCATAACAAGAAGAAGAAGAAAGTTAAATGTAGAGTTGTTATCATGGCGGAAGCAGTGAAAAACAGGAAGAAAAGAAAAGTTTTATCGGAGGAGACAAAAAAAAGAAAGCTGGAAAGTAACAAGCAAAATGCCCAGACAGGGATAAACATTGGCCCGGTGTTCACTCGATGGCATGAGCTGAAAGACGAGGAGGGATGTCCGACCGATGCTGATTTGACCCTGTTATTGTTGGACTTGTAAGTACATGATGATTTATTCGAAAATAAACATTATCATACTGTACCTTATCGGTCCACATCGTTTATTTGTCTCTTGGGATGTCCTGTCGGCTAGCTTCTCCTCCCTCTGTATGTCAACAAATGCTCGTTGCTGTGAGGCGCTCTGTTTTACAGCAGTGCAGTTACACTCAACGACCATAGAGGCCCCTAGAGAGCTGAAAGACGGAATCTTACATAGTGTGACTTTAAGCAATACTTAAAATTAACAAGTAATGAGACCCTCTTTTGAAATGAAGTAGAGTTAAAAGTGTAATATTTGTCTTGTCAAATGTAATGGAGTAAAAGTCACAAGTTTCCAAAAATAATAATACTCAAGTAAAGTACAGATACTCAAAAAATGTACTTAAGTACAGTGCTCAAGTAAATCTACTTCGTAACTGTCCACCCCTGCTCAGATCAGACTAAAGTCATGTTTGTTATGAGTTTGCTTTTAGATAAAGCTTCTTCTTAGAATTAGCTCTCTCTGTTAATAAGCCCCCTCTTTGTTTAGATTTTTTTATTATTATTATTTCGGCATTATGTGCCTTTATTGTTAGGAGAGAGAAAGACAGTGGATAGGCTTGTAAAAGGGGGCGTGATAGAGAGTAAAGGAGGACACTCTTTAAACAGGCAACAGGCTGGATTCTTACCCGGGCCGGCTGAAAAATGTAGGTCGTGCCTGGTTGCTTACCACTCCAGCAAACCAGCACCCCCTCTTTTATTTATATTTTGAGGCTTTTCTAGTGAGTTGCTCAAGGTTTTTGGCCACTCTGTTAGAGGTAAAGAAGCAGCTAGCCAGCATTTGTCTCTATGCCAGGGTAGGAACTCAATTTCCCAGTATGCATTTAATTCTGCATTTTAGCTGCAGAATGCCGCTGTGATCAAAGCTGCTCTCTAGGAAGTGTTTTTGAAAGATTTGTCTGAGAAGAATAAGGATGAACTTGCACCCAGGGATAAGACTTCTAATTTAGAAGAGTTGATAGGGTTAGCCATTTGTTTAGACAACTGTTTAATGGTGAGACGTAGGGAGAGAGCAGTAAGGCAAAGAGCCCTATATCCCTCTCCTCCTAACATCCTACCTGTGGCTCCCCACTCCTCACCTCCTTTTCCTGGGAACTTCACCAGTGTCCAGCCTGAGAGAGCATCTTATCCGTCGCCGTCCTCCAGCACAGAGGAACTGATGCAACTGGGACAAACTAAGCTAACTCCCATTGAGAGACAACAACTATGCCTGGGACTGTGTATCTGCCATGGCCAGGTAGGCCACTATCTCACCAAGTGGCCAGTTTTGCCAAAAGAAAAGGCTCATCAGATGGCTGAGGGGCTTTGGTGAGCCATACCTCTTCTCCTCAAAACCCCTCTAATCGTGTTCAGGTCCAAGGTATGTTGTACTAGCCACATAACACTTCGCCCATTCAAGTTTTAGTGGACATAAATGTTGTGCAACAGGCTAATATTCCCACCAGTAAACTATCTGAACCTAAGAAAGTTCCATCCTTAGATGGTAAACTTTTGTCCATGGTATCTCACCGGACTAAACCCATTTCTAACATTATTTCTGGTAACTACCATGAGAACAATGGGCCTCATTCACCAATATCTTCCTAAGTTTTTTCTTTAATTTGTTCTTAAGAACAGCCCTAAGAAAAGTCTACGTCAGATTCATGACCCATTCTTAAACTGCCAGAATTGTTCGCACCTGTGTTCTTATCTTGATGAATTCCACTGATTCGTAAATTGCAAGCGCGTGCAGGTTTATCCTCATTAACATAGGTAAACGCCCCGCCAATGCCCATAAAAGGGCATGACACTGCCGGGCCGTGTGCACAACATAGGAAGACAAAGACAATAACTCACGATGCCTAAACTCAAGTTTAAAGGTGACACAGCACCTGAATTGAGGAGAAAGAAGAACTTCAGCAGTTCTGAAATCGAGGTACTTCTGCAGGAAGTCAAGCGAAAAAGTAACATTTTATTTAGTAGTGTTAGCAGTGGATTTAAAGGAACAGGAAAACAAGAAGCATGGGATACTGTTGCTCATAAGGTGAACGCTGTGTCTAGGGAAGCGCGCTCAACTGATGAAATAAAAAAGAAATGGTTTGATCTTAAATCTAAGGCAAAAAAAAAATTGTCAAATATAAAAGAGAGCTGCTGACCACTGGAGGGGGACAGGCTTACCCTGAACTGTCGGAGCTGGACCAGCGCATAGGGGCAATTATTGAAGAGACGGCACTCTCAGGTGTGCCTTCTACAGAGGATTTAGACACAGACTGGGGCCCCGTGTCAGTGGTTTCACCTCCTCAACCCTCTCCTATCCCCAAACCAGAAGGTAAGCGTTTATTTCGAACCAATATCATGTGACGGTACTATCTAAAAGCTCTAGCTGTAAAACCACAAGAGGTGACGCATTTTACTGTTCATATGACTTAAAGTGTTACCTAAATGCTTAGCTTGCATTTAAACATTTGCTTTAGCTTTATGGACCAAACTCTGCTTAATTGAAATTTAAAGGTCACTTAAATGTTTTAAAGCAGTGCCTCCATGCGTGCACCCAGGACTCGGTCAGCCCTCCCACGTCTGATCTCAGATGCAGTCCTGGACAATCAGGAGAAAATTGCCCAAACTCTTTCACAGATAGCCTCAACACTGGCTACAATCTCCGACACTCTAAAAGAAATTAATACCAATTTGAAAAAATAAAGATATATACTGTGAAACCTGTCTTATCGTGTTTTCTTCTCTTAAAACTGTAAGATATAAATAATCACACTGAAATTTAATTTCAAGTCTTTATTTAAACTACATCCGATCAATTAACTGCTGCCGAAGTTGGACAGCAAGTCTGTTGTCCAGTCCCAGGAGTGGCTCAGGTTGTGCGTCTTCTGGTGGTTGTGGAGGCTGAGGGTGAGCTGAGACACCATGTTTCATGGCTATGTTGTGCAAGACACAGCAGGCCATGATTATCCTACAAGCCTAAAATGATGGAAAGATGCCCACAGGTTATAAAACTTTTTTTTTTTTTAATCAAATGTGGCTGAGGTGGCCTATACACCATTAAAAAAAAGAGAATAAAACAATTTCCCTGCTATTCTTTTTATACACACCTTCTCTGGCTTGTAAAGCAGCTTGCCACCTGCTGTGTCCAAACACATCCAGCATCCTTTTAAGATGCCAATGGTGCGCTCGATGGTAGAGCGAGTGCATGCGTGCCGGTGATTGAATGATATCTCCTGGTGAGTCCTGGGGTTGGTGAGTGGTGTCATTGACTAGGCAGCCAGGGCATATCCTCTGTCTCCTAATAAAATAAGTCATAATAATAGAAGCACACCGTTGTTGGAAAATATAATTAATTAAACATGCTTACCAACTATCCACGCGTCTCCGGCAGCTCCTTGCTCCAGGCGCATACCGACAGAGCTGTTCTGTAAAATATAAGAATCATGTGCACCGCCTGGGAAGCGGGAGACCACATTCAGAAGGTGGTTCTGGAAGTCGCAGATGACTTGTACATTTATGGAGTGGTATTGCTTGCGGTTGAGGTATGGGAATGGATCTGGAGAGGGTGCCTTAATACGCACGTGTGTGCAGTCTATTGCGCCAATGGTGTTAGGTAGACCAGCAATGGAATAGAATCCTGTCTTGACTGGGACCTGCTCTTCTGCTGTATAGGGGAATTTTATATATTGTGTGGCCAGTCAATTGATTCCTTCCAAAACGTGCGGGAGAGTGCGGCTGATGGATGACTGAGATATACCCACTCTGTCTCCTATCTCCCTCTGAAATGTCCCGGTGGCTAAAAAGCCCAAGGTGGAGAGCACCTGCACCTGCGGTGGTACAGGATTAGACCTTTTGGTGTGGCTTCGCAGGGCTGGCTCCAAAATATTACAAAGTTCGATGAGCACAGGTCTTGGAAGTCTAAATCGTCTTATCAGATACTCATCACTCTCTGAGAACAGATCTGCGTGGTCTCGGAACATGCGTTCCCTCCGCAGAGCGCGATCTGCCATGTTTTCCAGTAGCAGCAAATATGCCATTGTCATCCTCAGTGGGGTCTCACCTGGGGCCTTTAAATAGAGTGACCAATCTGATAATTGGATGGCATGGTTCCAATTAACATAATAGATGTGAATTTCCGTGTTAGTGTTGTGCCACGATGATTTGTAAAATAATGAAAATAAATTATTAAATTTAAAACTGAAAAAAATAAGATAGAATTAAGATTTTAATTTAAATCCCATCTTGCACAACTGTAGAATAAAAATAAACACAATAATTAATTACTTTCCACAAGAATTTCAGCAGTCAAATGTGCGTAAGTGTGCTCTTGAGTGTGCGTAGATTTTGTTCTTACCTAAGAACAAATCCCAGATAAGAAACTATTGGTGAATGTCGGAATCTTCGTGAAATGTGCGTAAGTGGGCTTTAAGAAGGAATTTCTTCGTAAGAACAGTTGGTGAATGAGGCCCAATGAGCTTTATGTTATTTCATCTCTTCAGTCACCTGTAGTTTTGGTTTGACCTGGCTAAAAGTTCATAATCCTCAGAGACTGGTCCACTGCTTCCTTTGTTATTTGAGTAGTTCTTGTCATGCAAACTGTCTCAAGTCTGCTATACCCAACATTGTCTCTCTCTCCATAAAATGTGTGTGAGGAAATCAACCTAAACTCCGTTCAAGTCTCTGTGCCACTGTATAGACTACACAGGCCTAAGTGACATAACTGTTAAAAACAAAAACAAATACCCTCTTCACCTTATTGTTTTTGGTCTTCTTCATAATGCTGTTGTGTTCACAAGACTTGACTTGAGGAATGCTTATCATTTGGTCAGGGTCAGAGAATGAGACAAGTGAAAGACAGCCTTTGTCTAGGGCATTTTGAATACTGTGTCATGCCTTTTTGGCCTTACAAATGCCCCAGCTGTGTTCCAGACTCTGATTGATGATGTGTCAAGAGATATGCTGAATCTTTTTGTTTCTGTGTATCTCAATGACATTTTGATCTTCTCCAAGAACATTAACAAACACATTGTATATGTAAGAAAAGTTTTACAGAGACTTCTTGAGAGCAAGCAATTTGTAAATGTTGTGGTTGATTTTTCATTGGACCCAAAAACGAAGAGGAGACAGATGAGTAAGATGCAATCAAAAGGAATTTTATTGAAGGGGAGGGGGAGTTGGGGCACCAGGATAACCAAGGTTCCCTAGATCTTGGGTTCTTTGGGCTTGGAGGTGTGTGAGCTTGCCAGGGGCATGGATGTATCCCAGAGGTGCATGGAGGAGGGCTGGGTTCCTGTGTGCAGGTGCGTGGCAAAGGTCCAGTGCGCGGAGGTGTGCAGGGTTCCCATGTGCAGAGTTCCTGTGTACAGGTGCGTGTGACAGGTTTTGACCACCTTGGCGATGGGAAATGGACTGATGAACCTGAGAGTGAATTTCCTGGACTCAACTCTGAGAGGCAGGCCCTTGGTAGGAAGCCAGACTTGTTGACTCTTGCAATTTGCAGCAGCCTTGTTGGTAGATGAGCTCTTAAGGATGACCCAGCGAGCCCGCTCCCAGGTTCTTCTGCAGCACCTCACCAAGGCCAATGTGGATGGAACAGATGAGTCCGGTTCTGTGGCGGGAAACAAAGAGGTTTTGTAACGAGAGAAACCAGAAGAGGATGAAGGCAAGGAATTTTGTGCCAGCTCCACCCAAACCAACTTCTCCGACCAAGTCCCCGGGTTCTGAGAAGCCGTGATGCGAAGACCCTTCTCTAACTCCTGATTGCTCGCTCCGACTGTCCGTTGGCCTTGGGATGGAAACCAGATGAGAGGCTGACGGATGCTACAAGCGTTAACATAATTTGTGACATCACGTGTCATTTTCAGCCACCAGAAACGTTGTTGGACTACCAAGGTCTTATGGATGCCTGGGTGACAGGAAATCTTATCAGTGTGGGTCCATTCAATCACCTCACCCCTAAGCTTGTTCACAACAAAAGTTTGTTCTCTGGACAATCAGGGTGCACTGGAACCTTTCTTTCAGCCACCTCAACTTTGATCTGAATCTCCCAAGTAAGAACAGATACAAAACAGGACTGAGGCAAAATTGGTTCCGGTTCAGCGACATGGTTAACGGGGTCATAGTTCCGTGACAAGGCATCAGGTTTGCTGTTCTTGGAGCCGGGACAGAATGAGACAGCAAAGTTGAAGGGGCTAAAAAAGATGGCCCAGCCTGCCTAGCATTAAGCCTTTTGGCAGCTTTAAGGTACTCAAGGTTTTTATGGCCCATTCATACCTGAAAAGGCCTGAGCTCCCTCCAACCAGTACCGCCACTCCTCCAGAGCCACCTTTACAGCCAACAGTTCACGGTCTCCGACATTGTAGTTCTGTTCAGAAGTGGATACATTTCTTTGACAACAAAGCACAAGGGTATAATTTACCATCTTTGGGACTGATCTGAGATAGGATGGCACCAATTCCCACGTCAGAGGTGTCCACTTCGACTACGAACTGCTGACTGGGGTCTGGGAGGATAAGCACAGGTGCGGAAGAGAAGCTCTCCTTTAGACTTTGGAAAGCCACATCACAATCAAAGGACCAAGCAAAAGCCTTATTGAGAGAGGTTAAGTTGTGCAGAGGAGCAGCAATGGTGCTGTAGTTCCTGATGAACTTTCTATAAAAGTTGTTGTGGCCGGACAGGGAATTGGACTACCTACCACCAGGGGCAGTGTGGCTGCTAAGCCCAGCTGCCTATAAATACCATAGATATATATATTTAGAAACACTAGATGTCTAGAGTTGGAACCACCGACGTCCTCACATGGCAGCCATCTTGGCGCAGGGCACATTTCTGCTCTGCTCTATAGTGCTCAATGGAAGGTAAGACATCTTCTCAAACTTATTCATGCTTTACTCGCTAAAATCTTGACAGATTTACAAATGGTTTGGTTTATTACAAACGTTACAAGAAATATCACGTCAATATGTTAATATTATGCTTAAGAAAATTTGATCATCTTAAGGATGCAGTATTAAAACTACATCTCTGACGTTTCTGACAAAGTCAGCCATTGTCGGTTGACAATTTAGCACGCAATGCTTATTTCTCAGTACATGGTCCATAGACTGGTATAATAAAAATTAAAACTTCAGCCCTGCTATTAGATCGAACTCTGATCATGTGTGTGTGTGCTCAAAAACAGGAACTCATTGATAGAATTGAATTACTGCATAATGGTCATATGCACGTGTGTATGTGTGCTCAGGAAGTCATTCATAGGTTGACCTAGCAAACTCTGGACATACATACCGTGTGTGTGTGTGTGTGTGTGCTCAGGAAGCAATTGACAGACCAGTTTTGGTCCACATATGTTTTCCTGAGTAACTTGTCTATAAAGTAATGCAATTTAACTCCGGTCATTATTCAACATGTCAGGGCAGGGGGAAGGACAGAAGTCTCTAACACATCATTGTCTGCCACACTGTGTATATACCTTGTGTTTTCCTGAAATAAACTGAGAGAGAACTGACTTTACCACACACTGGTTTGCTTTGTCTCTTCCTTCTCTACCCTTGATCAAGGATGCAGGCCGGGCCTGCACTGAATATGTGGGCTAGGCCATTGGTGGCAGCAGTGGGATCCAGACAGTCGTCATCGGACCGCGGGCTGAACAATGGAATTAAATCTCCACTTTGCGCGCAGATTTCAACCCTTCCAGCAGCATAGACAGACCAGCTGCTGTGAAGAAGAAGTGTGGGATTGAGACTCCCTTGCTAGTCAGCGCGGCCCAAACCACAGCCTTCCTGAGTTGTTTTCCTGGTGAGTGCCAACCTCTTTTTAAAGTAACTAGAATGGGTCTAGGTAGATCTAAGCATAAAAGTAAAGGTAAACATGTTTCTGCAATATGTGACATTATGGAGAAAAAATATCCAGGCAGCACTGAAAGGGTTCCTATGTGGGAGAAGAAATTAGGGTTTCCAGAAGGGGGTAGTTTAAGTATACAGCAATTACAACAACTGAGGGAAAACATGGAGGATTTGCATAAAGGTAAATGGCCTACACATAAAGAGAAACCAAAAAGAGTAGTCCCCCCTGATCCGGGACGGGGACGAGTCTGCATACACACAGGAGGTAGAACAGCTGGTCCTCTGGTGTGGTCAGAACCCCCTGGAGCTAAACCCGCTCAAGACTGTGGAGATGACAGCTGACTTCAGGAGGGCCCCCCCCACTCTCCCCCCACTCATCATCAAGGACAGCACTGTGTCTTCTGTGGACACATTCAGGTTTCTGGGATCCACAATCTCACAAGACCTGAAGTGGACCCCCCACACAGACACCATCCGTAAAAAGGCGCAGCAGGGAATGTACTTCCAGCGACAGCTCAGGAAGTTCGGGCTGCCCCAGGTGCTACTGGTCAACTTCTATACGGCCATTGTCCAGTTTGTCCTCTGCACGTCCATCACCGTCTGGTTTGGATCTGCAACCAGGCAGGACAGACACAGACTGCAAAGGACAATCAGGTCTGCAGAGAAAATCATCAGGACCAAACTGCCCTCGATCCAGGACTTGTTCCAGTCCAGAACCAGGAGACGGGCAGGTAACATCTCTACAGACCCCTCACATCCTGGACACAAACTGTTTAGACTCCTCCCCTCAGGTAAGCAATACAGAGCACTGTATGCTAAAACCACCAGGCATAAGAACAGTTTGTTCCCCCAGGCTGTTGCCATACTGAACTCCTTACTGCAAATGTCCGTCTACCGACCCTATATATGATCATTCATTGCACATATCATCCTCCCACTTATATGCACCTGTGCAACTTGTTTCTTGTGTTTTTTGCCTTGCACATTGTACATATTGTACATACTCTATTCTATTTCTATTCCCACCTTAACTTAATTTTTAAACTTTTAAAATAAAATGTTAATTCCTGCCTTGTTATTTCTGCCTATGTCTTGTTTATAATATAGGATATACACTGTGTGTGTCTATTCTGTACTTGGAAAGTGAAGTGAACCGGTGCCAAATTCCTTGTATGTCTAACATACGTGGCCAATAAAGCTGATTCTGATTCTGATTCTTACTATACAGGACTTGATCTGTTTAACACAGTGGGAGCAAGAAGCAAATCTCAGGTTCAATAAATCCAAAAAAGAAAAAGAGCTGATGCCAGAATCACTACAGGCTCAATAAGTGATAACACTAAATTTACAAGACAGCAATGCACCTCGAGGGATAAAATGTGAGCAGGATTGCTTATATAAACAGATTAGCAGACAAAAGACAGATGCAGTAATCACTTCAACACCTATTAAACAAAAACAGTTAACACTAGCAGCAAGCCTCTATCCTCCATGACCCGCAGACAACTCCTGGGACATAAATAGCTCAACTGAACTATCACCTCCAACTAAACCAGTGACAAGGGCGGACACAGGACATGCAGCTCAGCCACCAGCCAGACTGATAGAGCAGATACAGTTAGTGCAACCAGTAGGGCAGTTCCCCATGTATCAGGTTGCAGGAGGTGATGGCATACAACAGGTATTTAGACCATGGGACAGGACAGAGATGAAGGAAGCTGCTAGGACAGTACCAGAACCCAAAGATGGAATTAATGGGTTTGAGAAAAATTGGGTTTCATTGTGGAAACAGTGGAGGCCGACAGGAGAGGAATGCAGAATGTTGTTAAGTATGATAAGTAAAGATGAAGGCTACAAATGGCATAAGTTGTCTGATGATTATAAATGGGTGGAGAAAGTTATTTCGAGACATGTACAGTGGGAAGTAGATTATGGTTACCAGGAAATGGTAAAAGCAATAATTGGCTTTGCTAAAGAAACCTGGAGTAAATACTCAGGACTTCAGAGTGTTATGCAAATGACCCAGGGACCCGGGGAAAGTACTCCTTTGTTTTTGGCTAAGTTCCTCAGAGTATATGAGCAGCAGACAGGACAGGATAAAGGTCAGTTTGGTTCCAGCCCTATAGAATCTTTTGAGGCAGCTTGTGTAGCACTTAGGCTTAGCAGGTTAATAAACTCAGGCCTGAATCAAGCGACACAAGGTGGAATGGAGAACTATTGGGTGGGATGAACTTGTAACTCAGGCTCAACGTTTGGAGGAGCACCAGGCTAGAGTAGAGAAGGAGAGAAGGAGAGAAAAAGAGACACAGCAGGTATATTATGCACAGGAGTAAGCCCTCTAGACACAGGCAGCACGGTGTTTGTAGATGGTTGATGTTAAACAGAATCAAAAGGGTGGTAAAGAGGTAGGGTACGCTGTAGTGACCGCTGAATTGTTTCATTTCTTAACAGCCATGGGCAAACACATTTCAAATAGTGAACAAGTCCAAAGACTGCTGGAAGAAATACTTTCACCCAGAGGTATAGCAGTGGTAAAATGTAAAGCACACGCAAAAGAGGTAAAAAAAAGGCAGCTGAAAGTAAAAGCTAATAAATACTGAAAGCATAGACACTGTATCAACTCAGGACCATTTTGGTACTTCAGTCCAAGACATTCAGAATCAAGCAGAAAAAACTGAACTTAAAGGTATAATATCCAACATTTCACACATTTTTATATCAGATTCAAGGTATGAGGCATCATAATAGCTCTCTGAGCACACGCTCCTCACAGTGAAAGCTAAGCCCATCCCCCTCTGGCTTTGTTGATATCAGCTCTACGTAAGCACTGTCCGGTCCGGATTGGGGAGGGGCTCTCACTCTCCCTCTCTCCGCCCCCTCCCTCTGCATATAAAGCCCAGGCCGCCTCCTGCTCCAACTGACCAATCATAGAGGAGGAGGCTGCGCCGTGACATGCGCAGCCTTCTCGTTATACAGACTGGCCTGCGGCTAGCTTCTGCTACACCGAGGACAATTCAATATAAGTGAAAGTATCAAACAAACATGAAATAACTAAAAGAAATTAAAGACTGAACAGAGTTTATCACAATGGAGAGCCCTGCGTGAGGAGAAGGCTTAAACACTGCCGGAGCTGGACCTGCATCTGGATCAGTGAGTATATGTTTCTGTGTTATATGAACCATGTTAGTGACATGTCACAGACAGGAGCATGGATAACAAACTGGGCTTTGTGCTGTGTAGTTAATGTTCACGTTTTACTTTTGTGATTTCTCAGTCATTTAGGCCGATATGGAAGCTAACGTGTGCTAACGTTAGCCTGCAGCTAAATGAAGCAGCCGCAGGCTAACGCAGCAAAAACATAAACACACATTCACCCTGTCGATTGTTCTACATTAATGTCATCCTCATTGGAGTTCATTTATGTTACCAGGACACTGTTTAAAGTTTAGATGTTCATCAAATAAAGATAGCAGGCCACAGAAGAAGCACAACACAGCTGGAGACTGACTGTTATCTAAATGAACTAGCATATGAACGTAGTATTTGAGATCTCCAGAAAAAAAAGATTTCTGTCTTTATTAGTGTGATTTATAAAGCAGCTTTACCACTGCAGCCACAGTGAAAAGTCAGAATGATCATCACTGTGGTATTTTGGTACATGGTCTGAAGCTGTGTAATGTCTTGTTAAACTGTGATGGCTTTATTTACTAAAATACATCAGTAACTCAGCTATCTACAATAATATCTAAATATCTGATTGAAAAAAGAATCAAATAATAATACCAGAGATGAAACTTGCAAACTCTTTAAAAGTGTAATGGTTTTAGTGTTATTTTTCCTTCTTCAGATATGAAAATGGTTCTGGTAAATCCACACCTAAGAAGAATGAGTGGCACTGATGTCCACACACTGGTTCTGGCAAAACCTCATCTTCCTCAGTTTGGTATGAGCCTTGAGGGTTTTATTTTTGTCCAATTTTATACAAAAATTCTCACATTTTTAGTGTCAAACCTCCAGCTCCCCTTATGTGTTCTTGCTATTTAAATATGTGTATTATTTGTTTAGTGTTATAATGCAGACATGGCTTTTTTTTTTTTTTTTTTTGTTCTCAAGTTTTTAAACCAAATGCTGTCTCCTCACAGAGTGGAAACGAAGGGCAGAAATAGGCCTAACATCCAGGAGTCACCAGAAAGCTTCAACCACTTGCACCCACCACACTCACTCCTGCTGCAGAAATGGCTGAGAATTAAGTCTTGGTATGTTTTTTTTTCTTAAAATGTATAGTTGTAGTGTAATCTTTTTTGTTGCAAGTACTATGAAACCAAAAGAATAAAATTTTCTGTACATGTTTGCAGGTCCAACACTGTCAGAATTACAACAGTGGAAGAGCTGATGTCCAAGCCCTCTGTCCTCTTTACTAGACACTTTTGCTCAGTTTCTGCCTGGAAGTTCAGCGACTGTAAAGAGGAAGGCCAGAGGAGACCGCCCCGCTGTGCTGACAGTGACTTCTAAAAACCTTAACACCAAACTGCTGTTTGTTACACTGACAAAGCTGAATCAGCCATCTGTAAAGCACAACACGTTTACAGTAATCACTTCATACATTCTTAGAAAATGTTTCTTTGCATTACCAGTGCTGTTCAGCATCACCTGTTGCTATTGTTTAGTCATATTTAGTTGCATGATGTCCCAGGGCAGGTGAAAAAAACAATCATTGTCAAAATAGAAATAAGGAGTTAAAGTACATTTATGTGAATGTTGTATTTTATAAGACATTCAAATATCACTTTGAAATACTGTGGTTTATATATATATATATATATATATATATATATATATATATATATATATATATATATATATATATATATATATATATATATACATATATGTGTGTGTGTGTGTGTGTATATACATATATATGTATATATATATATATATATATATGTGGCAGGATGATGTGTCTCATCCGTGCTTCATTATGAGCTGCATTGTCAGCCAATGACCTCATGGTGGCACTCTATAAAAGGGAGTGTTGGCAGCCTCCCCTCCCTCTTGCTCTGGCCGTGTCCGTCACTTCCGGGTCCCCCCGTTCCCCTCCTCTCGCTGTTACCGGTGCAGGTATGTTAGCAGTGGCTGCTAGCAATGCTCATTCATCATTGTGTCACACTGATTGGCCTGGTTTTTTTTTAGACACCAGTGCGGTCTGCGGCTCTCGAGGTCACTGTCGTACAGCACCTTTTTATGACGTGCTCGTCTCGTTTTCTCCTCTCTCCCTCGTGGGTGATCCCCACGGGGCCTGATTGGTATGTATGGCTAATGACAAGCCTGTGTTCTTTCTCTGCTCCTCCAGAATTACTAAAGCTAATTCTTTATTTGTAACAGGGGCTGTGTGGACCAGGTGTTTTGCTGGGGAGTTCCAGCGGCGCTAAAATTAATGTAAGGACATCGCAGCTTTATCGCTGCTTGGATGCTGCTTTGCCCTGCTTCGCCTCTGCTCTGCTCAGTTAGCATTTGCTGCTTTGACTGTGTTACCTTGCCTGTGCTGCTTGCCTCGCTTCGCTGCTGCTTTCTCCTGGCTTCAGTGTCTGCCACACCCATTCTGACTCGGTGTCGGCAGTTTCTTTTTCGCCTCGGCCTTCTGCGGCTATAAAACCCTCAGGTGCTCTGTGCAGCCGAAGCTAAGGCTAACGGCCTGCTGCTAACCCCGCTTGGGCCTGTGGGTCTGTCGCTGCCAAGGAGCTTCAAAGGACAAACTGAACTGCTAAATCTGCACGGCTGACTGGACCAACTATATTATCGATGTAAAGCTGACTTTCTATCAGCTTCTTAAAGTTAATCTTAATGACTGACTGAGATCAGTGGGGTTATTTTGGTTTGTAGTTAATTCCTTTTTTTCCTTTTCTTTCCTTTTTGGGGTTCTTTCATTTCTAATTCATTCCTTTAAGGTGACATTTTGGGTTGATTTGGTTTAAGTCCATGGGTAAACATATTTTGGGTTGAATTTATTTCCATGAGTTAGCTTGAATCATTTCTCACTGCTTTATTCCTTTATTTCTCTTGGTACTTAATTATTTTCCTTGTTTGATTCCTTTGTTTTGATAAGGAAGAAACTTCAGTTGTTAACTGAATTTTGGTTTTGGGTTTAATCATTTAGTTCTATTGTTTTGGCAGCGTGTGTTTACTTTGCATTAGTTATCTGGGTGGCTGCCCCCTTATTGCTTGGTGTAATTAATATTAGTTTGAGTTGTATTTTGGTTACCTTTTGGTGTGTGTGACCCGCTAATTCCCCTTTTGTTTTTCACCTTTTCAGTTGCTGAGAGCAGACGGTGGTGGTTCCTGGTGTCCTGGTGGTGGTTCCCTCTTATGGTGTGCTGTGATCCCCGGATTTGAGTTGTTTCACCGAGTGCGTGTTAGTGTGTGTGCCACGAGTGATTGGGGTGCTTTTCTTCCTGGGAATCCCGTTTGTGTTCTGACAACCACTGCACCGTTGATGAGCCTCAGCACCTGAAGGTTCTCCCCTCCCCGTGTGTGTGGTAAATTTTTAAAGGTCTATTTTTATACTGTCTGATAATAAAAGTAATTGTTGGAACTTGGAACCACGTCTCATGCTCTCTCTGAAATAGAACGAACCTGTGTGATCTAAACTGTTCTGGGTTGGTAAAAAAAACTATTTCCTTGGGCGAAATTCCCAAGGTGGCGTTGCTGGCATTTATAAGTTAAATGGCAATTTTAAATTAAACAAAATTGATCCCAATTCCACCCTCGAGTTGCCACATATATATATATATATATATATATATATATATATATATATATATATATATATATATATAAAATTTGCGTACACTGCAGATAGTTTTATTTGGCTGGATTCCCATTTGTTGTGCCTTTAGTCCAGTGACACACTCGGCCTTTAGTCCAGTGACACACTCGGTTAACTTCAGTGATTTACTCAACATGATTTTGAGAAACCGCTTCAGTTAGCTTTTTTCTCCAAATGGGTCTAACTTTTAACATAAGTTGAATATTCATTATTAATATCCTGCACACAAAGTGCCTAACTGTCATGGCTTTATGGCACCCAATAAATACAATATCTGTAAATCTACTTTCTAGTGTTTCAAAATGCCAGGAAACTTAAAATTGTAGCACCTTTACTCCAAACATCATGTTGTATACTAGAATAAGAAAATTGAAGTCAAAAGTAGTTATAATTAAAGTATCCATGTGCAGTAATACAGCTGTAACTTACATTTCTTGACAGTGTAAAATTTTCTGCTCTTTGTCAGCAAAAAACATCCTTGCACTAACAAAACACAAGATGTGGAGAGACAGAAGAGGCACATAGTTTCTTACTGAAATAGGAGCCAGTGGCTTAACAAAACATGGAAATCATTTGCCAACAAAAAAAATGAGTATATTTCTTCCCCAAATAAGATTTTTTTTTTTTTTTTAAAGATACAAAGCCTATGTGATGATAAACATAACGTTCTCAGATGTTTCATCCACAGAGGATGCAATTATTTGTCATGAGAAAGGAAAATAAAAATAGATTCTCTAATGAAACACTTTCTGTGTAATGAAGTAATAGGTACTTTTAGCCAGTAGTCACATAAACTGAGAAATACATTTTAAAAAAAACTGCTCAGTACTTGTCTTGAAATTCCTAAAGACATTATTTTACTGGGCATCCCTCTGTTTCCATTTCTCTGATGCTGCATCATCAGGTCATCAGACTCCAGGCCTGGCTGCTGGTTCAAAGCAGCCACTGATAGCTCTCACTTCTGTGGTCATCTTATGTAGCAGCACCTGAAAAACATGAACACAACAAATGTCTGATGGTTAGGTAAAGTATATCTATGGATATGAAATAATAAATGGCTACATTAACTCGGATTCCAGTGATTGTGTAGCTCCTTTGTGTGCATGTGCTTTATTAGTTCGCACCAGAGTCAGCAGTTATATAATTATATGAAGTAAATACAGCTTGGCAACAAAAAACGTTTACTCAGTTTTTATTTCATTTGCCGTGTTATTTACGTATAAGATACTTTTTGGGAGTTAAATAGAGGTTGCTTATTAAAAATCAAAAATCGTGGTTTAAAAAAAATCTCTGACATTTTTCTGATCTAACTTCATAGGTAACAGGAAAAATCACTAACATTGTGTTGCATCATATGTTGTTTTTATTAAATGTTATTATCTACTAAAGTGTTATGTAATAAATACCTAACTCTTCAAAGTCCATCTTATACTCTGTTTACACACAGAAAATGCATTCAGAATACGAAATATTCTGAGTACATTTTTTATCCAATTCATTTTACTTTTACTTGAGTAATTTTAATTTAATCTAATTAAAGTGCTTCTTTTACCTGCAATTGTGGATTTGAAAACGTTTGCATACTTTTACTAGAGTACAATGTTTTATTCATTCTACCCCAGCCTATAAAAATGAAATAATAATAATTTACATCTATAACTACAGTTTTATCATGTTTTCATTGCATGAAGTGTGATGTCCTCAGAACACTTAGTGATTACCTGTCTGTACAGAGGGTCATCTCCTCGGCCGCTCCGTCCCCCGCTCTGGTAGCCCCTTCCCCGGCCTTGTCAGCGGGTCAGAGCTGCTCTGTGAAGGCCTGTCGTGAACCGGGAAAGAGATGAGAGCCGGCGGATTAATGTTACAAGACTGTCAAGATCACTAACTTCACACCATTATAGACCTCAGACATGCTTTTATTGTTATTTACTTTGGCAACTGACTTTAGCATTGGAGCCAACCAGGAAGTGGACTTGCTGACTCAGCAGGTCACATACAAGAGACAACTCCTTACAGCCATATCACATAGAAAACAACACTAATAGCAGCTATTAGCTATTAGCTGCTAGTTAGCTCATCCGTCGGTGTGTATCGTCATTTAGCGGCCTCTGCAGCCTTCAGCTCGGCTTCATCTGTGTTAATTCAGGTAGATTACGGTAAAGACTCCAGCTGTGTTTCTGTTCTCTGCTCTGTATCACACCACCAGGGGTATATTTTACTAAGTGTTGGCTAACTAGCTGTAGCTGTTCTAGCAGAGTTATAAATCATGAACAAAGACCACAAATGCCGCTCGCAACAAAAAGGTAAACTTTTATCAGAGACACAACAGTCACAGGATTTATCAGGATGTGCTCTGTAAACTTACCTCTCAGTTAGACATGTTGATGATCAGCATCATCCTGTGGGCAGTCATGTCTGTTTCTTCTTTACCTTGTTGTTATACTGGAGGATGGGGGGGGCAGTGAAGTGGAGGAGGTGTAACAGCCTCTCATTATACACGGAACAGCCCCTTTGTTTCATTTTGCTCAGGTGCACTAGCGCAACACCTACCGGCAAAAAAATCGCATACTCTACCTTTAAAACACTGAAAAATATGCTACCCTAATAAAAAGAAAATAGGAATCTGAAAGGGAATCATGTTTGCTACGGGCCTGGTATAGAAAGCTGCAGAAATAGCACATAAAGATCATGATGGACAAAATAAAATGATGAATTCAATCAGAGGAGTTTGGCACTGCCCAGGAATACAGTAGGTAGTGGCAGAAGTCTGCCTTAAGTGTGGTATTTGTGCTAGGCACAACGTGAAAACTGTGTAGGGGAAGTTGCAACACATACAAAGAGCTCAGGGTTCAGGCCATAATTGACTGATGGCTTTTATAGAATCACATGCATGTCAGGGAATTAAATATGTACTAAGAATGGGGTGTTCAGCTACAGGGTGGCTTGATTCACCAACAATCAATGCATGATTTATAACTGGGGAAATACTATGAGATGCTGGCAGATATCTTCTCCTCTTTGCCCAGACTTGACCTGACCAGAGCTGATACAGAGACCCTACAAGACCTGGTGCCAGGTGACTACATGTGAGTGAAGAAGTGGAGATGGAAAAGCACCTTGGATCCATCAACACCACATCAAAAAAGCAACTATTGACAATCTGGAAGAATAACTGACTATAGACCCCCACAGACTGAGACAGAGACACAGACTTAGTCACAGTTTTAGACACAGACGAAACACAGACAAAGACTCAACATAACTGAAAGGAGCGCTCCCTGGAAACAACAATCCACTTCCTCAGCCTAAGGCTGACATTTAGAGGCCATAATAATGCCTCAGTAAGCTGGTTCACTGACGAGTGACCAAAGAAACACGCTGAAGACGGTCAACACTGGACTTACAGGGCTTTGCGTGCCTTGGGCATTCACAACAGACCTTCAAATCACACTTTTCCCTAAACTAAGTGTGCAACAAATGCTAAAAGACTTAACTTTTGAAACTGTACACTCAACACACACATTACACTCATATAACATTACACAGACAGTGTCTCTGGTGACCTGATGTCAGCTGGAAACCTAACGGTGCCAACACTAGGTTGAAATCCCACCACACAAATCAGTTACTTGGGTGCGCCCCATACCAACTGACTGGCTGTCTCCATAGCACTCAACACATACAATTTATTAAAAATACTTAGGATAAGGTTTTTTTAAATGTTGTAGTGTGAACAGTGTGACAATATAATCAAAATGTTTTCATGTTTTATATTTTGTGTAACAATATTGGGTATTCATTGTTTCCTGCTGCAGCACAACCACTAGAGCCACCTGGAAGAGAAAACCCTAATCTAGAAACTTTTGAAACCAGATGGATTAACATATTTCACCCTTTAGGATTGAAACCAGACGTTTGTATAATCTGTTTAATGCCACGACAGAAGTATTTATTTTAGTTTATTTATTTTATTTTTATTTGTCAGGGACCACGTACAGAAAAAACATTAAACTCATCAGAGTAGAGATGATCTGCACCAGATTATAACTTTCTAGCTAATTTCCATCTGCAGTTCCTGTGAAGTATGAAGCTGTAGGTGTAGCTGTAGATGAATATGAGACCTATGTTATGGTTAAAAGATCAGATACAATCCAGAAAATGCCTCTTGCTGAAACAGGCACCCTCTTAATACACATTGATAAGTTCTACTCTGTGGTCTCCAAGAAAGTTTGCTTGATGGATTGCATCTTTTTGTCATTCATTCATTCATTTTGTATACTGACTATCCCTTTTGGGGTTGCGGGGGGCTGGAGCCTATCCCAGCTGTCACTGGGCAAGGGGCGGGGTACACCCTGAACCGGTCGCCAGTCCATTGCAGGGCAACATATAGAGACAGACAACCATTCACGCTCACATTTATACCTAAGGGCAATTTAGAGCGACCAATTAACCTAATGAGCATGTTTTTGGTCTGTGGGAGGAAGCCGGAGTGCCTGGAGAGAACTCACACATGCACGGGAAGAACATGCAAACTTCACACAGAAGGCCCTGCCTTTTTGTCAAAAAACGTTGCCTACATGCACCAGCTCTGGGAAGTATAGTGTCCTAGACCCCGCAACAGACTCAAGGAGCTGCAATTGGAGCCCCCAGTTCAGGAGTGTCCAGCAGCGAGGGCTGCTAAGTTCTTCTGTATCAGAGTGGGTTCTGGAGATGCAAATTTGCCTCAAAGCTACCGCAAAAAGTGTGTTCAGTGGATAAAATAACGATGCACCAGGCAGAGGTAGATGGCTATCTGAGATCACTGGCAGATTGGATTGGACGCCAGATATCTTTTTTGCATGTGGAAAAAAAAAGCAACACTTAAAAGCAAACCAGGGGAGGATAAGAATTGTGCCTTAGTCATGCTTGCAGAGAGTCACTGTCATCACTGAAAACGTACATCAGATAACTAGAGTAGCCAGGGATACTACGCAGGTTCCGGTGATGGCCTGTAAGTCCCATCAATGTCTGCGAGCATCTCCTGGCCTGTGCCATTCCATATGTTTCTATTTTTTGGTTTGATTGTTCTATATTTGTTCTGTTACTTTTACAAATAATATCATACTCCTCTTTTCTTTTAGGTAGTTCTGAAGTATTTGTAGTGTCTTTTTTCTTAGTAAATACCAAATGAGCTGGCTCGTAACTTCTGCGAAGTAATGGCAGCTAAGATAACACAGATATAAAAATGTCTAGTTCAAATTTGTGCTCTCGTTCTTCAAAGACGCACGGACGCAGGCAAAGTCCACTTTCAAGAAACTCGTTTATTATGGTCACAAAGGGAACAATAACAAACAGGAGTTGCCTTGTGTCATGACAGCCCAAAACAGCTGAAGCTCAAGCTGTTGTCTGTATGTTTTCTAGCTGCTGGGTGGGACATTCCCCGTCTTCCAGAAGGTTCCATCCAAGATTTTTTCAACATTCACTTCCCTTTATTCTTGAATATAATTGTGTAATTTTCCTATCCTATAGACCTTTGTACAATCCAATGGAGTCCAGAATTTCTTTATCTTTTGTTTATAAGGCACAACAAGGCATATTACTTTCTTTTCTTAATTTCTTTGTTATTCAAGATGGCTGAATTTGCTTTAAAATGGCTTCCCACTTAGCTCCAAATATGGTTGTGCTTTTCCTGCTCCTCGCTTTTGAACAGAATGTTCTGTACATTATGTTCTTTCCTCAAGTACTTGTTTTCAGTTTAATTTTCTCACTTTTGAACAATGGGTTCCATTAGATTTGTATTCCAGCTCTATGTTGAAGGAAAATAATCTTTTAATAATGTTCGTAAGATCATTATATTAACTCACATATATAAAAAAATTACCTTAATATGACCAAAAACCATTACATGCATAATATTTCGTATGATTATTCTAACTACATTGTGAGATTATGACATATTATTAAAATAATCTTTAAACATACATTTCTGTGGTCATTTCTAATAATTGTAGACCCTAAATAGGTACTACATTCAGTGCCCATTTTTACCTTCAGTGTGGAACGCTACATAACTTCAAATGCTGGTGGTTGATGTTTATATATGACAAAATATCTAAGAAAATATGAAACATCATAAAATGTAAAATTTTGAAAATTGTTGTGTATAATATAAAAATAAGTATAAAAGGCATAGGTGTAATATTATCCCAGTATATAAGGCAAAATGTTATCTCTTAACATAAAACCAAAACATATGGCAAAAATGTGATTGATTAGTACCAACAATGTTTACATACGCTAATTATCTGCTACTACTAACTAATTCAAATAAAAGAAAGATACTTGAGTAATTAGAATGACCAACATTCAACATTCAATCATTGAAAATTCGTAAAGAAAAGAAAAACATTACAAGTATGAGTAATATTGATACCAACAAGACATTGTAAGACATTTTTTACACAACATCTTCCCCCTTTTGTGACTGTAGAAGTCACACCAACATAGTTATCAATTCACAAACTGAAACGATTGTGTTTAGGACCCAAATGCAGTACTCAGGCGCTCAGGAATAGTTCGTAATGACCTTTAATTTCACCACAGCAAACAAGGTATGCAGTAGGCAGAGTATACACAGGATACAGTTCGTTCTTCAGGCTTAAAGCCCTACACAGTCTCTGGGGCTCTGACGAGAAGCAGCCTACTCCAGGCAGCACTACTGATCAGGATACACAGACAGAAGCTTGTTGTCAGGAACAGGAGAGGTGGAGTCGGGAGCGGGGATCGAACCCGCGATCTCAGGAACAGGAGCTGGTGACGTTGTCCTCTCGGCCACACCGCAGCCACACACACCTTCCGCCACACAGAGTCTTTAAGGCGAAGCGGGCTCTGACTCACCCGATCTTTCGAAGCAGGAAGTGACGTAACCTGCCGAGGATCAGACGACCACCACAGATCAGGAGTCGCAGACAGAAACTCGTCGTCAGGAACAGGAAGCGGGGTCGTAAGCCGAAGATCAGTCAGCGAAGGCAGCTGCATCGTTTGGGAGCAGGCTGAAACTCGTCGTCAGGAACAGGAAGCGGGGTCGTAAGCCGAAGATCATTCAGCGAAGGCGGAGGCACCGTTGGGGAACAGGCAGAAGGATAACCGAGGCCAGGCGGAGGAGTCGTAACCAGACGAGCAGGTAGATACCAGAGACGCTGAGACAGAGCACGAGGTCGGGGACAGAAGGCAGGTGAGTTTACCGGGAGGCAGACGAGAAGAGCTGGTCAGGGACAGGCAAAGTCGGCACCAGGAGATCAGGCAGGGGATGAACGCTGGAAAGTCTCGCATAACGCTGAAGAACAATCTGGCAGTGCATGAGAGTTCTGGTGAGGCTTATATACAGGACTGATTGTAATGAGCTGCAGCTGTGTAGACAGGTGAGCGGAGTTGAGCTGATGAGGTGGGCGTGGCTGGCAGGTAGAGTGGAGCAGAGGGAGGGAGAGTGGAAAAACACAGCAGCAGCAGTGACAAAACGGGAGTGAGAGACAGGAACTGTGACACAAACTCTTCACGAATGACATGAACAACAGCATGATTGATCAAGACATTAAAGAGAAAGCTATCAAAATCACAGTCACTCATGACTGGCCTTCCTCTGAAGGTCGGCTACCTGCTTTTTCAGGTCCCTGACTCTTCTCATCACTCGACGAAGCTCTCTTGAGGGATGGTCACATGGGTCCCTTCTACGCTGTCGACGTCTCCACTGACGTATTCCAGCAGGGACACGAGAAGGCACTACTACGTCTATGAGGTCCTGGTATTCTTCAGCTGACATGTTGTTCACATAGGCATACAAACTGTCCCATGTCCAAATATCTGCAGCAGATGGCGTATTCTGCCCCTGCTCTTGATCAGAGTCAAAGTCACCATTCTGTCCACTTTTATTTACCTCCTCGTGTTCTTTTTCTGAGTCCAGTATAACCTCAGAGTCCTCCTCCTGTTTTACCTTTGGTTCCACCTCAGGCATTTGGTTCAGTTCTGGGTTAGTTGGATCTGGTTCCCTGGAAAAGTTGAGAGGAGTGTCTCTGGATCGTGCCTTGTCCTACTCTGACATGCTGATTTCTTCCTCTGTTTCTGCTACTGCAACAATGTTCTCTAGCCTCTTTTCCCCACGTTGCAAATTACTGGTGCTAGCACATACCTCGGTGCTGGGTGCGCCTTCTGACTCCGAAAACCTGCTGGCCACCATCCCCACCCTGTATTTTATGTCACCATCCGTGCCTGCTGCCTTTGCCGCTCTGTATGCTGTAATTATGGTCATCAGCTCATCCTGCGTTCTTGTCTCGTACTCTGCATCTGACATGATGTTCTGCAGCAGATTACGTTCAGCTACCCCCTGGGGCCAGATCAGGTTCAGGTATTATGGCATCTGGTGCTGGGCTGGGGAGTGGACTGGTCTCTGAACATTCAGTTAAAGCACGGACGGCATCCAGAGTACTTGGCAAGGAGAGACTGGTGGCCATGGAGATGGTTGAGAATGATGTTATCATGGAGAATGATGGTGAAGGCGGTTGATTCCAGTAGCATGCGATGTCCTCCTCAGTCGATGGAACGTAGTGGTTGTGTTATCCCAGTCCATCTGGCCATCTTCCGCTTCTGTTACTGAGAAGCCCTGGTACTGGATACCCTGTTGATCCCACTCCCGCTCCTTGGCTGCTGGCCCCTGCAGGTTCCTTGATCTCCACATACTCCGAAGTCGGCTGGAATGGTGCCACCATCGCCACTTGAGTTGGTTGCCTCTGAGGAACGGGACATACGCCCCACTGGTCTCCTGTCAACCATCCTCCTATTGGAAGAGATACCCTTGCCTGCCAATAGTAGGCTACATCTTCTATCCAGGGGCCATTCATTAATGGGCCACTGGGGGCTCCTGGATTTGGGTATATGGGCCCATTTGGGACTGGCTCTATGGTTTGACCATTTTGATCTCTTCTGGGCCCTAGCCTTAGTTGGTAGGAGTGTTATCTCCATGAATTATCTCTTCTTTCTGCCATGTTTTATCTGTCAATGGAACAAATAAATAACTGAAATTACTCAGGGCACATCCAATTTCCTTATTGGTTAGGGAGATTGGTTATTCCCTTTAATTGGTATTATGTTGACTAGTTTGGTTATAGTGGGATATTCTTTTTTTTGACAATTTGAGTTTGTATTGTTATGTTCAGTTATCCCCTCTTACTTTGTTTTTTGTCCTTTCAGAGCTGGGAGCCACGGGTGAAGAATTTGGTGTCTAGGGTGGTGGTGCCCCCCTTCTTGGTGTGCTGTGTTTCCCTGGTTTGGGCTCCCCCTACCACGTCCGTGTGAGTGAGTGTGTGTCTGCCACGAGTGACTAGGGTGGTTTTTGTTACTTTAGGTTCTTTTGGGATACCCTTCTCCCCCTCATCAGTCCCTCTTCACCCCTGGTACGCCTCAGCCTCTGACTGGTCCCCTTAGTTTTCCCCCATCCCTTTTTTAATTGGGTCTTAATAGCTTTTACATTTTGCTTTGTTTAATAAAGATTGATTTTGTTTATACTGGAACTACGTCTCCTGCCTGCTCAATAATGGACCTGTGTCTTTAAGGTGAATGCTTTGATTTTTTGGGTGTAATTCCCAAGGTGGCGTTGTCGGACATCTACCTTTATGGTCAAAGTTATTTAAAGGGGGTCGAGGTCCAAGCCCTCAGCCTCACCCCCTCCAGTGGACACAATCTGGCATTGTCGGCAGGACAATTGCTCTAGAGCCAGTGTTGTAGGACTCGAGTCCAGGACTCAGACTCGAGTCCGACTCGAGTCCTGATATGCCGGACTTGTGACTCGACTTGGACTCGTGCCCTGATGACTCGGACTTGTACTCAGACTCGAGCTCTAGCTGCATTAGGACTCGGGGGAGGACTCAGAGGACTCGAGCTTATTTATTAATGAATCCTTTGTATTTTATTATTTTTTTATTTATTATTTCTTCTGGTATAAGGTCCTCATATCAGTGTTAAAGCCCACGGCGGGCATGTGTGTTAGTTTACCTGCATGCGAGTTCACGCGCACATGTCAAAGGAGCGGCAGAATGTCGAAGCAAGTACCGCGGGTTGTACGTTTTTCTTTCAAAGATTTCACCATAAATGCTGGTAAATGCAGAGCAACGTGTTCATTACGTAAAAGAGCCATTGAAGAGAAGACAACGTCGAACTTTAACAGACATCTGTCTAGGATGCACCCAGCGAAGTGAGTAGATGGCGATGCTAATGTTACTTTGACTGTTGATAACAATATAAGCTAGCTGCTAAATAACGACAACGTTAGCCTCTTAACCCTCGGAGGTCGGCGCTCTCGTATACGACAGCAAAGCACACCATTTACAAAATATTTAATAACTTTACAACCGTTTATTTTAGCCACTTACCGATTGTTTTGATCGAAAGCTAACAACTTAGCCATTCCGATGAGCCTTTTGGTGCGATTGTAGCTCTTCCAGAGGCTCAGATATCTCTCCTTGAACATCAGTGTCTTTTTGGAGACTGGAGTCTTTTGACAAAAATCTAATAAAAAACGTTATATATTTACCTATGCCCATTTGGGTTTTATTCCAAATCAGGCAACTAGTGCACACAGATACCTCAATACTGAGGACTCAGACTTAGGCTCAGGGAACTTTTCTAGTACTTGGGCTAAGGTAGCGAGGACTCGACTCAGATGAGAGGACTCAACTCGGACTCGACTCAGATTTTTTTTTTTGGTGACTCGGACTCGACTCCGTTTTTTTTTTTGGTGACTTGGACTCAACTCTGAGGACTTGGACTTGACTCAGACTCGAGCTATGGTGACTCAACTACAACACTGTCTAGAGCAGAGACGTGTGTTTTTATTCTGTTTCTTTTTTTCCCCTCCTTTTCCTTGGTTTAGTTTTGAATTGTACCTATGCTAAGTACATTTTTGTTGTGCAGAGCTAAGTGTTTACCTTGTGTATTGTTAAAAAGCAAAGCTCCATCGCTTCCAGTGGTATCTGTAGCATTTACTGTAAGGATTGCTGTGCAACTCGTTATTTACCCCTCCTCTGCTCATTGGTCGGGGCACTGCAATGGAGGAAGAGTTATTTGAGTTGAGGGGCTTGGTTGCACAGCTAAAGGCAGACAATGAGAGGCTGCAGCAGGAGCGGGCTGTGTCCGTGCCTGGCTCTAGCACTGCACCCTCTACTTCTGATGCTCTCCCTACAGCTACTGAGAGACTTGTCTTTGTGCCCCGAGATAGAAAATGTCCCATGTTTAGGGGAAAAGTGGGTATAGGGCTAGACGAGTGGCTTAAGGAGGTGGAAGCTTGTATGAGAGCTCGCCATCTTTCCATCCCAGATCAGGCTTTCTTCTTGTTTGACTACCTGGAGGGAGAGGCAAGAGAGGAGGTAAAATACTGTTCTAGTGCAGAACGAGCTGACCCAGATCGTATCATTGCTATTTTACGTGAGCTTTATGGGTGTGCTGAGTTTTATGTTGCTCTCCAGGAGGCATTCTTTTCTAGACAGCAACAAGAAGGTGAAACACTGCAGGAGTTTTCATTGGCCTTACAGCGCCTTATGGAGGCAGTAAAACAGAATGCGCCAAGAGCCATCCCCAATGCTGAAGAGCTACTGGGGGATCAATTTGTAGAGCATGTGTTAGACGGGGCTCTGCGTCGTGAGCTTAATCAGTATGTGCGCAGGCAGCCTAACGCTGACCTACTTGAGGTGAGAGCTGAAGCCATCAGGTGGGAGCAGGAGGGCCTACCAGGGGGTGCTAGGGGTTGAAGCCATTCTGTTCTTTCTGTTCTCTGCCTCCGGTACGTCATGCAGGCTGGCCCTCAGGTGGTGGCTGACACAACCCAGGCATCAGAGCTAAGTGCGATAAGGGAAATGTTGAAGTTTCAGCTGGAGCAGCTGAACCAGCTGACTCAGAGCATCTCCCTACTGCAACAGTCTCATCACCATCATCCATCCCAACCAGTGCATCATCAGGTTCACCCCGCTAATAGTGACCTGGTCATTTGCAGGGGATGCCAGCAACCTGGGCACTTTGCACAGGAGTGTGAGGGGATACGTGTTTCCCCTCGACCCCAGCGTCCTTTACCTGTACTGGTCCCAGCAGACTAGTTGGCCACCCCACACTACTCGGCCTTCGGAAAACTAGAGCCCGCCGGACTGCAGAGCCACAGTTCGGGGGGTGCAGACACTGGCTCCAGAATGGTCCCAGGTGCAGTGGAGGAAGCTGCTATGCTTATGTCATCTTGTCCACATTTAGATGTGCGCATGGGTGACATAAATGTCGCTTGCTTGACAGACACTGGATCCATGGTGTCTACCATAATGGAGAGCTTTTTCCCTTGCCCTTTTTTCACTTTGGGGTCAAGAAAAACTCCAGAAGTGTCACTGGCTGCAGCTGAGGGCAGCCAATGGTTTGGCCATCCCCCATGCCGGCTACCTGGAGCTTGACGTTGAGCTCTGTGGGAAGCTGATGTCACAGTGTGGAGTTTTGGTGGTGAAGGACCCTCCAAGTGGTAACTCTTCGTCAGTCCCTGGTGTTTTGGGGATGAATATCATTCGCAAGAGCTTTTTGGACAGCATGGTGCAGCATTTTTCAGTTTGCCCTTGGTTTCAGAAGCCCCATCCAGCGTTCTCCAGGCATTACAAAGGTGCCATCGGGCTAGTGCACAGGACTCCCTGGCTACTACTGGGAAGGCCAAGGTGAGTGGCAAAAAGGTGTGTCTTGTTCCTGGTGGCACCATGAAAGTTGTTAAAGCTGTTGGCCTCTGGCCTTTCTCAGTTGGGCTGCTTGCCTCCCCTGCGTTAGTTCAGGTTGAACGAGGCACAGCTTTATATCCCAGTAGTAAATGTGGGCTTGACTGAGGTGCTGCTCTATCCCCGAACCATTGTCGTTGCTTTAACTGAGGTGAGTGTTGTTAGCCTTCCTGCAGGAATCACAGAAGTGCCGTTTGTGGTGGCCTCTGTAGCCTCTCAGTCTATTTCACAGACGGTCCACGATCAGGTCCAAACAGTTGATCTGTCACTTTTGCCACTTGAAGAGCAGACTAAGGTATGGTCGCTTTTTACCAGGTATCAGTATGTCTTCTCTGCCAGTGACAGTGACTTGGGCTGTATCAATCTTATAGCCCATGAAATCCCCCTCTTGGATGAAGTGCCGGTGAGGCAATGGTATCGGGGTATCCCTCCAGCTGATTATGATATGGTTAGAGACCATATCAACCAGTTATTGGAGACCCAAGTAATCAGGGAGAGTTGCAGCCCATATGCGGTCCCGACTATGTTGGTTAAAAAGAAGGATGGCAGCCCTCACGTGTGTTGACTATAGGCCACTAAACAGCAAAACCAGGAAAGACTCTTTCCCTCTTCCTCGCATCGAGGAGTCCCTGGATGCTCTGACCAACGCCTGTTGGTTCTCCACCATGGATTTGACAAGTGGGTATAACTAAGTACCAGTGTCACAGTTCCTGTATCTCATTCCCCTCCTGTCACACTGCTGCTGTGTTTTTCCACTCTCCCTCCCTCTGCTCCACTCTACCTGCCAGCCACGCCCACCTCATCAGCTCAACTCCGCTCACCTGTCTACACAGCTGCAGCTCATTACAATCAGCCCTGTATATAAGCCTCACCAGAGCTCTCACTCACTGCCAGATTGTTCTTCAGCATCATGCGAGACTTTCCAGCGTTCATCCCCTGCCTGATCTCCTGGTGCCGACTTTGCCTGTCCCTGACCAGCTCTTCTCGTCTGCCTCCTGGTAAACTCACCTGCCTTCTGTCCCCGACCTCGTACTCTGTCTCAGCGTCTCTGGTATCTGCCTGCTCGTCTGGTTACGACTCCTCCGCCTGGCCTCGGTTATCCTTCTGCCTGCTCCCCAATGGTGCCTCTGCCTTCGCTGACTGATCTTCGGCTTACGACCCCGCTTCCTGTTCCTGACAACGAGTTTCTGCCTGCTCCCCAACGGTGCCTCTGCCTTCGCTGACTGATCTTCGGCTTACGACCCTACTTCCTGTTCCTGACGACGAGTTTCTGTCTGCGACTCCTGATCTGTGGTGGTCGTCTGATCCTCGGCAGGTTACGTCACTTCCTGCTTCGAAAGATCGGGTGAGTCAGAGCCTGCTCCGCCTTAAAGACTCTGTGTGGTGGAAGGTGTGTGTGGCTGTGGTGTGGCCGAGAGGACAACGTCACTGGCTCCTGTTCCTGAGATCGCGGGTTCGATCCCCACTCCCGACTCCACTTCTCCTGTTCCTGACAACAAGCTTCTGTCTGTGTATCCTGATCAGTGGTGGCTGCCTGAAGTAAGCTACTTCTCGTTCCCTCGTCTGAGCCCCAGAGACTGTGTAAGGGCTTTCAGCCTGAAGAATGGACTTTATCCTGTGTATACTCTGCCTTCTGCATACCTTCTTTGCTGTGGTGAAATTAAAGGTCATTACAAACTGTTCCTGAGCGCCTGTGTACTGCATTTGGGTCCTAAACACACTCGTTTCAACCAGTCACAGAGGCAGACCGCCATAAAACCGCCTTTTGCACTCCATTTTGTTTATGCATCGCATGCCATTTGGGCTCTGCAATGCTCCTAGCACCTTTCAGCGGCTCATGCAAAGACTGTTCAGCGAACAATAATGTCAGTCTTTGCTGTTGTATTTGGATGACATTGTCATTTTTTCATCCACAGTTGAGCAACACCTTGAGAGGCTGGAGTTGGTGCTTGGGCGCTTGCAGAGGGAAAACCTGAAGGCTAAGCTCACAAAGTGTACCTTCTTCCAACAGGAGGTGTCGTACTTGGGTCATGTGATATCTGGCAAGGATGTCTCCACTGACCCAAGCAAGGTGGAGGTGGTGGCTAATTTGCAGTCCCCTTCTACCATCTCAGAGCTGTGGTCCTTTCTGGGGTTTGCCAGCTACTACCGCCGTTTTGTGCAGAGCTTCGCTAAGCTAGCTGCTCCTTTACACAAGCTAGTGGCTGGGTTGGGGAATGCGAAATCCAAGAAGAGGACTGAGCATGCTGTCGAAGGGCACTGGACTGCAGAATGTCAACAGAGCTTTGACACCCTTAAGGCCAAGCTTACCACAGCACCTGTGCTTGCTTATGCCGACTTCTCTCTCCCCTTTATCTTAGAGGTGGATGCAAGCCATGGAGGCTTGGGGGCTGTTCTGTCCCAAGAGCAGGGAGGTTAGGTGAGGCCCATTGCTTATGCCAGCAGGGGCCTGAGGCCCACTGAACGTAACATGGCCAATTACAGCTCCATGAAATTGGAGTTCTTGGCCCTGAAGTGGGCCATGACTGAGAAGTTCAGGGAATACCTGCTCGGTCAAAAATGTGTGGTGTACACCGATAACAACCCCATGGGACACCTCTCCTCTGTTAAATTTGGGGCAACAGAACAACGCTGGGCAACCCAGATTGCTTGCTTTGATTTCAACATTAAGTACCGCTCCGGGAGGTTTCCCATGAAACCCCTGATTTGGAGGCTATGCTTCTGGGCACATCCCTCCCAAGGTCATCACAGCAGGCCCTTTCAGTGCCGGGGACTGAGGCTAGGCAAACCACCATCGTGGCTCTGCCTCATTTCCCTCAGTGTGACATCCAGGCCCTCCAAGCAGCCGACCCTGTTCTCAGTGAGTTTATGGTCTTTTGGAAGAGGAAGCAGCACCCTGCAAGGGAGGAACGCCAGCAGCTGTCTCAGCCTGTGTTGGCCCTGCTGTGCCAGTGGGACAGATTGGTTGAGAGGACTGGAGTCCTATATCGTCAGGTCTTCCGCTCTGATGGCGCCAAGGCAGTTTTACAGCTGCTTTTTCCAACCGCTTTCAAGGACAGAGTCCTAACAGAGGTCCAACAGAGGCATGGCCACCAAGGGGTTGAGAGAACCCTAGAGCTGCTGAGGCAATGCTGTTACTGACCCAGTATGACCTCTGATGTTCTCCAGTGGTGTCAGGCTTGTGGCAGGTGTCAGGTTGCCAAGGACACCTAAAAGCCCACAAGAAGTGCCATGGGCCATCTGTTGGCTTCTCGGCCCAACGAGATCCTGGCCATGGACTTCATAGTGCTGGAACCCACCTCAAGTGGTATTGATAAATGTCCTTGTCATGACTGATGTTTTCAGTAAATACACCTTACCTTCCCTTACTCGTGACCAACAAGTTTCTACTGTGGCTCAGGTGTTGGTATCGGAATGGTTCTCCAAGTTTGGTGTCCCTGCAAGAATACATTTGGACCAGGGTAGGAACTTCGAGAGCTCCCTAATTCAGCAGCTGTGTTCCCCGTACGCTGTCCAAAAATCACGCACCACCCCTTACTGCCCGGCTGGCAATGGTCAGTGCAAACGATTTAATCGTACACTACATGACTTGTTGCGTGCCCTGCCTGTCTCTCAAAAGCGAGACTGGAAATCCCGCTTGCCACAGGTATTGTATGCGAACAGCACCACTCCCCACCAAATGACTGGGGAATGAAAATACAGCTCTGGACAACCTGTGGAAGATAAGCCTCTACAGAAAAAAACAAAAAGTCCTACAGCTCTGAAAATTACATGGATGGATTCCTGACAAAATATCCAGTTCACAGATGTAACTTGTAGAGAGATTTGGTCAAAATTGTGGCGTTGGTGAGGACATTATACACACCCATTATGAAGTCTGGGCTCCTGACAGAGCTGAAGAAGTCTAACTTTGAGCAGGTCAAAGGGTCAAAAAGCGATGAAACCCCTTAAAATGGAGGTCGAACGGGCATGAGGGATCTGCGACAGAGTGAGGACCCGTCGAATGCTGCTTGCAGCTTTAATTTTTATTAAATGCAAAGAGTTATATGAGATTTTGGAATTGTAAACTTGTTTATTCTATTTGATAACTTGAGCAGCTGAGCAACCAAATCTGTTGAAACACGTCTTCACCAATGCCACAGTTTTGACCAAATGTCTTGAAAAATAAGATATGTGAACTGAAAATTTTGTTTTTTCTGTAGAGAAAGAAATTCCACAGGTTTTCAGGAGCTGTATTTTGTTCTCCCATTCATTTGAATGGGAGGAGCAGGGAGGGCTTCTTTGGGGTTCACCAACTTTGAGGGCTTGTCATTCGGAAACCATTTGAGAAACAACAAATTCCTTCAGAACTTTGATCAGTATGGCCTCCTCTGTCATCTGTCTGCATATCAAGCTGATAACATTTACGGCCTAGGAGGAGATAATTTTTGCGTCTGGCATATATTTCTCTTGAAATTTTATCTTGAAGGGATATTCGCCGGCTTCCTGTTGCAGACAGGCTTTCGGAACCCCACTGACATTTTTGCAGCTCGAGGAGACTAAAGTTTCTGCGATGGTTTGATCTCTCCAAGACATTCCGAGAGGAAGTTCCGGCCATTCTAGTGTTTGTTTTGGTGCATAGGTGGTGCTAGAGAGCTCATTTTGGCATGTTGGGAGTTAAATTTTTCATTTTATCAAATTTTTCACCACATCTGAGGTGTGTGGCAAGTTTGGTGAGTTTTGAGCATGTTTAGGGGGTCAAATTTAGCTTAAAGCGTCTGATTGAGTGAAAAAACTTGCAAAGCAGGAACAATAGGATCCTTGCTCTTAGGGCGAGGACCCTAATAAGAAGAAAGAAACCGACCAAGAGGGGTCCTTTTCTTTAAGGTGAGGACCGTAATGAAAGCTGCAAGAAGCGTTTCATCCCTTTTCTGTCAAGGAATTCTCCTAGTAATATTTCTGGTTGGACCCAAAAGTTGAAGTTTGAGACAGGAAACAGTTTTTATTAGCAGCAGCTCCAAACATCCAGGGAAAAAGGGGTGAGTCCAGTGTACAGGATTATTTAGAGTGAGCAAGGTGAGTATTTACAAAAGGCTGGGTGGAAGTTCTGAGGAGACACTGCGAAGAGAGAGCAGAAAACGAAGGTAAGTTTCCAGCAGCACAAAAAAATCATCAAGTTAAAAAAAAGCAGTTGCAAGAAGGCTATGTCCTTAGAGAAGGACAAGGGCTTAAAGCCAGAAGAGAGGTGAAGGTAGATATGGCCCACAAACCACACTATGTGAGGAAATAGACTGGCGAGGACAAGAGAAATCCAGGAGCTTATATACCAGCCTTGATTGAAGAAAGTCATATCAGGTGTGCAGTCTGAGAGCAGGAGAGAGAGGTAAGCACGCCCACAGCTGGCAGAGGAGCAGGAAGGGAGGGGGAGAGAGAGTGAGGGCAGGAGTGAATCCTGACATTTTCATCCCTTTGAACTGCTGTAAGTTAGACTGAGGTGTGTGCCTGCAGCTCTGTCAGGAGCCTCAGACTTTATCATGGGTGTGTTTTACACATTCCATGTTCCGGCCTTCATAGAGTCACATGACCAGCTGCACTGAGCTGTCAATCAGTGAGTAAATGACATCATCTGCTGCCCTCATCCATCTGTTGAAACACGTCCTCGCCAATGCCACAATTTTGACCAAATGTCATGAAAAATAAGATATGTGAACTGGAAATTTTGTCAGGAATCCATCCATGTAATTTTCAAAGCTGTATGACTTTTTGTTTTTCTGTAGAGAAAGAAATTCCACAGGTTTTCAGGAGTTGTATTTTGTTCCCCTATTCATTTGAAAGGGAGGAGCTGGGAGGGCTTCTTTGGGGTTCACCAACTTTGAGGGCTTGTCATTCGGGAACCGTTTGAGAAACAACAAATTCCTTCAGAACTTTTGATCAGCATGGCCTCCTCTGTCATCTGTCTGCATATCAAGCTGATAACATTTACGGCCTAGGAGGAGATAATTTTTGCGACATTCCTACAGGAAGTTACGGCCGTTTTAGTGGGGGGTTTTTTGGTGCATAGGTGGCGCTAGAGAGCTTGTTTTGGCATGTTGGGGGTTAATTTTTTTCATTTTATCAAATTTTTCACCACATCTGAGGTGTGTGCCTAGTTTGGTGAGTTTTTGAGCATGTTTAGGGGGTCAAATTAAGCTTAACTCATCTGGTTGATTAAAAAAAAAAACTTCCCAAGCAGGAACAATAGGATCCTTGTGCTTAGGGCAAGGACCCTTTAAAGAAAAATAACGGACCTTTTGGTCCGTGGGGATTACACCTCTAGCCAGCTCTCCCTGGCTTTTCGCTAAGACGGTACAGGATCAGGCCCAAGCCCCCACCGATGTCTGTTACACATTGTCCACGGTCAAATCAGTCTATTTCTCATTGTCCATGTCACCCTTTATTGTGCAATACTTATACTTTTAGATAGAGCATACATGCTTACCCATCTACATTGCAATGTGTTTTGATGAATTTTTCGGCCTCTTTGGCACTGTTGAAGCTCCATTTTTTTCCTTTTCAGTTAAATCGCAGGGTTGCCGGATGAGCCAGTGTGTAGCTCACATTAAGCTGCTGTAGTGTTTTCTTTACAGATGTGAATGTTTTCCTCTTCTCAGCTACTTCCCTCGACATGTCTGGAAATACGGAGAGTCTCAGACCTTCCCACTCAAGCCCTCGTTTTCCTCTGACAGCTTTCAAAACTTTCTCTCTCTCTGACTGCCGCAGGAATCTGATTAGCACCGGTCTGGGTGGTTGGTTCTCATTGGCAGCGGGCGCTAATGCTCGGTGAGCCCGCTCTATTTCAGATTGTCCCTTGACATCAAATCTGAGCCAAAAAGCCATAAAGCCTCCATCCTCTTTTCACCGTGCTCTGGGTTGCTTACCAGCCTCTCAGTGGTGTCCTCCAGGTGGGAAATCCGTCCCTCCGCCTCCTCCAGCCTGTCTTGTATGCCGTTCACCGTGTTTTTTAACTCACTTGCTGTTTCTTTGATAGTTAGTATATCTGCAGCCACTCCCTGCAATGTAGTGCTCATCTTGGAAATTTCAGCAAACATATTCTCCAGGCTTGTAGCTTTCTCAGCATGTTGTTTTTCTAGGTGTGCAGGCGGCGGTGAATGTGAGGTTGCCTTTTCTTCAGTTGGCCGAGGGTTTTTCCTGGGAGCCACGCGGGCCGCATCTTTAAAATACTTCGGTGTGGTCACCCATGAGGTCCAAAAAGCAGGGGCTGACTCGGGAGCCTCTCCATCAAAGTCTGCCTCTGCTCCTCTACCTCCTCCCTCTACTATCTGTAACCTGATAAAAAAAAAAAAATGGGGTACAACAATCAATGATTTTGATGGTACAGTTATAGTCTAAGGAAACAACTCCATCTGGTTGTAATGTTGCTGCTGTTCAACACAGAAATAATACATGAAAATAATAAATAAAACAATCAAAAGTGTATTTCATTGGCATTAAATGGAAGCTTTTTAAAATCTAAATCTTTGCATTGCTGAGGCTCTACATCTGTTGAGGTTAATAAGAAGAAGTAGAAGGAGGAGAAGAAGGAGGAGGAAAAAGAAGTAGGAGGAGACGAAGGAGGAGAAGAAGGAGGAGGAGAAGAAAAAGGAGGAGAAGAAGAAGAAGAAAATTAAGATTATTGAGAGCATTGTAATTGATAAGGGGGATCTTGAAGTGGATTGGGAGCCAATGAAGCTGTTGCAGAATTGGTGTAATGCATTGTAACATTGTTTTCGGATGGTTAAAACTGCAGGGGACTAAAACAGGCTTTTGAAAAAGTTGGGGGGGGGGCACGTCCCCCTTCCTTTCCCCCCTCCAAATTACGTCTGTGTGCACGGGAGTATTAACATGGGTACTTTGCACAAAGAGGCACTCAGGGACTTGTTAGAAAGATCTTAAGCTGTAGTTTAACCAGAAAAAAACGCCAGTCACTAACTTTAACCACTGACTAGTAATAATCCTGTGGAGACGGAATAGATTTTGAGGACGCACATGCTCAATGTGCATTACGGGGATTAATATAAGGACATTTACACAAATAAATTTACTCACCAAGAAGCCACCCATCATGCACAGTCCCAGCTTGTAGTCTGTTCCCTGCACTGAACCAGGCCACCTCACCTCAATGTTGGTTTATTGTATTTGCGTACACATTTTATCTGCACATTGATCAAATGAAAATGTTTCCTAATGACATATACAATTGCATTATGTGATGGTGCTGGTATAGCAATGTGTGTGCAGTCAATAGCTCCGATTACATTTGGAAAACCGTTTCTCACTGCAAATTGCACTTTAATGTTGACCTGTTCAGCTGCATTTTTTCCTCCGCCAAGGAGGTTATGTTTTTGCTGGCATTGGTTAGTTTGTTTGTTTGTCTGTCTGTTTGTCTGTGTTCAAGATAACTTGAAAAGTTATGGACAGATTTGGATGAAATTTTCAGGAATTGTGTGGAATGGGATAGGGAAGAAATGATTAGATTTTGGGACTGATCTGAATCACCTATCCTTGTAGAGCAGACGGACCTGCCTGATTCTGAAATCATGCATATCCGTCTTGCCAGCCTCCATTGTCACACAACTTCACTCTGGCAGGAATCTTATCAGCCCAATCAGGAAAGAGAGGTGGGAGTGACGACAACAGGAAGTGACTGCATGTTTGAAAACAATGGCGGCTTCTGAAGCGGTCTCAATAGCTGTGAGCCCTAGCGGCTAACAGTTAGCCACTAGGGCTAACAGCCGGTAACTGTTGTTAGCCATGCTCATTGTGGCTCAGTGGCACTGTTACCGCCTCTTGCCCTGGGCATCGTGAGTTCGATCCTCGGGAAAGGAAAGGAAGTAGCCATTAGCTACGTATGCTACGTCAAACGTAGCAGCGTTGCTTGATGTGGATTGGTCTGTGATGAGTGTAACGAGCTGAACGATCATCCAATCACGAGCTGCTGTTGTTTTTGAAGGTTCTGCCCCTGAAAACATTTTCGAACGGCTCCTTCTCAGATGGATTAGTGAAATATTTCCAATATGAAACTGTCCATCTGGCGTGTCAGGTTACGAATCACCATCCGGATCCAGGAATTTTTTGAAGGATTCTTTAACATTGGGAGATAGGACCATTTTTGTCGAAGTGGACTGAAGCTGCTTGGTGGGGGTCTGCGCTCTCTGAGTGCTTTTCTAGGATGGGAATTTGATATACCTGGCTGACATGCAGATAAATACTTCCCACACGGCTGGCATGGCTCGGCTTGGGCTGACTGGCACAGTCCCGATCCGTCGGCCAGCTCCCTCTTGAATGCCCTGCTTGCTTGGAACCCCAGTGTGGTCAGCTCCTTTATGGGCACAGGCAGAGCATGCTCCTCGCTGTGTTGAGCTCCAAGGCCAGGTGCAGCTTTGCAAACACTTCCAGGAGGTTTGCCCTCGGGAACCTTAAGAAGCTGATGAGCCAGTTGTCATCATGTGCCAATAAATCCTCTCTGGCTCTGAACACATAATTGTACCGCACCATTTACAGTGTCTTCTAATGCTGCACCACTTTGCGCACGCTTTTATATCCATTCATGTAATTGCACACACATGGGTGTGTTAATTGTTCATCAGTGTTAATTGTTCATTGTTTCTGGTGTGACGAACAAATCATCACTACAACTTTTCTTACCCCTTTTATAGGGATACCTCAACCATCTCCGCCCTTGTTTTCCTGGTAGGCCCCAATGCACACCCAGGGCCTTCATGGAACAGCACATGAACATTTGGGTGGTGTCTCTGTCACACACAAACCTTGGTTTTTTAAACAGCACACAAACATTCAGATGTCACCTCTGTCACACACAGACCTTGGCCTTGATTTCTGCTGACCGTTCCCTTGGTTACTTCCTTATTTTACCAACAACTTCTCCTTTCCATCTGCGTTCTTTGAGCACTTCTCCTTTTTCGCCAACAGTCACTCTTTATTGTTTATAATTAACAACTGCTTTGTTCCATAAGCTTCCTATTATAAATCAATTACCAGCATATGCTCCACTGCTATTCAAGTAAGCCTGTCCTACTCTTTTATCATGTCCATAACCCTGTCTGTTTCCCCACTTTGGCCCTTCTGGATACTGGATAGAAGGACTGTTTTTCCTAGTACCTCCTGGATGGCCCCTTTCCATAAAGCCTGTAACATCGGACAATCTTAGATTCAGGTTCATTATAGGGCCTGAATTGTGACCTCAAATCCTGATCTCCTTGACAACACATGTATGCATATATACACATAACCTCATAAACAGAGTTTTGGTTATTAATAAAAGTTGTGTTGCTCACCTTGTGATAGAAGCTGGTAGATTGCAGAGGCTCAAAAGACTCAGGAGTCATGGACTGAGCCAGGCCACTTTGCCATAATATTGCTGATCAGGCAGTCAGCCTTGCAGACCACCTGAAATTATAAGATGTAGACTATCGAACCGATCAGTGCACATCACAAGTAAAGTACAGTATTTATTAATTGACAATATCAAAAAGTCATATTCACATGAACATTACTGCTGTGAAAGGATTTCCTATTCACAAGATCCCCTCATTGGTTCTTGAAGGGGATTTAATTTTGATGTGGGTGCAGTCCAGTGCAACAATGGCATTGGGGAAACAAAGAACACAAAGAAATGAGTGTCCTAAAACTGTCAACACTTGTCCTGTAATTTGTAATTTCTCTTACCTGCAATCCTATAAAAATCCTCTTTGATGTCACAGAGTCTTCTGTGGCCAGGGAAGGAGATGAAGACACCCAATGAGCTTTAACTGCCAGACACACACTCAGTATTGTATGGCAAATTGTAGCTTTGTTCAGGTGTTCTGCATCTCCCACTACAAGAAGCCTCCACTTGGAAAAAGTGCAAGGCTGCAGACTACTTACCATACACGCTGGTGCCCAAACCCTGTGCTCTCTCACACAAACTGCAACCAAAAAGAAAATGTGCCTAGTCAGAAAATAAATTAAAGTGCAAACTACCACTCACACAAAGTAAAGGGGAAGTGAGGGGCAGGTGCGGATGCCTATACCCGCCGACAGCCCCACATGCTCAGATGACGACACCACTCGGCCTGCAATAAACAAAACAAAACAAAAACAAAATGAATCAGGATATCACAACAAGGAAAAATACAAGCAACCTAAAACATAACAAAACACTACTTCAAGGATTCAAAGCAAATAAATCAAAACAAAAACTGAACAAAGGGTAACAACTAAACCCAGTTAAACAAAGCAGCAGTGGCAGTCGATCTACTAAGAGACACAATTAACTGTTACAACAGACCACATGCTTATGAAAATCTGTAGTCCCCACTGACAACGGACAAAGTTCATATACCTTGTGAAAGGAGATTTAAATGCTTAATCAGCACAGGAAAGGAACCTCAAGGACCAGAATCTGCACACAAAGAAAACAATCATAAGACTGTGTAGGCCAAAAGTTATGCTGCACGCAGTCACAGAAAGAGCTTACCTGCATGTCTCAGTCACACTTCAGTGAAAGTAACCACCCAGGAATAGCCAAACACAGAGGAAAAAAAGTCAAAGCTGCAGCCATCCATGTACCAAAACGGAGCTGCTTATATAAGAGATCACCCACAAGTAAATTGAGGAAGCGGGAGATGCCGTCCCAACTGAACTGTGCGACTGAGACTACGGAGGCTGAGCGGGGACAAAAGGGATGCCGTCCACATGTGACTTTCAAACAACCATAGCATTTAGGTAGATGGCAAGCTAATTCTGCATACATTAAACAAGTAGATATCAACAAAATGTCATTTTACATTTTGTATTTAATTTATCTTTTATTCATCTTCTCTGAGCTGGGGAGGAAAGGAGAATAATGATACATTCTGTAACTGTTTGACAACTGTCGATATGACTAGGACCCAAAGAGCAAATCCCAGAGACAGTAATGGTGCAAACAAGAGTAAATATATTGAACCAAGGGCGGAGGGGGGATAGGGAATAGGAGGGGAAAGGAACAGGTAAGGCTGAAGGAGATGAGGCAATCTGAGTGGCTGTGAGAGCTGAGCTCAAGGAGGCACCAGAAGAAAAGAGGAGAGACACAATTACGCCACGTTTCCAAGACAATGTTTTCACCAGAAACGGAAAGGTTTTTCCTTTGCGTTTTCCAAAACAGTCTGTGTCCACATGGAGATGCAAGAACAACTATAGAACGCTGTAGCGTGCACTCTAGTCCAGTAGATGGCGATGTAGGTTTGCAGAGAAACAGCCGAGACGCAGGAGTTTCTTGTCTGGACAACAAATCTGTCTGGACAACAAATCTGTGTGGATAGTTTTGTCTGGATAACAAACTGAGCACGGTAAGCAGCATACATGTTGTAGACAGTCAAAGCTGTTGTTGTTCCTGGTGTGCGCATGCAGCCTTCATATGAAAGAGTATTGAGCATGCGACATCAGCGTTTCACCCTAAAATGCTGAATCCTGTCTACATGAAGCTGGGCAGCGACACGTTTCCAAAACTCTCCACTCTGGACCCTGGTTTCAAAAGTTTGCGGATTCAGACACTCCGGCATCGGTCTCGTGTACACGGGAGGCGAAAACGCAATGAAAATTCCCTATTTTCAGCTGAAAACGGAGTTGTGTAAACACCACCTTAGTCACAAAAAACGACCATAGGCACAACAAAAATCACCACCCAAGGCAAGAGGTGACTAGAGCATAAACAAGAGTCGAAAATGGACAACATTGCCACTCGGGATGCGGGAATAATCTGGCGCTGTGAGGAGTCTTCAGGAGGTTTATGTAGAAGAGGGTGATGAGCAGATGAGAACCAGGTGTGCAGCAGCAGGGAGCTGCCGTTGCAAAGATGTGACGGGTTTGAGGAGAGAGATGTGGAAGGTAGGATGAATTCAAAGGGAGTCAAGAAGCTTGAGTCGGGCCGCTGAAGGGTTGATCATTTTGATGATTGGGAAGGGACCAATGAAGCAGGGCGCCAACTTCCTGGACTCCACCTGGAGCGGGAGGTCCCGAGAGGACAGCCAAACCATTTGTCCGGGACAATACTCAGGAGCCTGTGACCGCAGTGCGGGAGAGTGCCTCCCAGACATTTCTCCACACTTCCCTGATGCGCCCAAGGCAGTAGCTCACCGTAGGTACTGCCACGTCCGCCCCCTGTTCAGGGAAAAGGGGGGTTGATAGCCAAAGTAGGCCACGAAAGGGGATATACCTGTTGCTGAACAGGTGAGGGAGGTATGAGCATACTCAATCCAGGGAAGGTGGAGACTCCAAGAGGCCGGATGTTGGGGAGCAACAAAACAGAGGGCAAACTCCAGGTTTTGGTTGGCCTGCTCTGTCTGTGCCCACCACCCTGCAGAACTCTCTCCACACGGACGATATGAACTGCGGCCCCCTGTCAGAAACAATGTCCAGTCGCAGTCCATGCAACTTGAAAACATTCTTGACTAGAAGGTTAACCGTCTCCAGGGCAGACAGCAGCTTGGGTAGGGGTAGGTAATGCACAGCCTTAGAAAAGTGATCAATTATGGTGAGAATAACTGTGTTACCTTCAGAGGGTGGCAAACCGGTGATAAAGTCCACCACAGTGTGTGACCAGGGGCATTTAGGGATGAGGAGGGGGCAAAGCAGACCAACCGGAGGAAGATGAGAAGGTTTACCAGGAGCACAGATGGAGCAGGCAGCCACAAACTCCCAAGCATCCTTTGCTAGGTTGGGCCACCAGTAGCGTTGTTGTAGGAGGAAGATGGTTTGGCTGACTCCAGGATGACACACGATCTTGGATCCATAGGCCCACTGAAGCACTTGTGAACAAGCAGTCTCAGGAACAAACAGTTGATTGGGAGAGTCTCCTCCCAGATCGTTGACCATGTTGCACCTCACGAACCAGCTGGTCCACCTCCCAGGTAGCTGCTCCAATGATGCACGAAGAGGGGATGATGTTTTCGGGTTCTCCAGAACTCGAGGTGGAAGAGTACAGGCAAGATAGGGCATCAGGCTTGGTGTTTTTAGACCCAGGTCTGTAAGACAGCATGTAATTAAACTTGATAAGGAATAAAGCCCATCTCACCTGTCTGCAGTTCAGTCTTTTAGCTGTTCTGAGGTAGGACAAGTTCTTATGGTCGGTATTCAACTACAGGCACAATAATACAGAGTCAGTGCAATTCTCGTGTGTGAGTGCTGTTAAGGACTGACATGACTATAAACTAGTCCCAAAGTCATCTAACAAAATAACAAGCCTCCAACACCACCCTGCACCTCAAAAAAAAGTCTAATGAATGGTAATGAATGAGTGAACACTGTCCACTGAAATCAGCTCTGAGACCCCCTTATGGGCCTCAACCCACAGGTTGAGAACCGCTGTACTAGTAGATTGTATTTGGAGCTTGATCCTTCAAAGATTGTTCTTATATCATGGATAATACGTGATACAGAAAACTTCAGGATGAATTTATCATTTAGAAAACAGTGAGTGAGTGAAAACAGTGGCTCAGAGCTGGAATGATGAAGAATGTTGAGTTTTAAATCATCAAAAGGCTGACTCGTCATTTTTAAGTCTTTGTGTTCACTTGAACCATGCACATGAGCTATCAAGACACCGCTAGAATCATAAAATCACACACAGTGACTGATGATCCCTCACCGCTTCTGCGATGCGTGTCTGTCTGCGTCTTAATGCTCACCGGCACACGGAAGAGCAGGCGCCCAGAGACGCTGAGTGGTTCGGGAGGCATTTAGATCAAATGTTCACATGAACATCGGCTGCACTGCAAAATGACATAACTGACAGACAACAACGGTAACAGGAACGCTTTAAATGGAAAATATCAGGCCTGTACTCCACAGAGCGGACCATGGCTGCATCAGACAGCGGAGAATGTGACAGTCGGACTGAGCGGTTTTTCAAATGAAGCTGCAGGCCGGTGTTTACGGGCTCAACACAGTGTACAATCGGGAGGGGGGTGGTCACACAGTTTTGTTTACCTTGTTTTTCCTAAATTGAAAGCACATACCGCACATGTAAAAACGCATAATAAGTCACAAAAAAACTGTGCCTGCCTGGATACTGTAGGTTACAAATCCCTTCGAGACCACTCGGCCAGTCCGAGACATTGCGAGACCGAGAGACCCAAGACTGAGACAAGACAGAGACCAAAGACTGTTGAGGCCGTGACAAGACCAAGACCACAAAAAAGTGGTCTCGAGACCGGTCTCGAGACCAAGACTGGTCTCGAGAACTACAAGTCTACTAGATATTCAAAGTGACCCAAGGGAGTGTTAAACGCCGTCTCCACTCATCCCCCTCCCTGATACTAATTAAATGGTAAGCGTTCCGTAAATCAAGCTTAGTGAAAACATGACAGAGGGACTCGAAAGAGGGGTCGATAAGCAGAAGCGTCGGCTTGTTTTTTACTGTGATGTCATTCAGACCACAGAAATCGATACACGGTCTGAGAGTCCTTCTTACAGACAAAGAAAAACCCAGCTCCCAGAGGTGTAGATGACGGATGGATGAGACCGGAGGCCACGGAATCCTGGATATAAGTTTCCATGGCCTCCTTCTCAGGACGAGAGGGATTATAGAGGCGACTGGATGGTAGAGGGGTGCCTGGTAACAAGTCAATAGCACAGTCATTCAGACAGTGGGGAGGTAGGGAAAGAGCTAAATCTTTACTAAACACCTCCGCTAGGTCATGGTACTCGGAAAGAACACCGGAAAGGTCCGGAGGATCAGGGGTTCTAGCAGGTTTGGCAGAGTGACATTTGGCAGACAACAAGCAGGTAGCATGACAGGTGACACTCTAGCTGGAAATGGCGGATTTAGCCCAATTGATCTGGCGATTGAAAGATTGAAGCCAGGGTAGCCCTTAAACCAACAGAGACAATGGGGAAGGGATGACAAATAGCTGGATAGTCTCTCAATGATTACCCGAGATTAACAAGGTGAGCGGAGCAGTACAGTGGGAAACCTGGGCTATCAGCCGCCCGTCCAGGGCATTAACAATCTTGCTTTGGGACAAGAGCTCCAGCGGAATCTTATGCTGATCAACAAATTCCTCATGAATAAGATTATCATCTGCACCAGAATCAATAAACATGGGAACCAGAATGGAATTTTTGCCCCACTGTAGGGTGGGGGGGAATGGTAGCACGACTAGGAGAGCTAACGGAGGAGGAGGTCTGAATCACCATTGCGCTCTCAATCAATGGTGAGTCTGCCCTTTTAACACCTGGGGACAACTCGCAACAAAATGGCTTGTCCCCCCACAATGAATACAAACTTTAGAAACGAAACAACGATGAAGCCCCACAGGTTTTGGTCGAGTTTTACCCAATTGCATGGGCTCAACTGGGGCAGAAGGGGGCTCCATATTACCACAAGCAGGAGCAATAGGAGGGAAACACTCAGAATTCCCGGATGAAACCGAGGACGAGCCGGACTCTCAACGGAACACCTTCTCCCTATCCCTCTCCCTCAGCCAATTGTCAATCTTAAAAGTGAAGGAGATAAGATCCTTGAGAGAAGCGGGCTCATCCTGTGGGGCCAGCTCGTCCTTCAATCTCTCCAAAAGCCCCTTAGCAAAAATCGCCCATAGAGAGCGATCCTCCCACCCACACTCATTGGCAAGAGTTCTAAATTCAATGGAGTACAACGCTATGGACTGGGAACCTTGGCTGAGTGAGAGCAACCGCTTCTCAGCCTCGGAACCCTGAACCAGGTGATCAAATATCCTGCGGAACTCCAAGGTAAACAAATCAAATGAACCAAAAAGTGGTGAACCTCCCTCCCAGAGAGCTGTAGCCCATTCAGCTGCCCTACCTCTCAACAAATTAATCATAAAAGCTACTTTAGACTCATCGGAGGTATAACTCAAGGGTTTCTGATTAAATACTATTCAACAATTCATAAGAAAACAACCACACTGTCCTAAATCACCGGGGTAAAGGCCTTTGCACACCAGATGTGTAATTTTATAACTATAAAGACAACGATTTTAAAGACAATGTTTGGAGGAGAATAGCTGCGGAGATTGAATATGATGACAGTGTGTGTATAATCAAGCTCCTACCGATGTAAATTGTCTTTGTTTTAACGATAGCTGACACAAAACTAACCTTGTCGGCTAACCCCAGAATTATAACCGTTATTGTAAACCGTTAATTGTAACCATTTAAAGTCATGTCGGGTGTTTTAGCTGTCACAAAAGGATGATTAGTTCTTTGCAGTGGGTCTATGGATTCACTGTAATGGACAGGACTCAATGGATGCTTGTCTGGGCTAAGCTGCCCCTATCGGGAGATAGCAGAGTCCCACTTTGTATAAGATCCTCCTGGATTTTTTCTTTTACGGATGTTTGTCATTTAAAATGTGACCTTTGTTACAGGAAAATACAGCAATGTAATGACAGCAGTGCGATCTACTATTTGATAGTTACTTAATCTAAACAAGCGAGTGTCTAATCAGAGCTAAACATGATATAATTCTGTTACTGTTTAGTTGAGGAAGTAAAAAGCTATGGAAGAATCTGAGGGACACATATGTGAGAAAGAAGAGAGAGGAGGGAGATGTGAAGAGTGGTCAGGCAGGCGAAAAGCAGAAGAAGAGATGGAAGTTTATGGGGGCAATGTCTTTCTCAGGTGAGTCAATATCTTTTAGGAAGTGGGCTATAAACCTTTTAACATAATATAACACTTCTAATTATAATCAATCAGCGAGGCATAGTACTAATCATTTGCTTTTTTTTTTGTATAGCACCTAAAGCAATTTAGATATTGAGGAGGAGTAGGAGGAAGATACAGGGCCAGCGCAGCATGCTGACCAGGCAGACCAGGCAGAAAGTGAGGGAGAGTGTGGTGCTGTAACTCCTAGGCCAGCCAAAAGGAAAAGCACTGACAGCATGCTGGAGGGATATCTAAAGAAAAAAAAGCTAGAGATGCAGAGATAAAGAGAGATCACAGAAAGATGATGTTACACTATTTCTTTTGATTTTGGCTCCTGGAATGAGGTGCCCGCCCAAAGAAAGGCAATCATGGGTCAAACTCAAGATGCAGGAGTTGTGCCATGAGGCAGAGTTTGGTGCTGTTTATTCGTCACAGCAGTTCCCAAATTTAACTGACCTTCAGTTGTGTTTCTGAATTTATATTCCAAATCAATTAACTACTAATTGATTGGAACAATATCCTGTGTGTGTGCATTGACTGAAAAACAAGTGGTGAGGTAAGACACATAGCTTTTTATTATTTTTATTTACAAATCACAGTTTAAACATTGAAAATGTTGCTAAACATATTTACAGATAGGTATACACACACGAGAAAAACAATACTGTACAAAGGGCCATTGATTTAATAGTATTTGAATATTTAAATAGGCTGAACATTAAATTAACTGATTAGGGTAAACAAAAATTGCTTTAAGGAGCAGAACCACAGCGAACATGTCCATATTGCCAAGGAACTTCTCCAGCTGGATAACTGAAGTGTTGGCGAAAGGTCTCCCGTACTCTCAGTGCCTCTGCAGATGCCCTGTTCCCCCACAGGTTCCTGATTGGTGCTAGGATGCTCTCTCCAGCATCATCATCACCTGGCTGTCTGCTGCATCAGGACAGACTTGCAGCCATCGACAGTAGACCCTCCAGCGCTGTGTGAGGATCCTGAAACAGTTCTCCACGATTCGACGGGCTCTGGAGAGCTGGTAATTGAAGATGCAGATGTCCTCCTGAAGGTGATGCCCTGGATAGGGCCTGAGGAGGTTAGGCTTCATAGGGAGGGCCTCATCAGCCACCACCACAAATGACAATGGCCCCAGCTCTGGTGCAGAAGGGAGGGGGGATGGTGGTAGGACATCCAGCTCACCTCCCTGGAGGGCTTTGCCAAGATTTAGCAAAGATCCCTCAGTCACTGTTGCTGCCAAAGCCACCGATATCCACAGCAGAACCTGTAATCTGCGTCAACCAGGGCAAGCAACACAATGGAGAAGGTCCCCTTGTAGTTGTGGAACTGTGACCCCAAGTTGGGAGGTGCCTGGATGACAATGTGTTTCCCATCCAGGGCGCCTATACAGTGTGGGAAGCTCTTCAAACCTCCTCACCGTCTTCAACCACAGATCCTTGTTAGGAGATGGCATTTGATAGTCCTTCAGCTCCTCCCAGATGGCTTTACAGGTCTCCCTCACAATTTTTGCCACAGTTGAAATTCTGAGCTGAAAACTTGCAGCAATTGTTGTGTAACTGTCACCGGTGCTTAGAAATCTGCAAAGACGCAATAAAAGAAAGTATTATTATTTCTTTATAATACCATCACACATCATTTCATGACATGGTAGCTAAATACATTTGCTGTTTCATCCTCATATTTTGTAGAACAATTAAGACAAGTGCTACACTCGGTCAAGGGTAATAAAGCAGGGTAGTAGTTATTAAATCAGGTGCTATTAAATATGGAATCAATATGAATGACAAAACAGTGACTGTCTAGTTTGCTTGCAAATGAAATCCATGGCGTGTTGGACAGCCTGACTGATTATCCTGGGCACTGTGATATGGTTACACATTATTGAACCATATGCCATTACTAATTGTCATATTACTAATTGCACAGACAGAAAGTACTCAGACGCAGAGCTGTTCGTGATCCGAAAAAACTTAGTCTTTATTCCAAAAAAGGGTTCGTGACCAGGCAGCAGATAATCAAGCAGAGGTACAGACACCAGGAAACTGGTCAAAAACACTAGGAACAGGTCAGAAGAGAGTGCTGAATAACTATGAAGGTTCGTGAGTTGATCTGGCAGATAGTGAGTGAGCATGCAGGGTATTTAAAGGAGTGGGGAGTGCCTTTTACAGTAAATCCACAGGAATTAAAATAACATTCTGATAAATCATCCTCCCGATGAGCACACAAGGGACCAAAACGTCACAAATGAGAAATTTAAATGAACACGATTGTCCATTAAGGTTTGATTTTTGCGCAGCGTCAGCGCTTTTTTCTCTCATTCATCTCAAAGTGCACCTCGGCTCTGTGGTTCCCTCAGTGAGGTTTCATGTTTGTTAACAGTCACAGGAGAGCAGAACTTTTCCTTTGTTTTAGAGTTTTTGGCCCTTGTGTTCCTGATGTTTCTATCCAGAGCCGAAGACACTAAGGGCAGAATCGCTTCCAGATCAAAGTTTGAATGGCGCCTTCATCCAATCAAGTCCTCCTTCTCTGTCTCTCTTCACGCACACACTCGTCCAATCAGCGATGACTGATGTGGCCCACAAGTATCTACTCCTTCTGGTAGCTTAATCTTAATGTGTTTAGTTCTTTTGCCGTAGTGTTTAGTTATTCGCCGTTGTGTTTAGTTCGTTGCCGTAGTGTTTAATTATTCGCCGTTGTGTTTAGTTCTTTGCCATAGTGTTTAGTTCGTTGCCATTGTGTTTAGTTCTTTGCTGCTGTGGTTTGCACTTCAGGGCCACCATATTTATTTTTATTATAATTTTTATTATTGTTATTATCATTATTATTATTATTATTATTATTATTATTATTATTATTATTATTATTATTATCATTATTATAATGATGGGAAGCTTCACGTACAGCCTTAGTAAAACCAGTTGAGTCTATTAGGGAAAGCAGAGCTAAGACTATCCCTTTCTTTGTCAGCACAGATATTAAAATCACCTACAATAAGTATTTTATCAGTGCTAAGGACTAGGTTTGACATATACCAGAGAATTCTGACAAAAATAAAGAATAAAGATCTGGAGGATGGTAAATTATCACAAATAAGACTGGCTGGTAGGTTTTTGAATCAACTCAGCTCAACTCAACTCAACTCAACTCAACTTTATTTATAAAGCACTTTAAAACAACAACAGCTGACACAAAGTGCTGTACATAAATAGACAAACAATGCAAAAAGAAATAATTTAAAACAATGGATAAACAAAAGTGGTGTTCAATCTAAATAAGTGTTATATTGTTTTTAAAAAGATATTTAAAAACAATAAAACAAATAATTAGAAATACTAAAAGAAAACAAACCATAAAACACATAAACAAGAGCAGAGTCTCATGCAGGGTTGAAAGCCAGAGAATAAAAGTGAGTTTTAAGATGAGTTTTAAAAATGGACAGTGAGGGGGCCAGTCTAATGTGGAGGGGGAAGCTCGTTCCACAATTTAGGAGCGGCCACAGAAAAGGCCCTATCCCCTCTGAGCTTCCGTCTGGACTTCGGTACCTCCAGGAGCAGCTGATCAGCTGACCTGAGGCACCGAGCAGGATTGTAGGGACGAAGAAGCTCAGAGAGGTAGGGCGGGGCCAGAGCATTTAAAGATTTAAAAACAAATAAAATAATCTTAAAATGAACTCTGAAATGCACAGGCAACCAGTGGAGGGAGGCCAGGATGGGAGTAATGTGCTCCCTCTTACGTACTCCAGTCAGGAGGCGAGCAGCCGCGTTTTGCACCAACTGGAGACGTGAGAGGGAGGACTGGCTGACTCCAAAGTACAGTGAGTTACAGTAATCCAGCCGAGATGTAATGAAGGCATGGATTACTGTTTCAAAGTGCTTTTGTGTGAGGAACGGCTTCACCTTTGCCAGCTGGCGAATGTGATAAAAACTGGACTTTACAATAAAACCAATTTGCCGATCCAATTTAAAATCACTGTCCATTTTAAAACCCAAGTTTGAGACTGTTTGCCTTGAAAACTCTGCAAGAGGACCCAAATCAAAAGGAGGAGTTCACACGGGCCACTGGGACCAAACACCATGACCTCTGTCTTTTTCTCATTGAAATTTAAAAAATTCAAGGCCATCCAAGCTTTGATGTCTTTAAGACACGACAGAAGTGGTGTGAGGGAGAAAGCGTTTACCTTATTTAAAGGCACATAAATCTGGCTGTCATCAGCATAACAGTGGAAAGAGATGCCATGCTTTCTCAGGATGGACCCCAGGGGCAGTAAATACAAAGAAAAGAGCATAGGCCCTAAAATCGACCCCTGTGGGACACCATACAGCAGTGGGGAAGAGCTGGATTTAGAATCTCCAAGGCTCACACTCATGCTTCTGTCAGACAAATAAGATCTAAACCACTCCAGTGCAGTACCACGTAAACCAACTAAGTGGCATAGCCGAGCCACCAGGGTATTGTGGTCCACAGTATCAAAAGCTGCGGTTAAGTCCAACAAGACAAGAATCACATGGTCACCAGAGTCATTTGCCCGGAGGATGTCATTAAAGACTCTGAGCAAAGCTGACTCCGTGCTGTGAAGGGTTTTAAAACCAGACTGAAAGACCTCCAAGACCCCCTGCTCATCCAGAAATGATTTTAGCTGGGAGTGGACAACCTTCTCTAAAATTTTAGAGATGAACGGGAGCTTGGAGATAGGCCTAAAATTGGCCAGAACACTGTGATCAAGACCAGGTTTCTTGAGTAGAGGCTGCACCACTGCATGTTTAAGGTTCTGGGGGACAACACCAGAAGAAAGACTGCTGTTAATAATATTCAAAACAGACTGTCCTATACAAGGAAAAACCTCCTTAAACAGCCTAGGAGGGACAGCATCACAGGGGGAACCTGATGGCTTAATCTGCCCAATCAAATCTTCAAGAAATGACAGTGACACAGGCTCAAACTCATCAAAAATGGCAGAACAAGGAACAGGATCAGAGGGGTCAGATACAGGAGTTGTTATGAGAGCTCTTGCAGAGACCACCTTTTCAATAAAGAAGTGCAGGAAGCTATCACACATTTCAACAGATGCCTCCAAGCTGACAGGCTGTGGGGCATTAAGAACAGAGTCAATAGTTTTAAATAAAACACGTGGGTTATGACAATGTGATTCAACAATGTTAGACAGATATTGTCTTTTGGACTCTTTAACAGTGTTCTGGTAGCTGCACCAACAGTCCTTTAGGATTTGAAGAGAAACCTGCAGCCTGTCCCTCTTCCACCTTCGCTCAGCTTTGCGGCACTCGCGTCTTGCTGCGCGAGTCTCCTCATTCAGCCAGGGTTCAGATTTAGCTTTGGGCTGTACAGTTTTAGTTGGTGCCACAGAGTCCAGAATGGCTTGGACAGGAGGAGTGAAACCAGGAGCTGAGCTCCTCCGTGTCAGCAGAGGCAGGGCAGACACACAGCTGATCAAAAGCCTCAGAAAACTGACCGGCGGTAAAGAGTTAAAACACCTGCGTCTCTGAACAGGAGCGCCAGATTTAACATCAGCACAAGAAAAGGCAACTTCAAACAATATAGGCATATTGTTGAGACAGTGCTCCCAATTATCATTAAATGTTTAATGTTTTATGAATTTGTTGGGCAAACCTAATGCTATGTTTTTGTTTATTTATTGTATGAATTCATTAAGAGACTGATTGACAAGCTTGTTGTCTGATGTGGGTGTGCTCAATAAAAAGTCTGGCACCCGCAGCTGGTAGTAGTTGCGAGTGGATGGCGTGAGAAGCAGCACATGCAGAGCGTCTCCAGTCCTTTTTCCTCATTTTTACAGTGCTTGCTTTAACTTTTTGGGTTCACAATGCTATGCTGCTGTGTAGCTTACTCTGTCAACAGGTTATGGGCCCAGAGTCACCCATAGACAGTTTTGTTGTTTTTGTTTAAGCGTGTTTCCACCTTGTGTGATGAGTAGCACGCTGTAAGCACCATGAGTAAAAGATTCGCCGATACAAGCCGCTGGTCACGGCTCCTTTTTGACGGAGATGAGAAGAATTACGAGCTGTGGGAGACGAAATTCTTGGGCCACCTTCGTTTGCAGGGCCTGAAAGACATTATTTTGAATGAGCTCGACACAGAAGATGAGGAAGATCTGCAAGCGGACGCAGCCAGGAACGCCGAGGCGTATGCAGAGCTGATCCAGTTCCTCGACGATAAAAGTTTATCGCTGGTAATGCGGGAGGCAGCCGACAACGGCCGGAAAGCTTTGAAGATTTTAAGAGACTATTATCAAGGTAAAGGAAAGCCACGTATAATCAGCCTGTATACTGAACTGACATCGCTTCAAAAATCAGACAGTGAAAGTGTGACTGATTATGTGATCCGCGCTGAAACCGCAATCACAGCGCTGAGAAATGCGGGCGAAATGTTGAGTGATGGACTATTGGTAGCTATGGTTCTGAAGGGGCTGCCTGAATTCTATAAACCATTTACGCTCCATGTCACACAGCTTGATGAGACAATGCCGTTTGCTGAGTTTAAAACAAAGTTACGCAGCTACGAGGACACAGAGAAGATGCGGGCTGCAGCAACAGATGACAACGTGATGAAGGCGCGCATGCAGCAGCAGAGAGGGAGACCTGTCGACACAGGTGAGCGGGGAGCAGAGAGGGCGGCAGCAGACCTGGCGTGCTTTAATTGTGGATTGAAGGGACACTTGGCCAGAGCCTGCCAGCGCAAAATGTGGTGCAGTCACTGCAGGAGCACCACACACCTAGACACCACCTGCAGGAGGAAACAGCCCAGAGACCGGGACGACGCGCGTAAAATCTCCGGGGAGACAGCGGACCAGGAGTATGCTTTCCGAGTGAGCGAGGGGGCAGCAGGTGTGAACGTGAGGGGCCTGATGGTCGACTGCGGGGCAACCTCGCACATCGTCACAGATCTCGCCAAGTTCAACAAGTTTGATGAGGAGTTCCAGGCCGAGACACACTGCGTGGAGCTGGCTGACGGCACGAGATGTAAGGGGGTGGCAGAGCGCCGTGGTGATGCAGAGGTATGTCTGATAGACAGCACAGGTAGACATCTGAACGTTACGCTAAAGCAGGCCCTGTACATCCCATCCTACCCACAAGACATTTTTTCGGTGAAAGCTGCCACTTCCAGCAGAGCCACCATGATCTTCAAGAAAGGAAAGGACGTTCTGATCCACAGAGACGGTACAAAATTCCCAATTCATGAACATGACAGACTATATTATTTGCACACCGTTAATAATAATGATGATGATGAATGTGATGACCAATGCAAGGGATGTTTTGATTTGCAGACATGGCATGAGATTCTGGGGCACTGTAATTATGATGACATTCAGAGGTTACAAAGTGTTGTTGATGGTATGAAAATTAAAGGTCCAACAAACAAGCCTTCACATTGTGAAGTGTGCACTAAGGGGAAATTTTTCCAGACTAGAAATAGAAACCCTGATGTAAGAGCTAAGACACCTCTAGAGCTAGTACACACAGATTTGGCAGGACCAATCCACCCAGAATCCAGAGATGGACACAGATATGCACTTTCATTCACTGATGACTTTTCCGGTGCAGTGTTTGTGTATTTTTTAAAGAGCAAAAGTGACACAGTACAAGCCACAGAAAAATTTCTAGCCGATACAGCGCCATACGGCATAGTCAAGTGTTTCAGATCCGATAACGGAACTGAATATACAAGTAAAGGCTACCAGACTCTACTCGCTAAACATACAATTAGACAGGAAACATCAGCGCCTTACTCTCCTCACCAGAATGGTACTGCTGAACGCAATTGGCGCACACTTTTTGCTATGGCACGATGCATGCTGATTGAAAGTGGTCTGCCAAAACAACTGTGGACTTATGCAGTACAGACTGCCGCTGTAGTGAGGAACAGATGTTTTAATAAACGCACAAAGCAGACACCAATCCAAGCTTTGACAGGCAGACGGCCTAACCTGTCTAGAATGCAGAGGTTCGGGTCCGAGTGTTTTGTATACAAACAAGACAAAAGAAAACTAGATCCTAGATGTGAAAAGGGTGTTTTCATTGGGTATGACAAAAACAGTCCAGCATATATTGTTTATTTTCCTGACACTAAGAAAGTGCAGAAGCACAGACTGGTAAAGTTTGTAACAAAAACAGGTGTAGGGCAGCAGACACAGACTGACTTAACTCCTGTAGATGACTTTGTGCAGTACAGGTCCAGAGGTCCAGATCGCTGTGTCTCACTAGAACGCAAACCTGAAGTAAGCCACCACCAACCACAGCCAGTAGAGGTCAAGTGTGAGCCTGAGTCTAGACGTTACCCTTTTAGAGAGAGGAGGATGCCAGACAGATACACAGACTGCAGAACATCTAAATATGTGTCTAAAGAGGAGACTGATCAAGTGCAGAGTAACATAGATTACTGTTACCAAGTCATGTGTAACATACCTGTTTCATATACAGAAGCTGTGACTTCAGATAAATCAAAAGAGTGGGTCAGTGCAATGGATGAAGAAATACATTCACTTAGAGAGAACAACACATTTACCCTAACCAGCCTGCCCAAGGGTAAGAAAGCAGTGGGGGGTAGATGGGTGTATTCTATTAAAAACAATCTGGATGGTTCCGAGAAATACAAGGCCCGATATGTTGCTAAGGGATACAGTCAGAAGATGGGTGTAGATTATGAGGAGACATTTTCTCCAACAGCTAGCTTGACTAGCATTAGAGTGTTGATGCAGAAAGCTGCACAAGAAAACCTGATTTTACATCAAATGGACGTGAAAACAGCCTACTTAAATGCGCCCATAGACTGCGAGATTTATATGGAACAGCCAGAGGGGTATGAGGTGAAATCTCACACTAATGAAAAGCTGGTGTGTAAGCTAGAGAAGTCACTGTATGGGTTAAAACAATCAGGCAGGAACTGGAACAAGGTTTTACATGATTATCTTACAGATAACAAGTTTTTGCAGAACCAGGCTGACAACTGTGTTTACGCTAAGAAAACAGAAAATGACAAGGTTATCATAATTATTTGGGTTGATGACTTGATCATTGCAGCAAGTGATGATAATGCATTGAAGGTTGTTAAAGACATGCTTACAACAAGGTTTAAAATGAGGGACTTGGGCAAACTCAGACATTTTCTTGGCATTGATTTTGACCAGAGTGACAACTGTGTAACAATGTCACAGACAAAGTATATTGAAAAAATCCTTGAGAGGTTTAACATGCAGAATTGCAAACCTAGATCCACACCGTGTGAACAAAAACTGAACTACACAGATGATGCAGCACTGATGAGTGATGTCACACGATACAGAGAGGCAGTGGGAAGCTTAATCTATCTAACAGTTTGTACCAGACCTGATTTGAGCTTTGTTGTAAGCAAATTGTCACAGTACTTTTCTAAACCTACTGAACAGCACTGGGGTACAGTTAAACATGTACTGAGGTATCTGAAAGGCACATGTAACAAAGGGTTGTGTTACAGGAAAAGTAATGATAACCTGGGTATACATGCATACAGTGATGCAGATTGGGCTGCTGATGTAAACGACAGGCGAAGTACATCTGGCTATTGTGTGAGTCTAACCAAAAGTGGTACCTTAGTGTCTTGGAAAACCAAAAAGCAACCAACTGTAGCACTGTCCACTTGTGAATCTGAATACATTGCACTTGCTACTACTATTCAGGAGTGTCTGTACCTCACACAACTTTTAAAGGACATTGATAATCATCTATATGCATTACCAGTGGCGGCTTGTCAATAGGGGGTGCTGGGGCGCCGCCCCCTCCAAAATTCAACAGAGAAAGTCTACTTAAACACAACATAATTTGTCTTTAAATTATAAAAAATAACGGATAAAAACATTTATTTTTTACCACATAGTAACAGTCTGTCAGCAGCACCTGTCACCATTCAATAAAAGGTGTTTCACAATGTTTTTACGTAGTAACTCTGTTGTGAATACATAGTTTACGTACAGAGGGGGGCCCGGCCTAATGGGTGTCTATGCAAGTCCTTAAACTTTTGCTCAGCATGTGACCTGAGGCGTCTTTGGGATTGGCCGCTTCAACTTTTCCTGCAGGGCGCAGGCCGGAGCGCCCCGCACACTCCCACTTGGACTGGCAGCGAATCAGTATTGTTTTGGTGTTTCTTTTCCTCCTGTGACTGGACAACGACCGCTGTCAATCATATCGACACGTCACCGCAGCAGATATGATTTACGCATGCGCAAGTATCTCACGTATCCTCATGCGTCCGACTGATGCTCCCATGCACCGAGGAGGTGTCGTCCAGAGATCCGTCAGAGGATCGCAGAAGAGGTGAGATTACATTGGAGAAGAAAATCAGTAAGAGGCTATGCTGCACTGAAGATTAGATTAGGATGTGTCTTTCCTAGTAGACATAACATGATTCAGGGGCAAAGATTTGCATTTTATGTCACACATGGCACTAAACCATAGATCAGGAGCCACAAAATGAGTTTGCCAAGAGGATATAAATGCTTTGTTCAGTAGAACATTATCCTTTTGCAGACTTAAGTTCTCAAAAATCTATATAGTTTTTAATTCTTGCATATTTTTACAAAAACAACATACTTTTAGGAAGAATTGGGGCTTTTATTGGGTGGGTAAGTTTGTTTTTACCCTACTAGTAGTTCATTTTAAATTTAATTGACAAAATTGATGCATTATTTTATAATAATATTATATTAAGGGACCTTTAAAAATATGTTTTAAAAAATCATGGCAAAGCAGGATCAAGATAGGAGAAACTGCATGCAGATTATTGCAGAGGTTTATTGCACTGCTCATTAAATATTACTGTTACATTGTGTGAAAGCCTTTGAAAAATTACAAAAAGAAGACTTGTTAATGCTATCAAGTTATGTGTTGCAGTTTACTGGTGAAAACAGTGGGGTTTTATTAGTCCCAAAAGTGTAAACGTCACAAGTTCTTTACCTCTTAGGTTTATGTCCATCACAGAATTATTTTTTAATCTACTGGAGCTTTTAGATTTGACACTTACCTTGTGCCTTTCCAGCTTGTACCACTGTGAACAGTATAAAATCAATGAAAACAGACCAACAGGATGTATCATCTTGTCTTTAAATGTTGTAATTTTATTATGGCAACTAAACACGTGATAAAAAAAATAATAAATATCAATATAAATATATATAGTATTGTCATTATATATAATTGTATACCATATGTTTAATTGCTATAATAAAATGTATTATTTGGATACAAAAATTATACATTCTGTTGGTGGTTTTTGCTGACTAAATACTGCACATTATGGTACAAAGTAAAGGTATTCAAAAGCTTTAGCATATGGAAACAGACTCCTGTAATGTAAAGTTTATTTTTTTGACTTTTTAAAATTTGAAGTAGTTTTGCTGAAAAGTATACATGTCATCCAAACACTGACAGCCTCCATTTCAGTTGTAAGAATCAGTCAGCTGGTGTGAGCCGTCTGCCCTTTGTGCTGCATGCTTGTATCTGATTTTTTTTTTCTTATTTGTTTTTTTTTCTTATTTGTTTTGTTTTGTTCATACTTTTTACAGTTAATCTATACCAAAACTGTATCACATAGTTTTACCTTTAGTTTTAAAGCATCAGTTGAGTGGTACATAAGATTCTGTTTGTGTTTACAATCTTGAGACATGAGACATCATGTATAAAATAAGACACTGTTCAGCTGACACAAGAAATGTTCATAAAATAGTGAAACTGACATAAATTATAGCTTTATTTTATGGGAGCAGGTTAAACTTTGGCTGTTTTATTGATTTTTTTCAGTAAATACTGATGTTAACTTTTGGTAATAAAATGTGCTTTTCTATGTATTTTTTAATGACAGATTCACAGAGTACCACACCATGTTTCCTGAAGATTCTCTCAGCAGCACCTTGAAGGCCGACCCAGTGCTCAACTAAAGCAAGCTGAAGACAGAGCTCAGTCTTATGTACAGCAAGGAGGAGTTCAAGGCCTGCTGTGGAACTGTGGATCTTATCCAGTTGTTGATGGAAAATAATGTTGGAGAGGTATTTTCAGAGACTGTCACTCTGCTAAAGATCCTCATCACCACACCCATGACCACTGCAGAAGCTGAGGTGCTTCTCAGAAACACCATGAACCAGGACAGGCTGACTGCACTGGCCATGCTGTCAATGGAAGAGAGACTGGTGACAGATATGATGGACTTCAGTCAGAGGGTCACTGAGAAATTTGCAGCCCCGAAGGAAAGGAGGGCAAAATTTCTGTTCAAATAGTGCATATTTCAAAGTAGGTTGTATTGTGATTATGTTTTGTCTTTAGTTTCTTTTCACTGTAGTATGGAGCGCTTCTTTGGTTTGTTTCCTCCAAAGCTGCGCCCCCCTTAAAATTTTTGGCACCAGCCGCCACTGTGCATTACCTAAGGTGTATGAGGACAACCAAGGTACTGTTGCTTAGCCAAAAATCCTCTGTAGACAGAGATGTGAACATGTGGACATCAACAAGCAAGTAGGGGTGTTGAGACGGTGCTCCCAATTATCATTAAATGTTTAATGTTTTATGAATTTGTTCGGCAAACCTAATGCTATGTTTTTTGTTTATTTATTGTATGAATTCATTAAGAGATTGATTGACAAGCTTGTTGTCTGATATGGGCGTGTTCAATAAAAAGTCTGGCACCCTCAGCTGGTAGTAGTTGCGAGTGGATGGCATGAGAAGCAGCAAATGCAGAGCGTCTCTAGTCCTTTTTCCTCATTTTTACGGTGCTTGCTTTAACTTTTTGGGTTCACAATGCTATGCCGCTGTGTAGCTTACTCTGTCAACACATATGATCAGAAATCACATCATCACAGATTTGCAAATTAGACACAGATAAGCCATGAGAGAGGACGAGGTGTAATGTATGCCCTAATCATGTGTGCGACCAGACACACACTGCACCCATTTGAATAGGGGTTAAAAAAATCCCTCACCAACGGCTTTTCAGGACAACACACATGAACATTAATATCCCCAAGAAAGAGGGCATGGTCATAGTTGGGCATGATCTCTGCCAGGAATCCAGAAAAGTCATTCAAGAAGTCCTTATTGTATTCGGGGGTCGGTGAATGACACATGAATGACACAGCACACAGCACCGGGTCGGAACGATGCTGTGTGCTGTGTTGAGATAATAAGGTTATCTCAAAGCTGGAGAACGACGATGAGAACCGTCGCCGTTCCCCCACCACAACCCGACATCGGCCTGGAGTTAAAGTACGAACAGTCGGCAGGTAATAGCTCAACAAGAGCGCTGCACTCACCGGCACCGATCTAACCCCCAAGTTCCATATTAAGGCGAAAGCGCCGCGCTCTTGAATCGTACTGCAGAGCACTTAGAACCCACTCTAGTCAATCAGACAAATAGCACTGCCCGCACCACGGCGCTGGACATTCGCTTCAGGTCTATTTTCTGCGCAGCCGCTTCAAAACCTCGTAAATTTACTGTCGTTGAGAAAGCACCAGACAGGAAGTCAATGTGTGGAGTATCCGGAACTTTCAAAATAAAACACAATGCACGGACTCTCGAACATAAATTTCCTCAATAGGTTGTCATTATGTCACAACCAGAGGCACGAGCATCAGGTCAACAGTCGGTCAGAGGGTCCCAGAGGCAACACGACACCATGGACGAAGAAAAGTGAATCGTAGAGGTACAGAAATATTGTATATTGTACATTGTACATTGTATATATGACACCAAACATCTTTTCTACAAGAATATAGTCAGTCATAGAAGTGAAATAAATCACAAAGCTGTATGGTTGGGACCAGCAAAGGGACCTTAGAGAGGCGAGGTGAGGTGTTGTTTACTTCTTTTCTCAGTCTATAACATGTTTTATTGACGTGTGACATAGCTATTCGCACAAGAGCTTGTAGCTCTCCGGGAATATCCTCACTATAGGGCTGCGCACCGCGGCGCTCCGCTTTCAGTGGGGTTTGTAGGTCGGAGCAAGACCGCTGAGCTGCGCTGCACGGTGCTGCACGGCGCTGCGCTTTCGCGTTATGTGGAATTTGGGGGTAGGTCTCTGTCACGCAGAGGAAAGCCAGGGCACGGGAGCTGAAGAAATAAAAGTTTTGTTCGCTAGAGATCTGGGGCTCTAATTTCATAGACCAGGAGCAGGCGGGGCGCACCTGCCCTGCGCCGCACCAATGGGGTGTGTCCAGGGCATTTTGCAAGTTTCGTGCATGGCGCAGTCTGGCACAGAGAGGCACACCCACGCCTCCGTCTATCCCAGCGGCGCAAGTAGCAGAGAGGGAGGAGAGAAGGCATGAGTGGGTTTCACACAGCCGAGTGCAATCTTCACCAATGAAATGAACGCCCTCCTCTCCTTTAAATGCGCCGCTGTCGAGGTGCAGTGACAATTTCACCTCGGTGAAGAAGAAGATCAGAGCCGCTGTCACTTTTGCAGCAACTGGGAGAGCGCAGGCGCCACCGGGCCGCGTATCGGAGGACACGGTGCGCGTCACCGTGTGGACCACCTGTCTCATTAATAGGAGTACAAAATTAAGTGATAATTACATTTAAGCACAGCAGCAGGCTAATCCATTCATGCTTGTGATCCACCTGCATTCCTGGTCTGTCATTGCTAAATAGCAGAACCTTTGGTGAAATATTCCCCCGATATCTCCTTCTCATCCTCCTTGCAATAATGTACTCCATCTTTTTAGATCACGTTACGAATAAAGATTAAAACAGAGAAATATGGGCAATCACAGGTAAATCCTTAAGACACCGAGTGACTTACATTTATTCAGTGAGCGTCTCTCTCTTTTTTTCTTTTCTATTTAATTTCATGAGACGAGAGAAGCCGGCTACTCCGTATCGGATGATGTGGCTGTTTGTGGTTGGCTTGAGAGATGTGAGCTCGTTAGTTATGACAAACGTCTCTGATCTGACATCAGATGTGACAGGACAATTAATATAGATACAAATGTATATGCTGGTTCAGACAGTTACATTAAATAGTAGTTGCTGTGATTGTTTATTGCATTGAAATGTGCCTGACACTCTGGATACCTGCCTGTGAGGTTTTGGTGACGTGTGCGCACTGTGCGCCTGTCAGCCAAATTACCACTGCCCGGGGTGCGCCTCTCCTGCACCGAGAATAGACCAGGTTGAAGCTGGCGAGCTTTCAGCGCACCTTCTGCTTGGTTTTTTGGCACGAAATTGTCACTGTGCCAAGCTGAATCTTTCGACACCTCCCCCTGGTGCGCCGTCACACCCATCTCGGCGCAGCCGGTCTACCAAATTGCCCAATTGGCTGCGCACGGCGATGCGCCGGACAAAATTACCACTGCGCGGGGTGCGCCAGGCTGCGCCACCCTGAGTTGTGCCAGGACATTAGAGCCCCTGGTGTTTACCAAGCCAATCCTGGCAGGAGCAGGGGCCTGTGGTCCGGTGGGTTGGGGAGCCCAAGGTAGTGTCCCCAGGAGCTGATGGTTTACCCTGCGATGAGACAGCCGAAGATGACAGAGGCAGCGGGGCTGGGTCCCTCAACAGAGCCGGTGACAGGTACCAGGTAAACGCCAATGGGGTCCAGGAAACGCCGAGGCACAGTGAAAGGAGGGAATAATCCATGTTGTGTCCGGGAAATGGAGGAAGAGTGGGACAGCCGGAGCTTCAGCTTCACCAGCCAACCACCGCATCTGCCGCGGCGACAAGGATGCTTTTGCTAAGAAGGTAGGGCCAAAGCCCGGTACAGGTGAGGCAGGATCCCCGCCAATAGCGGGGGCAAAGTATTCTGTCCTCCCTGGTCAAACACAGCTAAATCTCTAACTTTCTGCCAGAGAGACAAAAGAGACTGGCGATCATCCACCAGCAGAGACTCAATCTGTTTAGTGCCAATGGTTAAAAAAAATAAAAACACCAAGCATTGTAGGAGCAGCAGACGGCAAGCCACGCACACTGGAGCCATCTTACTCTTAGTATTCTGAAATCATTGTTAGATAACCATCAAAACAAGGCTTTCAAAGGAAGCTGAACTAGCCTTTGGTCTAGGACTGATAAGGAGACAAGAATGATAAATAGCTGCTGCACCACCACCACCAGGGTTGTGCACAAGGGGGGGCAGGGGGGGTGATCGCCCCCCCTCGTGGCCCAACTGTTAAAAAACACGTGCTAAAGTGCCCTCTTGGGAGGAAAAACACGCTCTAATGTGCTCTCTTGAAAGGCAAAACGCATGTTAAAGTTTCCCTCTTGGGAGGCAAAATGCACTCTAAAGTGCCCTCTTAAAAGGTAAAACACATGCAACAGTACCCTTGAGGGCAAAGCGTGCTCTAAAGTGCCCTCTTGGGAGCCAAAACGAGTGCTACAGTACCCTTGAGAGCCAAAAGATGCTCTAAAGTGCTCTCTTAGAGGGCAAAACGTGCTCTAAAGTGCCCTTTGTGCCCTCTTGGGAGGCAAAATGCTCTCTAAAGTGCCTTCTTGGGAGTTAAAACGTGTGCAAACATTCCCTCTGTGCCCTCCTGGTTGGCAAAACACACTAAACTGCCTTCTTAACCGAATAAACACACTAAACTCCAGAAGACTGTTAGGACTAAGAAATACTATGGAACATTACTGTTGCACTGACTTATGTTGGGCCTTTTTTTCATCTATATTGAGCCAAAACTATCTAATAAAACCAGTTTTGATTTCCTGGTGCTAATATGGTGTTAAAATGCCAGGCATGAAAATCCCTCACCTTTCAGCAAAATTTGCCGGTTTGAAATCAAAATAGGTGACCTACAGTGTAGATCCGATGGAACGTTTTTTTGGGGGGCTGGGGGTGCTAATTGACATGGCCATGGAGGTATACCAGAGATTATCAGTGAACTGCAAACATGTGCATGTGCCTGAAGGGAGCCTTGAATTGGACAAAAACATTCACTCTACAAGCGCAAGAGCATGGAAGCTAAAAGTAATATATCACCAGAAGAATTAAAGCTTGCTAAAAGAGGCATCATGTCATTGATGAATAACATTAGCTAACACAGCGGGAGATATAACATAGATATCTAAACAAGCCTCCAGTGGAAAATTAATGAACACATTTCATGAGAGAAGTTATTGGTATCTTATATAGCATAATGGGACCATGTATAGATACTTTATTATACATTCATATTGTCCTGTAATTCTGCTTAAATTTTCTGTCAAAATGCATCAGATTGATGCTTTTAAATATGAAATATTCAAAACTTTCTTACAGGGGAGCATTGATCCAGTGTATGCATCCGACTTCATTGGACTGAATTGGACTGAAATCTCTTTAATAACTTAAACCTTTGGATTTTTAAATAATTCTGTGTACTTTGTCAGAATGCTTTAACAATTTAAACTTGTGGATTGTTCACTTTCTAATTCTTAGATCAGTTCAATAAGGATAATCTAGCTCAGTCTGTCTGTTTTGATGGTTATTGAACTGTTATTAATATACATGTCACATTGCCTACTACAAGGTCTTATAATTTTTGATAGAGAAATAGAAATTACCTAGCTAGTAAATACAGTTTTACTTTTCCAAAAATTGGCATCATGTACAGCAAGCCTTTTGTATGGTAAATATAGATTTCTCAGCTTCAAGTATAAATTAAGTACTTTGAAATGTGAAATTTGTCTCCTTGGTAACACAAACGAAACAACTATTTGTAATGTTTATATAAAGGAGTATATTACATATCTTGGAATTCACATCACCAAAAATTAAAATAAAGGCAGCAAAAGAAATTTAAACCAAAGTCACAAAAATCTAGATATATTTTAATATGTTCAAGAAAGAGATTTCTCCATGTTAGAGTTCTTCTGAGTGAAGTAGAGAGTGCATCAAGACACCCTCTCCTTTTTTCTTTTGTTCAACAGTCCAGTATTAAAGAGATAAACACTTCAGATAATTTTGTATGGAAAAGAAAACGTATCACCTGAAAAATAAGTTTGAGATTGGTCCAAAAATTTAAGGATATGAATCAAACTTTTATAGTAAAATAGATCAAAGTATTTTTAAAGGTCCACAGTACCTATGGAAATTCATACCACAGAATATCTTCAAGAAAATGGAAATGTTTATTTATTTATTTTTCCATTTAATTATGATGTTTCTAATTTACCCCAGAAGCTATATAAGTTTCATCAACAGGCTCTTATGATGGCAAGAATGTGCTTTGTGCACAACTTTTCAAAACTTTTTTCTGGAGCAATTAATATAACTTGGTCTTTTTGTGAAAATGGATTGAAAGTAATATGGTCTTATTGTTTGTTTGTTGAAGGAAGGTTCTAAAAGGTTCTAAATTCTTGCTGAAATAAGTGTGACTTATATAAAAAAGATTACATAAAGTACTTGTTTTATCGGTCCACCACAAGGCAATTCTGGAAAGCTCTTGAAAACTGTCTTAATTAGAAGTGCTTCCAGAGCTTAAACTTCTGCCAAGGCATTTCTGATATTCTTTGCGTTATTAAATTTGAAAAACTGCATTATTAAGCAATGCTAATATTTTTAAAATGTTCTAGATCCGCATCCAGATTCAGATCACCACAAACATCCTTTGACTTCTTCCTTGTGCCATGATCAATGTTTAGTGAAATATTCATCAAAACCTGTTAGGGAAAATAGCTTGCATTTTGAGGGAAAGAAGCCTCCTTCCTTAGTCCAAAAATATATGGGGATCCAGAGGGTAGAGCTGATATGGAATTCCAAAACAAAAAGATGACTCAGAGCAGATGCAATTCAGAGGTCCATAGATGAGGTGACTTGAGCTGAATTCACACCGAATGCGACTTGGGCGACCAGGACGACCACTCTCCATGCAAAGTCAATGCACAGCTGCGATCAGGCGCGACCAGATCTCACACAATGTGACGGAGGCGATCTGGGCAACTTGGTCACTTCTTTGGAAAGATATGGCGGCGACCTTGTCCCTGCAGAAGGGTACTCTTGGGGCCGCTGTGGACGCGCGACCAGGTCCAGGCGCTCGGTCGCCAAAGTTGAAAATTTTTAACTTTTCAGGCGATGTCACGTGTGGCTGTGCTGCGACAGCCAATCACCAGTGACAGACTGGTTTTATTCCAGCTCACAGAGTAACAATCCATGTCTGTGGGGGAACATTAGTTAGCGACTACATTAGTTCTGCCCAGACACACTGCAGAGAACTTCTACTCAAGGTGCAGCTGACAGAAGATGCTGCTGCAGGGCCATCAGCTGCAGTGTTTTGTGGTTGGTAGGTGAGTGAAAAGGATACAGTTGGAATAATGCCAGTTAATACATCCTATTATATGATATGATTTGATCACGGTGAAACTCGAGCAGGCGTGAAGTCACTGAGCGACTGCACGGAGACCAAAATGACCTATTTATGGCCAAGTGACACGACTATTCCGGTCACCAAGTTGTTTTCGGTGTGAACGCGGCTTAAAGCTGCAGCTCAGCTTCCTGCACACCCGGTCCCACTCCTGCAATCAAGCAGACACAGACTCTGCTGCAGGGGTCAAGCAGAGGGCATGACACATTTTTTGTCGCCTTAGCAATAACGTGCACTTCAATCAGAAGTTTTTGATGATCTAAGGACATCACTTGCTGTAAACTTACAGCAGCTGTGTGTGAATACCTAACTTTTGGTATTTAACAATTGGTGTGACTGTTAACCACATGGTTTTATCCCTAAAAGGGCACTCTTGTTATTTAATAGCCAAACCTCCTTTATGTTATACAAATGGCACATTATATAGCCCTAAAACAGGCTAACTAGACAGACTACTGAAGTTAGTTTGTAGTTAAGATCAGGATCCACAAGAACTGTGCTGATTTAATGTTGGATTATGAAGATCACACATAAATAAATAAATAAATCCTAAGTGGTCTGTGGGGCTTACCCCAAAAAAATTTTAGATTAAGAAGATGCCATTTCCTGTATTCCAGTGCATTCAGGCATGAAAACAGGTTAAGGGTGAAAAAGGTGAGAAGGATACGACCCTTCTAGGGGGGTCCGGGGGCATGCTCCCCTGGAAGAAAATTTTGAATTTTTCACATTTAAAAGCATCAATCTATCTATCTTTACACGGTCCCATTATGCTATGTAAGATACTGATAACTTCTCTCATGCAATGCATACTACAATGAACTAGATGAACAAGAACTAGATGTTCTTGTGTTTCAGATACATGGGCCAGATGTGGCCATCGAACAGGCCTGGTGGATCTGGCACTACACACTACGAATACCTTGTCTGAATACCTTGGGCCCTTTGGTCTCACTAACACCCCAGCTGTTTTCCAAACCCTCATGAATGACATCCTCAGAGACATGCTCAACAGGTTTGGCTTCATAAACCAGGATGACATGCTCATCTTTTCCCGTTCCCTCCAAGAACATAAGCAACATGTCCGCCTCATGCTTCAGCATCTCATGGAGAATCGACTGTTTGTGAAACCAGAGAAGTGTGAGTTTCATTCCCCCTCAGTTTGCTTCTTTGGTTACATCATTGAGGCTGGACAATTCCGCCCCAACCCTGGGAAGATTCAGGCCTTGGCTGAGTGGCCCACCCCTACATCCCGGAAGGACCTTCAGCGCTTCCTTGGCTTTGCCAACTTTTACCTCCGCTTCATTCATGATTACAGCAAGGTGGCTTCTCCCCTCAACAGTCTCACCTCCATCAACACTCCTTTTTTTTGGACCAAAGAGGCAGACAGTGCCTTCAACAGATTAAAGGAGTTGTTCACAAAGGCGCCTGTCCTCCTACACCCTAATCCCACTCTCCAATTCGTGGTGGAGGTGGACGCCTGCAACTCCAGGGTAGGAGCCATCTTATCTCAGCGCGATCCCAAGACCCAAAAGCTGCATTCCTGCACTTTCTTTTCTCGCTGTCTTTCTCCAGCAGAGAGGAACTACGACATGGGCTACAGGGAATTGTTGGCTGTGGTTTGGGCTCTGCAAGAATGGAGGCACTGGTTCGAGGGATCCGAGGTCCCCTTCATCATTTGGACAGATCATAAAAACCTCTCCTACCTCCACTCCGCCAAACGGCTGAATCCTCAACAGGCTAGATGGTCCCTGTTCCTCAGTCGCTTTAATTATTCCCTATCCTACCATCCTGGTTCTAAAAACACTAAGCCTGACGCCCTCTCTTGGGTGTATTCTCCCTCCTCTGAATCCACAAAGCCAGTGCCTATGATTCCCCCCTCCTGTATCCTCGGAGCTGCCCAGTGGGAGATTGAGAGAGCGGTTAAGGAGGCCCAAAAGGATCCGGGTTCAGGACCTCCTAACCAGCTCTATGTGCTGGAGTCGACCCCTTCTGAGGTCCTTCAATGGGGGCACTCATCTAAGCTCACTTGCCACCCTGGAGCTAACAGGACCCTCCAGTTCCTCAAGCAACACTTCTGGTGGCCTAATATGGCCCAGGACACACATGAGTTTGTGGCTGCTTGCTCAGTCTGTGCTCGAGGAAAGACTTCCCACAAATCCCCTGCTGGTCTGCTGCGCCCCTTACCCATTCCTAATCAACCTTGGTCACATATCGCTGTGGATTTCATTACTGGCCTCCCCCCTTCTCAAGGTAACTCAGTTATTCTCACTGTAATTGACCACTTCTCAAAGATGGTGCATTACATTCCCTTGGCTAAGTTACCCTCAGCTCTGGAGACAGCTAACCTGTTAGTTTTGCATGTCTTCAAATTACATGGACTTCTTAGTGATATTGTTTCAGACCGTGGTCCACAATTCTCCTCTCAGGTCTGGAAGGAGTTCTGCAAACTCTTGGGCGCAGCAGCCAGCCTTTCTTTGGGGCTTCATCCCCAGACCAACGGCCAGACTGAGCGGGCCAATCAGGACTTGGAGAGCGCTCTCCGTTGTGTGGCTGCTCATCATCCTGTTTCCTGCTGTGACCACCCCCCTTGGATCGAATATGCTCACAACTCCCTCACCTGTTCAGTAACAGGTATGTCCCCTTTCATGGCCTGCTATAGTTTGCATAACCCTTTCCCTGAGCAGGAGGCTGAGGTGGCTGTGCCTTCTGTTGGGGAGCACCTTTGGCGCATCAAGGAGGTCTGGAGGAACGTTAGGGCAGCTCTCACACACTCAGCGGAGCAAAACAAGAGCCTGGTGGACCAACATTGCTCTCACAGCCCCTGAGTACAAGCCAGGACACAAGGTGTGGCTCTCATCCCATGACCTCCCCCTGCAGGTGGAGTCTAGTAAGCCTGCTCCCTGTTACACTGGTTCTTTCCCTGTCAAATTTTTTTTAACCCATCTGCTGTGAAGCTCAGGTTGCCAGGATCCCTCAAGGTTCATCCCACCTTTCATGTGTCCCTCCTAAAACCTGTGGCCACCAGTGAGCTCTGTTTTTGGGTCCAACATTAAAACATCGGTTCTATACCATAACACATAAAGTCCTCACAGCCAAGGGATAAGGGCTATATGACTCTCTGTCAGACTAGCTACAGTGCTTAAAGATACCGAGGATTATTTTTATTTTCCTCAGCTAGTGAGGTCGCTCTCAGTGGAGGCTCCATTCTTCCTAATTTACGGGATGCAGCATTATAGTTGATGTATGAGTTTTCAATCAGCCAAGACAATGAATTTAAATAAACAGGAATAGCCTACTTAAATTTAGCCAGAGCACTATTGGACAAATCCTACTAAATCCTCTAAGAAGAGGTCAAATGTTATATAGAAATGATCAGACAACTGACAATTTTTAGGGGAGACTTTTAATTCTTTTTTTTGTAATGAACATTTTTATTAAACTTTCAAACACACACACACACACACACACACACACACACACACAAAGTACAAACAGGGAGAAGTAAATTCACTCAGTCAGGGGGCCACTAAGACCACAAATTTGCTCCCTAAGTTTTAGTAAATGAGTGAAGTATAAAACAAGACAAAACAAAACAAAAACATTAACCACCACCTTGATACTTCACAATAGATAAGCATACCAAACCATTGACAGCACTGCCTTATCAAGACAACCCTCATCTCACAGACAACCAGTCGGTTAAAGGGCTTCGAGTCATCATATACTGATCCAGTTTGTCCTGTAGGGAGTATGTCACCCTCTCGTAAGCAGCTAGTTGTGCCATTGTTGTAGTCCATTCTACATAAGGAGGTGGATGTTTTTTCCTCCAATGCCTTAATAGTATCCGTTTGGCTGTTGTGAGAGCCAAAATGATCCATCTTTTCTCAAAACATGAAAAGTCATTGTCCTGAAGCTCCGTGGTTGATCCAAAGATAGACAGTTTTGCTGAGATTTGGAACTTTTTATGTAGGACTTCAAATATAATCTGATGGATGTTATTCCACCAGTCCTTAGGTGCTGGACATGTCCAAAGTATTTGTATTGAGGCTCCACTTCCATTACACCTCCAGCACAAGTCCACTGGTATTAAGTTCCATTTATACAGTTGTCGTGGTGTCCGAGGCCATCTATGTATTATTTTCAGTTGAATAAACCTATTACCCATTTCTTTATATATTGTATTAATGTTATTTAAACATGACTTCCAATCTTTGGGAGATATTTCCATAGCCAAGTCCCCTGCCCAGTGTTTCTTAACTTTGAGCAAAGGATCACATAATTGTTCCTGTAATAAACTATTGATCTTAAAAGTAATACCTCCACCTGAACTTGATCTAAATAACAGTTCTTCAATTGGGCTGCCCGTGGGGCAGATAAGCGGACCTCCTAACCATTTAGACAGGGCACTCTGTATTTGGACATACCTCCAGTACTGATTATGTGGTAATTTGAATCTATCCACCATTTGATTAAAGCTTAAAAAGCGCATAGCATTGCAATCAAATAAATGTAAGATATAGGTTGTCCCTGCTTTTGCCAAATAGTCCAACTGACTGTTTTGTTTCCAATTAGGATTTGTTTGTTATTCCATAGAGGTGCATGAGGGGATTTGAAAAAGTCCCAACGGCCTGCTCTATGTGTCACAGTTCAGTCTCAGTCTCAGTCTGCCTCACTCCAGCACTGACGTAATCAGCTCAACTCCTGTCACCTGCGCGCCTGCTCACACCTGCACCTCATCTCCAGCAATCAGTCCGCCTACTTAAACCCCGGCTCCACGCTCATTCAGTGTCAGATCGTCTTCGCTCTCATGCTAAGCACACCAGACCTGCCATCCGGACTGATCACCCGTTACCGACCTGTTCCGTTCCTGTTCCTGCCTTTATCGCCTGATCCTCAGCCTGACTACAAGGTACTGACCAGCTTCTGCTCTGCACTTACCTGTTCGTCTGATCCCTGGCTACCGACCTTGCCTTCCGTTCCTGACGCCGAATACCTGCCTGTGAGTCCTGCGTTGTGGTAGTCATCTTCGTCTTCCACTTCACTTCCTGCCGTGAAAGATCCAGTGAGTCTGAACTCTGATCAACTTAAAACCTCTGTGGGGCTAACAGTGCTAGTGGCTATCACGTGGCTGAGTGGATAGCGTCACCGGCTCCTGATCCAAGGACCGCGGGTTCGATCCCCGCTTTCAACTACAGCTGAAAGACTCTGTGTGGCTAATAAGCGCTAGCGGCTGCCACGTGGCTAAGCGGACAGCGTCACCGGCTCCTGTTCCCAAGATCGCGGGTTCGATCCCCGCTCTTGACTCATCATCTCCTGTGCCTGTATAAATAAAACTGTTTGTTGTGAACTAGAAATACTGCTTCGCATCTGGGTCCTTTCTGTCTCCGTGTCAGTACGATCTGACCAAATTAAAATGGATCCAGCGAGCAGTAAACCATCCTCGCTGGACAGATTGGAGAGGATTGAGGCTGTGCTGGCTAATCATGAGGGACTGATAACAGCATCTGCCAGCCACCTCCAACAGGCAGTGGACACGTTGACTCTGACGGTGACAGGAATAGCCACCCAGCTTCAACAACAACCCTCCGTTGGATCTTCTCCTGTCCCCCCCGCTCCCACTGCTGGTTCTCCTGTTCCTGCTCTGATCTCTGACTCTCCCGAGCCTCGGGTGGGGGCTCCAGAACGCTACGACGGCAATCCAGAAGACTGCTCGCCCTTCATCACAAACTGCACCCTGTTCTTCGCCCTCCAGCCACGCTCGTTCGCCTCTGAGCTAGCTAAGATAGCTTTCACCATCAACCAACTGACGGGACGGGCGCGGCTATGGGCAACCGCAGAGTGGGATCGTCAGTCCCCTGCCTGCCAGAGTTTTTCTGCCTTCATCACGGAATTACCCAAGGTTTTTGGACATTGCCCAGCCAGATCAGAAGTGGCAGCAGGACTTCTGAATCTAAGACAAGGACAACGATCTGTAGCGGACTACTCCATAGACTTTCGTACTCGAGCTAGCCGCAGTGGTTGGAACTCTTCAGCTCAAATCGACGCCTTTATGCATGGACTAGCTGAGTACATCAAGGATGAACTGGTCTCCCACGAGGTTCCGTCTTCTCTTGACGAGATTATCGACCTGGCCATCAGAATCGACCTCAGGATACAGACACGGAGAAGAGATCGTTGTCAGGGGCCCAGTCATCAGTCCACGCACAAAACATCTCAAGGAGATACCGCAGGGCAACGTCTGTCATCTGAACCAGTCGAACTTGAACCTATGCAGTTGGGTCGAACCTCCCTTAGCCCAGATGAATGGAGGCGTCACCTGTCAGCCCAACTGTGTCTGTACTGTGGGGGACGTTGACATTTCGTTGCTGCCTGTCCAGTAAAAGAGCGGGCTCATCCGTAGTGGAGGGGATACGGGTGAGCGTTACAGCCGAGTCCTGTCAAGCTTTTCGACCCCTGCTCCAAGCCCGTCTGCTCCTGCCTGGTGGTCCTCAAACTTTGGCCACCCTCATAGACTCTGGTGCTGACTCCTGCCTCATTAGTAAGGACGTGGTAGAACAGCTAGGCCTCGGACAAGTGCCACTAGACCACCCCATTCCTGCCAAAGCCCTGGACGGACATAAGATGGGGATCATCACTCACCAAACTACTCCAGTCTCCATGCTCCTGTCTGGCAACCACAGAGAAACCATCCAATTCCATATTCTCAACTACCCGGATTTACCCCTGGTCCTCGGTTTCCCATGGCTTCGTCGACACAATCCCCAAATAGACTGGTCCACAAGTACCATCCGTGGTTGGGGAACCGCCTGTCATCTTACCTGTTTGAAGGACGCCATGCCCCCACTCCAACCAGTGAGCATCATGCCTCCGCCTGAAATCTCCAATGTTTCTCCTGATTATCATGATTTCAGCTCCGTCTTCAGTAAAGCCAAGGCCACTTCTCTGCCACCTCATCGTCCATACGACTGTGCTATCGATCTCTTACCAGGCACGACCCCTCCCAAAGGTCGGTTGTATTCCCTGTCTGCTCCCGAAAGAAAGACAATGGAGGAATACATCAACAACTCACTGGCTGCTGGTCTCATCCGTCCCTCCTCGTCACCTGCTGGAGCAGATTTCTTCTTCGTAGAGAAGAAGGACAAATCCCTGAGACCATGCATCGACTACCGTGGACTGAACGAGATTACGGTAAAGAACCGTTACCCCCTGCCGTTGATCTCCTCAGCTTTTGAGTTGTTGCAGGGGGCAACAATCTTCACGAAGTTAGATCTTCGCAACGCATACCATCTGGTCCGCATCCGGGAAGGAGATGAATGGAAGACAGCTTTCAACACCCCCATTGGCCATTACGAATACCTCGTCATGCCCTTTGGACTCACCAACGCTCCCGCAGTCTTCCAGGCCCTGGTCAATGACGTACTCAGAGACATGCTAAACAAGTACGTTTTTGTCTACTCCTTGTGTAGAGACTGGGGAGAAGAAAAAAATGAATAATCTCTACCATCTGGGTGCATTAATCTCCAAATATCTATTAGACCCAAATCAGTGGCAAGCTGTCTGATGGCAGCTGCTGATCTGCTTTCTGCACTATATATAGGTAATGATCTGTCAAGATCTTGATCCAGTATTTGGTTAAAATCTCCACCTAGTATTATCTAAATATCACCGAGGTCCAAGAGAAGTTGTGATATGTTGTGAAAAAAATCTGGTTGATCATTGGGTGCATAGCTATTACAAAGAGCAATTGGTGTATCCAATAGTTGACCATACACTATCACATATTGACCATCCGAGTCAATTAACACATCTGTGTCATTAGAATTAACCGCCTTATAAATCACCTTCTCCACCCATGAGCATCTCAGTTTCAAGGATTATTTCATGTTTAGATGTGTTTCCTCGACAAAGGCTATATCGACTTTAGATGTTTTCAAATATGCAAGGATTTTCTTTTTCTTAATTACATTATTAAGGCCCTTAAGATTCCAACTGGCAAATTTTAAATCAATTGTGCTAGTCATAGAGTAGCAAGGTGTACATAGATCTTTAGATCTTGTATGCATTACCAAAAATAATATATTGCGGTGGCAGACACGTATAAAAATCAAACTACGTACGAACCCAGTCAGATTCAAAAGTCTGGGACATAAGCTTGTAAACCAAGTCATAAACTCAATAAAACTAGGAAACCTGGAAATGTCACCCGAACTCGACTTTCCGTAACCCGACGGTTGCATATGTTTAATCCCATAACCGCTGTATTAAATGGGGAGTGTCAAATCTCAAATAAAGCTCCTCCTTAGTTGTGTTAAGTAGAAAATTTTAAAGAGAAAAAGAAAAACAAGAAACCAAAAGAGAAAGCCTGAGATGTGGCCTTCCCAAGGCTCTAATAAATGGGATGAGAGCTATTATAACAGCAAGGTTTACCAAGAAAATTTGAACTTACTGCTGCCAGAGTTACACATAAATAGGTGCAGTAAGGTCTGACAGTGGAAAAAATATTGTCAGCGGAAAAGAAGAAGTCAAAGAGAATTGGCAGACTCCATTGATATATAATAGTATTAAAATAATTATTACAATATAATTAGGAGTCTATCAGGATTCAAATATTTACCCAAAGTTTTTCTTAGCTCAGTTCTCCTTTATAATCTTGTTCTTAACAAACTTCGATGCCTCTTTGGGCGAGGTGAAACAATGACGCGCTGCGTTATGTTTAATCTCCAGGGTGGCAGGGAAGCGGAGCATGTACTCCACTCCTCTATTCTTCAGATCAGTCTTGACTTGTTTAAAGGACACCCTCCGCTCCATGGTCTGCTTAGAGTAGTCTGGTGCTGCTCGAAGTATCTCCTCTTTCAACTGGTAACGTAGCATATTGACCATCACTGGCCGTGGTCAGTTCCCCTCTCTCTGCTCTCGTCTCGGCGGGCCAGTGGGAACTTGATGTGCGTGTTGTATCTCCAGTGTCGGGAATCAATGCTCCACCATTACTGGGATTTCTTGTTGTAAAAACTGAATCATATCGTTGCCTTCTTTTAGCCCCGGTATGCCCAGGATTTTGACATTGCAACGCAGTCCTCTATTATCCAAGTCCTGGACGCGTTCTTGAAGTTGTTGTATTTTCTCTTTAACATGCTGTTTGGATGTGTCGGTGGCACTTTCCAATGCGGCGACCTGTTCCTCTGCCTCATCCATGCTTAAGCGTGCTTATCTTCCCTTCAATGTCTTCCACAGTGGCCTTAATTTCCTTTGTATCCATTTTCTAGCCCCCCCTTGTCCAATCATCTTTACTGATGATAAGCAGTCACTCAATAACGAGAGAGAGAGAGAGAAACAACAGCGTTGCGGCAGCACAACAAAAAAGATGGAGAGTACAAGCAAAAAAGGAAAAGGAGGTGCAGAAAAACTCAGAGAAAAGAAAAGAAAAGCTCTCGCAACACAGGCTGCTAAGAGCAGAAAGGTGACGGAGATGTTTGCTGCAGGGAGCAGCACTGATGCTGCTGCTTCAGCCGGTCCGTCACAGCAGCAGGTGGTGTCAGGTTACAGTCAGTTACCACTTACCACAGTGCAGGAGCAGGAGGAGAATGAGGAGGCATATGAATTTAATGTTGAGAAAGGTGAGACTGTGGTAAGCAGGTGTGCCTTCAAGCATGGATAAACATTCAGTCTAATAAACAGTTCAGAGCGGTTGCTTAACTGTCTTGCTTAACTTAAAGCGAGCACAAAGCTGATATCTCATCAGAGCAAACCTAAAAAGTAGAAGGAAAAACAACCAAGTCACTGCAGGCTCCACTGCCACTGGAGGCCTGCAAAGTTTACACACTCTGGACGGCTCCACAAAGCACATGCAGGTCACCAGTGCTCCACACAGGATTACTTTGGGGTCCCTGTCAGCCAATGACCTGATGGGGGCATTCTATAAAAGGGAGTCGTGGCAGCCTCCCTCTCCCTCTTGCTCTGGCTTTCCCATCACTTCCGGGTCGCCTCGCCTCTCTCCTCACCCTTTCACCAGCGCAGGTAGGTTAGCAGTGGCTGCTAACAACGTAAAATGGTTCGACAATCACTCTGATCTGCTTGCCATTTGGCTTGGTTTTACGTGCAAGGTTAATTCTCGCTTGCTCTCATGACTGCCGGTGTGTTTGATCGCTGTCCCTGCCGGCAAGTTTAGGCTGGGCTCCTCTCGCTCCTCTCCCATGTGGGTGATCTCTCTCGCAGCCTGATCGGTATGTGTGCCTTATAACAGGTCTGTAGCCTCATCCTCTGCTCCTAAGATTAATAAGGTAATTTTATTTGTGACAGGGGCTGTGTGGACCGGGTGTCTCCCTGGGGAACTACAACGGTGTAAAATTAACGTAAGGAAATCCCAGCTTTGACGCTGCTCTCTTCTGCTCTACCTCGGTCTGTGCTGCTGTTCTTCGCTGCCTGCTCTAGCCATCCTGCTGTGTTGTCCTTCTCCTGCTTCTGTGTCTGTGGCCCCCTGTCTCTGCCCTGCTATGGCTACAACGCCTCTGGTGCTCTGCTCGGCTGAAGCAGCTCTGCTGTTCCCACACTGACAGTGTGCAGCCTGTCGCTGCACAGAGGAACGGGAGCAGGGAGTAACTGTGCATGGCATGCTGGATTAGACCACCTTATTCATTTAACCTACGTGTCGACTTTTTATCCGCCTACATTCAACGGACTGCTTTTTAATGAGTGACAGAGTTAACTGTGGGGTTACTCCTTAGTTAATTTATTCCTCCTGTTTTGTGTTCTTTTTCCCTCCTTGGGTTTTCTAATTTCTTTCCCCTTATATATATGTTTATGCCATGATTTACATTTTAATTATTTCATATCTCTTTAAACCTTTATTTTGTCCCTCTTTAATTTGGTAATAATTCTTTCTTTTGTTTAATTAATATGGTCTTGATCAGTTAAACATTTTGTTTCCTTATTCAAGTATAGGTTTTGGTTTATTCTTTCCCTTCACCCAAGGGTTTTGATTGGTTGGCAGCATGAGTTAATTTATTAAGTTAATTGGTGGCTGCCCCCATATTGTTTAATATAATTTGTTATTATTTTGGGATGGTATTTTTGTTGTTTCTTTTAAGAGTATCCCACTAATCTCCTTTTCTTTTGTCCTTTTCCAGTTGCTGAGAGCCGACGGTGGTGGTCTCTGGTGTCCTGGTGGTGGTTCCCTTTTTACTGTGTGCTGTGTACCCTGGTCCTTAGTTATTTCACCGTGTGAGTGTTCGTGTGCTTGCCACGTGCGATTGGGGTGTTTTTCTCCCGTGGGATCCCCCTACCCTGTCCCTCGACTCATGCACCGTGCAGGTAAGCCTCAGCTCCTGGAAAAGGTCCCCCCTCCCGGGGTGTGCTTGGTATTTATTTATTAATTGTTGTTTGCTAAATAAAAGATATAATTTTGTAACTTTGAACCACGTCTCCTGCTCCTGAAGGTAAATGAGCATGTGTGCCTTTAAATAGGTCTTTAACTAATTTTTTGGGTGAAATCCCCAAAGTGGCGTTGTTGGTCTTCCAAAAATAATCTAAGACAAATTACCTTTCAAACCAAATTTGACATTTGTCTTATTTCGCCCTCGAGTTGCCACAATCTGGCGTTGTCGGCAGGATTACTATTAAGAGCGGAGACGTGTGTTCCATTTTTTTTTCTTCTTTTATTAGCATTTCATGACTTTTTTTTTAAATCTTTGGTCCAGTCTACATACTAAGCAGCAGGGTAAAATTGAGAGGCAGAGCAGCAGTTGTTTCTGTACCCCTGTAATGAATTACATGTGAACTGCTTTGTTGTGCTGTAATTTTTCACTGCTGCCCCAGGTAAACATTCTCTCTTCTTTTACACTCAAAAAAATAATTGCACCAAAAACCTCGACTTTAAGTAATTTAATCACATGTAAATTTTCCATGTATTTTAATTACATTAGTTCAAAGAAAAATATTGCACTTAATGTAATGCTTCAAAATTACGTTGAGAGAACTCGAATAAATTAAGTAACTTAGTAATGTTAAAATGAACTGAAGTAATCCAAACTTTCACATAAAGCTTACGTGCTTATGTAATTACCAAATGTAAACTTTAGTTGATCTTTCACATAATCTTTATTTGTTTATTCATATAAACAGGAATCTAGGTTTATCATAAACTTTATCTAATGAAGATAAATTTGATTTTACACTAAACTCCTATTTATTAAAATACAAATGTATTTTTCTCTTTTAATAATAACAAACAAGATTTGTTTACCATCTTAGAAACTTTATTGCCCTATCAAGTCAAACACAGGCAAAACTGACTTCAAAACTGTAAATATAATGGGTTTTGGCAATTATAAAGACCCAGTGATGAGGTATTCTGTTGCTAAGACCCCTCATTAAAAGTCAAATGTGGAGCTAACACCTTAAAAGGTACAAAAATCAATTAACACTTACATGAGTCATTTTAATTCAATACATGGATTAATGTAGGATATCTCATTCATTCCTGTTGCTTAAGTCAATAAATCCAGACATGCTAAACGTACAGCCCAGGGCATACAACCACAATTCATGCAGGGGTCTCCTGAGAGTCCTGCTTTCAAATGATCCATGCCCAGGCACATAGGGCAGCGGTCATGGCCATCCTCCAGCTCCAGAGGGGCCATACAATCAACACATGAATGTGACATGATCAGAGAGCAACAGGGAACAACGTGTGGTGGGAGAGGGAGCGAGAGCACTGTCTTCACTAGAGAGTTGTAACCCAGCTGGGTTGGAACCACTGTCCACAACGAGCCAACAGACTGCTGACGCTTTGAGCAAGAGCACTGCTACCGACAGCGTTGCACACAGGATGACAGGATTAACGTAGCTGAGCGTGAGCACTGCAGCCTATCAACAAAGAAGGCATAGGCGTGAGCACTGTAGCCGTTACCACGATTAGAAAAAAAAAAAACTACAGCAGAAGCTGTGGAAATAACAAAAAACACTGGGATCTGGCGTGGACACCGAGGCCCCGTCAGTGTGTGCGCTGTGCTCTAACAATCAGCCGAAGCTGTGAATAACTACATGCACGGAATGAGGGCTGAAACAATAACTAAGGACCAAAAACAGCGGCACCCGCCGTGATAAACAAGCAACTGGACGTGAGCGTCACCGCCAACACAACGACACAGAGGTCAAAGACTACACAACTATGAATGAACGGCCCCCGGCGTGAAAACACAGCCGCCGAACTAACAAAAAAAAGGTGAACCAGAGCACTACTGCCACACAATCAACTGAAAATTATTACTCGGACGCAAGCTTCGCGCCGAGAGCACTGAACAAAAAACAACTGTAAAAAACAATTGTAATGGGGCGCGTAAAATCACCACCGTAAACAAACGAACGCCGTGTCAATGACTACACGAACAGGAATTAATGGCATGAGCGTGAACACTGCAGCCAACAACCTCCAACCACGAGCACCAGAACAGCTGACTCGGGCGAGAGCCTGAAGACGTGTGTTCACTCCCCCCGCAGCCCAGGTGGATGAAAAAAATGTCACAAACCAGCTTGTCACAGCGCCGCGAAGGACGATCAATGATCGCGGCTCCGACCAGAATGGTGCGAGGCTGCCAGCGACAAACCAATCCACGTACATCAACGTGCAAGCCAGAAGATGAGAAGGAACATATCCTCCGATGACACTGGAACTTATAGCTTTCCGGGGTCACATGTGACTTTGTTGGTATACGTACTCGATCTGCGCAAGCGCGAGACGGAGATATCCAGTGCTTAAAGCACCGCCTCTGGCGGTCAGTAGGGATGAAATAGAACTTAATTAACACTTACATGAGTCATTTTAATTCAATACATGGATTAATGTAGGATATCTCATTCATTCCTGTTGCTTAAGTCAATAAATCCAGACATGCTAAGCAAATGCACTGTCCTAAAATTTACTTGACTTCTCCATGAATTAACTAAGGTTCTTTAATTGACAAGCTTTCAGAGGTGTCTTGTTAATAGTCTGAACTTCTAATTTGTTTAAAATGTGCAACAGGATTTAATGGTATATCACAAATTAATTCATACATAGTGAATGTACTTTTGAATCATGAAACATTTCGTATTTTTAAACATACTTTAAACCTTTCTATCCAAATTTAAAGTGAACCAAGTATTTGAGTTGGGATGCACAACATCTGTATTGGCAGACGTGAGCTCAAAAAGTTTATCAATATGCAGATATACGAACATGCAGCAGATATGAACATTGTGGAAGTGTAGGCAGAACCAACAGACACATGAGCTGAATTCTTTATCCTTGTTTATCCTCATTCCATGAATTTTTAAGTGTGTTTTAAGGACTTAAATTTTAGATTTGAATTGCATTTACATATAGTACCGATATCAGTATCAGCTAAAATGAATTTGTAAATATCTGCATATCAAAAAATGAGCAAAAGTCCACTATTGTGCATCCCTAGGTTTTAAAAGTAGTGCACTTTTCTATTTAACAAGGCACAGGATTTTTAACTTATACTTAGAAGCAAAAACTGTAAAATTTGGTGTATAACCCTCTTTCTTCCTAAATACCATGACAAAGTGCGAGACACACATTACCACAAGTGCATGCAACTGCCAGTTGCCTTTCTATTTCTATTCTAAACCTTTCTATTCTTGGGGGAAAAAAAACAGACCCAGCTTAGATACCAGGGCGACTTAAATTCTGGATTTTACATTTAAGATCTTTCTATAATGCACATAAAATACATTCAACATCTGTCAGTGAGGAACAAGTTTTAGAAATCTATGAAGTGCTAACATCAATTACACATCAACACAGTTCTATGCTATGTTTTGACAACTTTTGTAAACACTGGTGTTGAATATTGAAAATGTAAAACCTACAGGATTACAAACTGAAGATGAGAACACTGGAAGTTTACAATACCTTTAACATTAAACAAGGCAAAACAAAAGATTGACAGACCAGTTTACTCTGCTAAATATGATGCTTAACAGAAAAGATCACTAGTCATGAAGTTTATGGTAAACAAGTATTTTTTAAACCACCATGACAGATAGTGTCTAAAGCTTTAATGTCCAACTAGTGCAAGTCTGTCCAGCTCTCTTCCTGCTTCTTGAAGCAACTTTATTTAAATAGTCCTTTGACCTTCAGGGACTGTTGGTTGCCATCTTCACAGAACTTCAATGCATCTTTCAATTCTTAGTAGCTCAATTTGTTCAAGCACACTGTCAAAGAGCACAGTTTTCTTTGTGAAATGTCTTTTTTCCACCTACAGATGATCAGATAAAAAAGTAACTAAAAGCTTTAGTTAAACTAGTTGGAAGATTTTTTTGCAAAATTGCAAAGGGGGCATCATGTCCAGCTGGCTTGAGTCCATCCAGTCCTTACCCAGTTTATCAAAGCATCTTAAATTTCAGTCCTTAGACTTTGGGGAACAGTTCAACACTTAAGCTTCCCTTTTTCAAAGAATGCGAATGTCTATTTCAGACCAGATGCCTACAGTTGAATGAGTAAGTGATGAAGAACAGTATGGTTTCCTTTGTTAAATACCCTGCTCTGTACATTTTCCATACCAAATTAACAGGGTAACGGGCAAAAATGTCTAACTGGCGGGAAGGTCTGTCCAACCATTTACCTGCTTATTGAAGCATTTTAATTTTCAGTCCTTGGACCTTTGGGGACAGTTTATTTGTGTCAAGATTCATTAGTACCTTCTGGAAGAATTCAAATGTGTGCCTGAGTTGCTGAGGATAGCTCAGGTTCAGTGAGTAGATGAGGCCAAACAACATGGTCCATCCAAAGGAAACACTTCTTAGGTCTCTCAGCAGTCCCACTCCCTCTATCACCACTTGAACGTCTTCTGGCTCATCATCCTCATCACTTTCCTTCCGGATCACAAAGAGTCCCATGGTGGTCTGTGCCATCTCTCTTTCAGCATCCTTACCATTCACATTCTATTTATTGAAAACACAGATATTAACTGGTGTTTAAAAAATCCAAAAGGAGTCTTACAGCTAAATACAAAATGTGATAACTTACCAAATACTCTTTGATAAGGAAACTGCTGTCCTCATTCAAGTAGACAGAAAGGCTCCTAATGACTACATCCCTCTTGAGATGAATGTCCTCACTCTAAAGAAAAAGGTTTTATATATTTAAAATTCAAGACTGTAGTCAAGAACACTGTTACTGTCCTTCTTACTATACTGTTTGTAGAAGAAAGAAGAAGGAGAAGAAGAAGAAGTGGATCTTAGTAGAATCTCTAAAAATCATATAAAGATTTACTATGATTTTCAAGTTGAGGAACAAATCTTTAAATTGGTATTGCGTAAAGACATTTACAGCATTTAAATTATTTAGTGTGATGCACTTGCCTTAGCTGTGGGAGCCATGAGGAGACGAATCTTTCTCCCAGCTACACCTCCTTTGTTGCTGAAGACCCTCATTAGGTTTGGTGTGAATTTGTCGAGCTGTGCCAGGAATTTTGCTTGAAGCGGCACAGTTGTTATTCGCATGAATTCTGCATTGATCTATAAGAATAACAAAAGACAATTTACATGGGAAATATAAACAACTGATGAGAATATTTGCATCCTTGTAATAGGCACACACTGGACATAAAGAGGAGACTTCCATTTTCATATCATTATGCTGACTGAATTGCAACCAAAAAGAATAACATCATGAAAAAGGGAGGTATCCGTACAAAATTTTTCAGTAAATTGTTATTATATATGCTGTAGATAATTAAAGATTAGTTTCATTTGTGAATAACGAGTTAAGTGTTACTCATTTGCCACAACTTTTGAGGATTCAAAATTAAATCGCATGAGTGCACCCTCTTTTTTGTCATTCTGTGAGCAAACATTCAAAAATATAAGAATTTTACAAGAGATAAATTTGGGTACAACTGTAAATTATAGATTAAGGGTAAAAATTCTGATGGCGGCATAACCTATCCTCAGAGTAAAAAGTAAATTCATAGGACTGTTTCACCATTTAAAAAGCTTTTGTAAAAATCAACAAATACTTACTTCATTTACTGTAAACAGGGCAGGCCATCTATTCAGGAATTCAAATAGCACAGGCGCTCCCTGGACCACCTCCTGCCGTCTGTAAGGGAAGGTCTTCTGCATTTTCTCTCTGACCACTGCATCATTGTTTTTCTTTTTGACCTCAGTCAGAAGAGCTATCCTTTCATCCTCAAGACTTTCTTGCGTTTCACCACTTGGGAAGGATGGGAGAAAGTTGACCTCAGCTTTCCGGGGTTTTTTGACGTTGGCAGCTGCTTTTTCTTGACCTTTGCGCTTGTTCTTTAAGGAGTTGACACTGACTTCAGGATGTCCAATCTTGTGTAGTTTGGTTCGAAAATTTGCAACCTTGGTCTTCAGATACTGTTTCCATCCCTCATGGCCGGCTCAAGTCCCTCTTTCTTTAAGGCATGAATGGTAATGAACTAACATCTCGGCAGCCTCTTCAATTTGGGAATCACTGGGGTATGCTGAGTATTTTTTTAAGATCTCTTCAGCCATGCCTTCAAGGATGTCCATTCGTAGCTTCGGTGAAGGTGCAAGAAGAGTTCCAGTTGCTTTGAATTCTGCATCTGCTTTCTGAAGTTGAATTTCAGCACAATATGAAAAGCGAGGAACAAAGAAGACTGGAGGCCAAGAACATGTTCTTGATTCTGGTGCTGGATCTAAAATAATAGCGTCTGCACTGCCAAAAGAATGTTCAGAAGAACCACAGTCTTGGTCAAATAATGGAGAGTTGAGAGGGTTTGCAGAAGATGATCCTGAGGCCACAGTGCTGAGTGATGAAGTGGGAGAAGTTATTGGTGTGCTTGCACTAAAGGGTGGTGTCCCGGGAGTGCTGGGGCTAGTTTCCTCACAGGGGAAATATATGACCTTTAAAGTGTCCCTGTCTTTTATTTCACTGGTTGATGTAACATTGACATATTCATTGTCAAAGTCTGCATCCTTGTATTGGAGTCTGAACGGCTGAGTAAGTCCAAAGGCAGTTTTTATCTCTAGGACAAGCTGGTCTACAGATGAGGGTATCCCAGACATCAGAGTGAGTTTTCTGGCATCATCTCCACCACAAACGATTCTCAGGTGAGCAGGGCCAGACATCTTTCCCTATGGAGAAAAACGGTTGAGAAAATAATATTCGGCCCAGAGAACCATGAGAGGATCACAGAAGAGGTGAGATTGTATTTGAGAAAAAAAATCACTAAGAGGCTCTGCTGAAGATTAGATTATGATGTGCCTTACCGAGTAGCCATAACATAATTCAGGGGCAAAAATTTCCATTTTATATCACACATGGCACTTAACTATAGATAAACTGAGTTTGCCAAGAGGATATAAATTCTTTGTTCAGTAGAACATTATCCTGTTGCAGACTTAAGTTCTAAAAAATCTATACAGTTTTTTTTTTTAACTTCTGGCCTATTTTTTCCAAAAACAACATAATTTTAGACAGAATTGGGGCTTTTAGTGGGTGGCTAAGTTTGTTTTTACCCCAGTAGAAATCAATTTTAAATTTAACGGACAAAATTGATACAACATATTTTGTTGAAATTATTATATAAAGGTACCTAAAAATTGTATGTAAAAAATCATGACAAAGCAGGAATAATGCACACCAATGAAGAATAACAATGGACACACAAAGTCTGAAGTACAAAGAAATATACTTAACCCTTGAAGCACCTTAGGAGCCAAATTGGTACATTTTGCTGTTTTTCTTTTTTTGAACCTCAATATCTCTGTCAGTTTAAATGCAACTTATATGATACTTGGCAGGGGGTTTTTTTATTTTTTTATTTCTGAAATTCCATGATCCCACTATTGTGAGTTGTATAGAATAGGAGATATGCACTGTGCGTGCACTCTTTGCCTTCAAGTCCAACTTGGTTCCATTTACTCCCCTATGAACACATATTTCTGATATACTGTAATCCTGACATTTTAAAATATTTCCCCCCAAAAAAACCTAATGAATCTAAGCCTCTGCGTTCAAAATAAGGGGACCCACCGGGGGGGTATAAGTGCATCATATAAGGTTTCAATGGATGCCTGAATCCCTTACCTGGCAAAATGCATGGCATTAAAAGATGTGAACACCACAAAAACAGACTTGAAGTATTGGGATGGTGTGTGTGTGTGTGGTTGTGAGTGTGTGTGTGTTTCAAGTTCAAGTCACTAATATCAAATTGGCTCTGTCTATGTGTTTTCTTTATCAATTAAGAGCTTCCTCTGTCCTTATGACAAAAAAGTAAAAAAAATGCAGTGAAAATATTTTTTAAAAAAATTAAACATGTTTATTACACTTTTATGAGAAGAATCGAATTGGTACACAAGGGATTTTAATGTTAATTTCTTTAATAAAGTCTAATTGCTCCAAACACGAAAAATGCACCCATATCAATTTTGTAATGAATTATTGACCTCGTCAAGGCTGTAATAACCTAACTTCCAATATTCCAGTTTGCAGCTTATTTTTCAAAAAATTGGCACATTTTATGTTTTCCCCATTGAAAAAACAGGGGTTTTTAGAACAAAAGGTGCATAAAACACATAAAACATAAGAAATAATAAAATACTTAATATCTATGGTTAGGTTAGGAGTTATTGAAAATATTTGATGCAGTGAAAGTTAAAAAAAATATATTAAAATTTAAAATTTTTATTTCACTTTTGTGAGAGGAACAGTTTTGGTACATGAGGGACTTTAGTATTTATTATTATTTTGGGTGCCTCAAGGGTCAAGACAGGATAAACTGTAATTTTAATATTATACAAATGTGCATGCAGAAATTGCAGAGGTTTATTGCACTGCTCATTAAATATTACTGCTACATTGTGTGAAGCCTTTAAAAAATTACAAAAAGAAGAATTGATAATGCTATCAAGTTATATGTTGCAATTTACTGGTTAAAATAATGTTTAGTTGTCTCAAAAGTGTAAAAAACACATAATTTACCTCTGAAGTGTTTCACAGAGCTTATAACCCCACTAATGAATTCTTACATCTTACTTTCCACTTTCAGTGTAATCTGTCTGAAAATTAACTGTATATCCATAACAGAAGTATTTTTTAATCTACTGGACCTTTTGGATTTGACACTTACCTTACACTTAGCTTATATAATTGTGCACAGTATAAAATCAATGAAACCAGATCAACAAAATGTATTGTCCTGCCTCCAAATGTAGTACTTCTATTATCGTTACTAAACATGTGATATAAAATAATAACGATCAATATAAATATATACAATATTGTTATTTTATATAACTGTATATCATATGTTTAGTTGCTATAATAAAATTTTCTATTTGGATACACAAATTATTGATTCTGTTGGTGTTTCTTGTTGACTGAATACTGCACACAACGGTACAAAGTAAATTTCAAATCCAAACGCTCCAACAGATGGAAACAGACTCCTGTAATGTAAACTTTATTTTTTTGACTTTTTAAAATTTGAAGTTGTTTTTCCTATTTGTTTTTTGTTTTGTGCACTTTTTTACTGTTTATCTATACCAAAAATTGTATCACATAGTTTTACCTTTAGTTGTAAAGCATCAGTTTAGTGGCACATAAATTATGTTTGTGTTTACAATCTTGAGACATGAGACATAAGACATGTATAAAATAAGACACTGTTCAGTTGACACAAGAAATGTTCTTAAATGGTGAAGACATTCATTACAACTTTATTTTCCGAGAGCAGGTAAACTTTGGCAGTTTTATTGATTTTTTTTTCAGTAAATACTGATGTTAACTTTTGATGTATTTTTTATTGCTCTTCTGTAGCTCTACAACACCATATTGAGGGAACGATTGTCCTTCACTGACCATCTCATCAGTGCCTCTTTGCTGCAGGCTCACAGGTTCACACAGTACCACACCACGTTTACTGAAGATTTCTTTGAAGGCCTGCCCAATGCTCACTGGAAGCAAGCTAAAGACAGAGCTCAGTCTTAATCTACAGAAAGGAGGAGGTCAAGGCCTGCTGTGGTGCTGTGGACCTTATCCTGTTGTTGATGGAAAATAATCATTAGAGGTATTTTCAGCGACTGTCACTCTGCTAAAGATCCTCATCACCACACCCATGACCACTGCAGAAGCTGAGAGGTGCGTCTCAAACTTAAAAAGAATCAAAACTTTCCTGAGAAACACCATAAACTAGGACAGGCTGAATGCACTGGCCATGCTGTCAATGGAAGAGAGACTGGTGACGGAGATGATGGACTTCAGAGGATCACTGAGAAATTTGCAGCCCAGAAAGAAAGGAGCGAAAAACTTAGGTTCAAATAGGGCATTGTTCAAAGTAGGTTGCATTGTGATTATGGTTTGTCTTTGGGGTTTTTCTCAGTGTAGTATGAAGTGCTTCTTTCCCCCTTAAAATTTTTAGCACCAGCCGCCACTGGTTATATCAGCATTTTTACACTGTGCTATTGCTATTTTACTTCATTTAATAATCTAAGTACTCATACCACATGTTAAAATGTGTGAACTACAGAACCCTGTGTCATTTTTAGACATGAGTTGCAATTTATATTTATATTTTTAATATTTTTTAAAAAATTACGGAAAAATTCATTTTTACTGTAAATAAATATTTGAATTGACTTATGGGTTACCTGTCTCATAAGCTACTAATAATCTATGGTATCAGTCCTAAAAAAACAAACATCAGTTGATCCCTAGCATGGACCATCCTTCTTGCTCCCTATTTTTAAATAAAACAAAATATCAGTTGATGATTAGTAGTAACACGGTCTTAAAACTTATACAGCACCATGTCATTTTCTACCCTGCGTTGTGAACCAATCATAACCCCTCTTTAATAAACACAAACTAAAGAATTTTTGTTAATATGTTTTTTTTACATTGGCTTACAAAAAGGTAGAGAAATAAAATCAGGTATTGAACTTACCTTAAACAATGATATGTCTTTTCAATGTAACCAAACGTCTCACACCTACAGTGTAGTCACAGAGTGGATAGGCATCAGCTAGGTCCTCCACATCAACCAGGGCAACCTCTCTATCAGGAGATATGGTCAACTCATAAGCTCTGAAGTGCTCATGATACCATGCACACAATATTCTTACAACAAAGCTTAAGCTGTTTTCAACAATGCACATCTGAAGAATTTCTGCAAACTCAGGGAGACCACCTGTTGCACCATAAGGTACCAGCATGCCAACTCTGTATGTGATTCCTTTCAAAGTAACATTTTTGGCTAGATGCACCTCACTTATGTTGGGGTATTTTTGCTTGAGGTTTGCAACTACTTCCTTATTCAGCACATCAACAGGAAGGGTTGCAACAGTGCCAACTTCAAGTATGGATTTAAGCGTGGAAGCACTGTTATGGTAAGCAATCATTTGCTGGTGCTTTATAGCCAGTGTGAGTGGTACATTTTTAAAGCAATTTGTATGGCGGGCAACCTGCTTAAAGAAGCTATGCTTTGCCTCAAATCTCATAGTCCACTGTCCAACTAAAGGCCCAAAACATTCTATCATCCGAGGGTAATGCTCCAGATAGTGATGTTTTGGTAGGAATCGTGCAGGAAAAAGCTCCAAAAATCTGTCTCTGTGTTCAGTGATTTTGCACTCAAGGTAGGCAATGGTCTCTTTATTATGAACAGGGGCAACACTGAGTTCAACTATGTCTTTTAAATCAAGTAACAAAAGCCAAGCAGGCTCTGCCTCAGGTATTAAGTCCCCGATAATTAATGGGAGCAACCTCAATAAATTCCAATTTTCGTGAGCATTACCTCTAACAGTTCTTGCAGTTGAGAAAGTGCGTGCAATAATGTGGGGTTTGTTAGTCTTGTCCCCCCACTTATATGGAAAGTTCAAGATTAATTTGTTTAGAGTGTCAAGGGACAGATACCTTTTGGAAATGAAGAGGCTGATGCAGAGGGCAAGTTCGACTGGTACAATACCTTCACATAAATCATGAACGATGTCAGGAGGGTATCCCTGAGTTACATGGAAATAAGACAAGTTTTTAGTAAACACACAATCCTTCTTCACTCCACAAATACTTGTTGAGTGTTCCTTTGCAGATCTAATGTGTGACTCATGTAGGTCTTTTGTTCTTAGAGTAAAGTGTCCTGACTGAACAGCCTTAGCATGAATGTCTGATTTCTCACCTGTACAAAACCTGCAGAAATAGGTGCCAGAGAAGCTTTTGATGAAGCCTGCTATCCCGTGGGCGCCCAAGTTATCAGCAATGACTGACTGGATGGTGCCTTTTACAAAATGTCCAACACCTAAAATAAAAACACCATTTTTTTCTAGTATAACAAGATCTTGTAGAAGGGGCTTTAAAATATGTTCTTACCCATACAACTTCTCATCAGTGCTCTTGCACAATACAGCCAAATAAATTGAAGAAAGAGTTGAATGAGATCCAGGGGGTAAATTATTCAATATCCAGTACACGCCACAAAGTTTATGGGTTTTTCTGGATGTGCCCAAGGGGTTGCATACTTCAAAATCATCAACATACAATGATATTGATAATTTCAACTCCTCCCCAGTGAAAAAAACATTTTCTCTGAAGAAAATACCATCTTTTACAGATTCATACTGCACTTTACCAGATGTGTTTTTCTGTAACTTGTGCTGATTAATAACACTTTCTAAAATGTCTGTGTTATTCAACAGATGCTGCAGAGATTTCAAAATGGGAACATACGGGGACTTCCGGATGGCGGCGTAAGAGAACAGACGCACGTTTCCTGCTCCGTTGCTAACTGTCTGATAATCGTCTGTTAACCACCCCGAAACACCTTAAAAGCTGTACCAAAATTATCCCGAGCTTCGGAAAGCAATATGCCAAAGTCTGGGAAAAAGGACAGAGCCAAAACACCGGACTTTGCGGCCAACGATGACTCGACACCTGAAGAGGGGGACGCCATGCTAGCTAGCAAAGCGACCCTCGAACACGAACGGAATGTGACCAGTGCAGATATTATGAAGGCCATCACATCCCTCAAGCAGGACTTCCATCAGAAAATAGATGGGGTACTTACAGCTATTGAGGCTAATATGAGAGAGTGCACTGGCCGCTTGAACGAAGCTGAAGAACGCATATCATCCGCGGAAGATACAATCCATAACCTACAGGCAAACATTAAGCACCTGGAAGCCAAGGTAAAGCTGCTTGTGTCCAAAACTGACGACCTGGAGTGTAGAAGCAGGCGTAATAACCTCAGAATTACAGGCATAGCAGAAAAAGAAGAGGGGACAAACTCTTGCGCCTTCATTGAAAAGTGGTTTTCAGAAACTTTAAATATCCCCCCGCCTGCAGTGGAAAGAGCTCATCGCATCGACGGCCAGAAACGCAACACCAATGCACCGCGGACTTTTATTGTGAAGTTCCTCGACTACAGGGATAAAGAGAGGGTGCTGAGAGCATCAAGAGCGAAAGGCCAAATAATGTACAAGGACAACGTCATCAGATTCCATCAAGACCTGTCGGCTGAAGTCTACAAACAGCAAAGAGGTTATGACAGTGTACGGCAAAAACTACGAGAGAAGGGCATCACCAAGCATCGCATCCTGTTTCCAGCTAAACTCCTTTTGACGCACAGAGAGACCACTCTGACTTTTGACTCGCCAGCAGCAGTCAACAGCTACATCGCTGATATTGAAGACAAGACACCGGAGAAATAAGGTTTTTTTTTTGTTTTTGTTTTTGTTTTCTCTCCTCTTCCTCATTTCTAGATAGACCTTTCCCCGTGATGTTGCCTCATAGAAAGGTATGCATGCAACTAATGTGGTAATAGTGTTATGAGTATCAAGAGGATTTTTGATTGTGATATGACACCACTGAGGCTACTAGCTTTCCCATACTTGTCTGTGGACATTTTTAGCTGAAAAGAAAAGAAACTGGGCAGGTCTGTTCGCATCTTTTGCCACTTTTATTTTCATTTTGAAGCTTATATGCCTTAAATTTAATTTAGGATTATTATTTCCACAAATAATGGGGAAAGAAAACATGATGGCTAAGAAGCCATAATAGGGGATGGACTCTCATCTATTTAGGAGCAATGTGAGCAGGATTTAAGGACATTGAAACGGACTTAAACAGATGGTTCCTCACTTTGGTGTGGACCCGCTGAGTGCTGAAGGTAGTTATAACACGTGGGTTAGGGGTAGTCCAAGCTCGTTCACGCTGGACAGGTTCAGGGAGGGGTTTTTAAGTTTTAAGGTTTTCCCTCTTCGCAGCTTTACTATATGTGTAACTACTAACATGTGTGTGTCTTTACCAAAGTATACTTTCTTTTGCTTTAAAGGGCTATTTCAGCAGTGAGCAAAACTGCATAAATGTCAGCAATCAAGGTAAACTGCATTTCTTGGAACTGTCGGGGTTTAAATAAATTGGCCAAGGTGAAACAGGTCATAAGCAGGATAAAATTTCTGGGAGCAAAAATTGTTTTCTTACAGGAGACCCATTTGCAACCAGGGGATACATCTAAAATAACTAGGAGGTGGCCTGGGCAAGTGCTTTCAGCATCTCATTCTTCAAGTGCCAGAGGAGTGCTTGTATTGATTCATAAATCTGTTCCAATGCGGATACAGGATGTGGTTGAGGACCCAGCTGGGAGATTTTTGATAATTCATGGATTTCTTTTACATGAGGAGATAAGTCTGATAAACGTATATGGTCCTAATAAAGATGACCCAATTTTCTATAGAAACCTCTTCTTGAAAATCCTAACATTCCCTGGCAAATACATCATGGCTGGTGACTTTAACTGCACCCTAGATCCTGCAAAAGACAGATCTTCCGGTCTGGACGCCTCTCATGTGCAAAGTAGAAAAACAATACAATGTTTCATCAAAGAAATTAACTTAATAGACATATGGCGACATCTAAACCCAAATGCTAGAGAATACTCTTGTATTTCTCTCACACATCAAACATATTCCAGAATCGACTATTTTTTAATCTCTGCTGAACTTCTCTCAAAAATTGAAGGATGTCTCTACAATAGCATAGTTCTATCAGACCATGGGGCTGTATCGTTGGTTTACACTGATAGTGAATTGGTACGTAACCCTCCTAAATGGAGATTTCAGACTTACTGGCTCAAAGATCCTAAGTTTGTTGAATACTTGAGTCAACAAATTGATTTATATTTTGAGACAAACACCAACCAGACCTCTGCATGTATTCGGTGGGAAGCTTTTAAAGCATATATTAGAGGGCAAATCCTCAGTTTCACGAGTAAAAAAACTAGACAAGCCAAGGAAAGAATGGCTTTTTTAGATTCAAAGATTAGAACATTACAAAGGAAAATATTCCAGTCAGGATTGAATACAATAGAGGCCAGTAGGGAACTCATGTTACTTACTTCTGAATATAACAGGCTATCTGCCAATAAGGCTGCGGCAAATATTTTGAGACTAAAACAAATGCACTATGATCAAGGGGAGAAACTTGGTAAGTTACTCACTTGGCAAATTAAACAGCAACAAGCAGAGAGAGTAATAACTCACATTGAGGATGAGGAAGGAAAAAGATTAGTGAACCCAGTGGAAATTAATAGAGCATTTAGACACTATTATGAAAGCCTTTACAAATCAGAACAAACTAATAATCTAGACATACAATCTGAGTTTTTAGGAAAAATTGACATTCCTCAAATCCCAGAGAGAACTAGGAACTCTTTAGAAGGAGATATAACCATATTGGAAATTTCAGAGGCTATCAGTGCCATGAATGCTGGTAAAACAGCCGGACCTGATGGTCTACCAATTGACATATATAAAATGTTTAAAGATAAATTAGTTAATCCCCTTCATGAAATGATCAAAGAATCTTATGCCAATGGAGTCCTTCCAACCTCAATGAGAGAAGCTCTAATAATTTTGTTACCTAAACCAGGTAAACCTAAGACCAAATGTGGAAATTTGCGCCCAATCAGTTTACTAAACTCTGATACAAAGATCCTTTGTAAAATTATAGCAAGAAGACTGGAGAGTACACTCCCTTCTATTGTGGGTAAGGACCAAAATGGTTTCATACAGGGAAGACAAGGCTTCCATAATGTTAGAAGGGTGTTAAACATCTTACACAGTCAACAAGGATCCCGAGACACGGCACTTCTCTCAATTGACGCAGAGAAGGCCTTCGACAGAGTCGAATGGCAGTATATGTTCGACATCATCAACCGTTTTGGGTTCGGAGAGAAGTTCTGCAACTGGATTAAACTACTACATAAACAATTGTCAGCAGAGGTGTTAACCAACGATGTGGTATCGAAGGCCTTTAAAATAAGCAGGGGCTGCCCCCAGGGTTCCCCTTTGTCACCACTTCTATTTATTCTGGCAATAGAACCCTTGGCGATAGCAGTCAGAACGCACAAAGACATTTATGGAATTAAGACTGGAACTATAGAAAACAGAATTTCACTTTTTGCTGATGACGTAATTTTTAATTTTAAAAAGACTAGATTCCTCTATTCCTGCATTGTTAGAACTTATAAATTGTTTTGGGAAGATCTCTGGTTATAAAATCAATGCTTTAAAATCTTCAATTATGTTGCTTAATGAGGAAGAAGAACAAAACCCAAGCGTACATATCCTTAAATTTAAACTCTCTGAAAAATTTACTTATCTTGGCATTAACATCGCCAGAGGGCTTGAAAAAATTGTATCCATCAATTATGAACCTCTTATGGAGTCTGTATCACAGTCTATAAATCGCTGGATGTCCTTACCTATCTCTCTTATTGGAAGGATAAATATGTTAAAAATGAATATATTACCAAAATTTCTCTATCTGTTTCAGAACATTCCACTGGAGCCACCTATCTACTTATTTTCAAGGACAAGAAAACTGTTCACTAAGTTCATATGGAAAACAAAACACCCTAGAATCCGACTCTCACTGTTGTATCTCCCATTCGATAGAGGGGGGCTGAAATGCCCAAACCTTTTATGGTATTACTGGGCAGCACAACTGAGATCAATAATGTTTTACTTCTCAACAGATTCTCCAACTTGGATGAACATAGAATCAAGTTCTATCAATATTCCTTTACACTTGTATTTACACTCAGCTGAGCTGAAATATTTAAGAAAAAATACCCTTAATCCCATATTAAATAACATGACTAAGGTGTGGTACGATGTGAAAAAATACATGTGTATATTAAGCTCCCTATCTGGTTTTCATCCAATTTGGGGAAATGCTTTATTTGCACCAGGTAAATCTGATGCAGGCTTCCAACTGTGGGCTAAAAATGGACTGGGGAAAATTCTGGATCTTTTTTCAGGGGATGTTTTAATGACATTTGAGGAATTATCAGCTAGATACAACATCCCAAAGAAACATTTCTTCAAATATTTGCAGATAAGGAATTTTATTTTTTCTAAACAGCACTCTCTTTCAAAACCAGAACTTTCACCTTTGGAGAAATTAATCACCAGGAAGTGTAATAACAGGGGTTTAATTTCACTGATGTATAATTGGCTTGTATCGGGCTCCACAGCAACCTCAGAATCAACACTAGAGGCCTGGAAAGGAGACCTTAATACAGAAATTTCAACTGAGGAATGGGGTCAAGCCTGTATAAAAGCCCAAGCACAAACAGGAAATACGAGCATGAAACTTCTTCAATACAATTGGCTGATGCGTACCTATTTGACACCAGTCAAATTACATAAATTTAATGAAAATATTCCAGATGTTTGTTTTAAATGTAGCCTCTCCCAAGGAACGCTCTTTCATTGTATATGGGAATGTAGTAAAATAAGAACTTTTTGGAAAGAGGTAATCAACATCATTGATAAAATACTGTCTGTCAAGGTGCCTCTGGAACCCAAAGTAATTGTTTTGGGGCTGTATCCCCCTGATATTCCCTGGAGAAAGGAAGAATCTCGATTTATAAGAATTAGTATACTGCAAGCAAAACGCCTGATAGGACTTAATTGGAAAAAAACAGGAAGACCTAGTATGGGGACCTGGATAAAGAATATGTCCCAATGTATGGCACTGGAAAAGATTACATATACACTTAGAGATGAGTTGAACTTATATAGAAGGATCTGGGGACCTTTCATAAATTTTGTGGAACATGGTGGCCTGGGTGGTGTGCTGACACAGGAGGATATATGAGGTTTATGCGAGATCATGAAATGCCCTTTTGATCACAGAAGACATACTGGTTGATTACCTTTTTATTTTATTTTATTTATTTATTTATTTATTTTTCCTCTCTCTTTATTTTATTTTCTTTTTGCTGTAGCATATATCTTCCTCTGTTAAATTATATGCATGGATATGCAACCACAGACGCATATATGTATATGTATGTGTATGTATATGTACGTATACATTTTTTTTTTTTATTTTCCCTTTCTTTTTGATCAATATTTGTTACAAGCGAAGAGTTTGGGGGGGGGGGGGGGGTTATAGATGGAGGGGTTTAGAAAAGTTTATAATATTGTTGATGCAATGGACTTTCTGTATGCTTCTTTCATGAAAACAATAAATACAATGTTCAAAATGGGAACATACTGAAATGTCTTATTTGTTTTAGAATCAAGGATGTACTAAACAGGGTTCACCACACCAAAATGTTCTTTGTAATACTGTTTTCTTTTGTAGACTGTAGCCAGGGGGCCATCTCTTGCAAATGCTTTTGCCAAAGGGTTAGACTTGCAAGCTACTTCAGCTACTTTTGACAATGGACTCATCAGGGTTCCCACTCTTTTCGACAAATCATTTTCCAGGACGTTTTCCAGTGGCGCATAACCAAATAAGGTTACAATAATGGTGTGGGCAATTTTCATGTTAATCTAAGCCTTCTAAAAGACAAGATTAAAGGTTGATGACCAATATCTCTAACTAGCTCCACAGTATCAGGTTTTTTTTTTTCAAACTCTCTGGCATGAAAATTGTCTTCTAGCCATCTTTTTAGTCTGGCTTTATCTAGTGTCTTACTATTCTAAATTTATGCTTATATTTGTATTTTAACCTTTATTTACTCTGCTCTTTTACAAATACATTTTGTTGATTTACTGTTTAAATAGCATACATTTTATTTAGTCATTTTTTATTATTTCTTGTTGTCACCATTGTTTTGAGTTTTTATGTTTTATTCTTTAACTTGCATTATTTTATCTACTCATATTTAATGGCTAATTGTGCATTAGTTACCAAGTACAATTTGACTTAATTTCCTCTGTTTGATTTTTGTTCACTAAAAAGGTAGAAGGAAGATAAATAATTTTCCAGGACAAGTCAAGCTTTTCCAGGACATTTTACTTTTTTCCTTATTTTCCATATGTTTTCCATGACTGGAAAATTGGTCAATCATTTTCCAGATTTTCCAGGTTTTCCAGGACGTGTGGGAACCCTGACTCATCTATGTGCACACTGTGTTTTTTCAAAATATCAGACAAGTTGTTAAAAGTAACAGGGACTGATGGAGTGCTCAACAAAAAATGTAGTTCGTGCAGTACTTCATCAACGGCTGTGGCTGGAACAAACAAAGTATGCTCCAACTTCAGTATAACTGATGCAATGTTATGCTCAACAAGCTCTGTAAATCTTCTGTATTACAATTACTATCTGCATCTAAATCAGTGTCAGATCGTATGTCTGTGTCTGCAGCACATGAAGCTTCATCGACAACTGAGCTGTCTGATTCTTGTGTTCCATCCAACAGCCACAACCTCAACTTTAAAATCGTTCAAAGTATGGGGGTTATGTTTACGGTTTTTATGTGTATGAAATGTACTATAGATGTTTGTTTTAAACATACAACCTTTAAACATGCATGTCACTGTTTCATATCTTCGTAAATGCTCATTTACATGACTGAAGTAATCCTGTTCATTTGAAACCTCACAGCATGCACATAGCTGACATGAAAATGTGGTTAACTTAGATTGTTTTGAAGATGTCTGGGTTTAGTGGGTACGGTATATATGGTTTAGGAGACTGTTCCATAATCTGAAAGTGCAAAGACAGTTATTGTATGGGCAGTGATGTCTAAACCTATTTCCTTGATGGCTATGTTTAAGTTTGCAATTTTTAAGCAGTTCGTATCTACTCACAACTGCCTTTCCACACACCTTACACTTCCACATGCCCATTCACATATTCAACCTGTGGGAGAGGAGAGGAGAAGACAAGATCAGGCTGTGTCAGTCTGACAAACACCTCTTAGCAAAGAAATTTAAGATCAAACAATAGTATTAGGAGTACTCACCTTAATAGAGAGGTGCCAGTAAACTGAGACCTACTTGGCTGATATGAATCAGAACGTTGCCTGAAAAAAACAAAAGCTATATATTACAAGGTTAGTTTGCCTATGAGATATGGCCAGCTGCCTAATAACAGGAGTTCCCTGTGTGTTCGTGCACCCATACATTATTCTATTTACCAGTTTCATTTCAATCCGTGTTGGCAAAAGCTTATTCATTGTTGTCATCATCACTACCACTGTACCCACGTTAAAAATGAATAAATGTCTGCATATCACAAGTATCTCACACGAGGGAAAAAGATAACAGAAAGATCACAGTCATGTCACATCACTACCCAACCAACCCGGCCAAAATGCAGAAAACTGGAGAGCTTACGCGAGCACAAAACACTCACAGGATACAAAAAATAATCAAATAAGGCCCACACGTGAAGTATTCGGGGTTCCTTTTGTGTGAGAGGGAGAGGTTGAATAGAGTAGACAGCGTCCGATTTGATCCAGGTTCAACATGTTAAGAGTAGTAGCGGCCATTTTAACATGCTGCTACTACTCTAGTATTAATTCAAGGGATTATCCGAAAAATGAAACCTACACTTGGGTAGTCACCAGTCGTCACAAGCCACTGTCACACGGTGTAACAGAGCACGAAGCGTGGTCATATTTTCCGGGTCGCCGCGCTTTTAACATGGCTGCGGCTTACAAACCAATTAAGATGGCAACACGGCTAGCAGCGGCTAGCTATCAGTAGCCACATGGCAGACTTTAGGTCCCCTACTTTCAAAGATATGTCCCGCCGAAGGAAGCAGACGCATTTTGGGACCAGAGTGACAGCAAGACCGGGGTGGGAGAGGGGTGCAGCTACATGCTAATCCTCACTCACTCAGTATTCGAAAGCTAACTTTCAAAACAGTATTTTCTATCTTTCTGTAAATATTGAAACTAAACACAGCTTCATTTGAAGGTTAATATCGGCTATCCTTACACCAAAACATAACGTCTGAAATACGATTTTACTCACTGTTCTCAAGTTTCTTCACACAAGGCAGGGTATCAACTCCATACGCTGTCTGTCAATGGTTGGCAGCGACGTCCTGACGTTACCTGCCCGCGCGCACATGCGCACAGCCTTCTGACAGTGAAAGATAGAGCCAAACTGATTTCATCACATACAGTTTACTCGAATTGTGTTAATTGATTTTATAAGAAGCGTATTTACTTTGCATTTAATTATTATTATCAAATAAAATTTGGTTTAATTTAATTTAGTTACACTTTACCAAAAAAGAATGCTTAATTGTTACTGAGGCCCAGAATCATTTTTTTTGAGTGTACGTGACGGTGTAGCTATGGAGGGAGAGTTACAGGAGTTAAGGGATTTAGTTGCACAATTGAAGCCAGATAATGAGAGGCTGCGACAGGAACAGGCTGCGGCCATGCCTGCTCCTAGTGCTGCATCCCCTGCTTCTGCTGGGCCCTCCTCTGCTCCTTCCACTTCTAGTGCCCCTTTAACAGAGAGACTTGTTTTTGTGCCCCGGGATAGGAAATGCCCCATGTTCAGAGGGAGATCGGGTATTGGTCTTAGTGAGTGGATTGAGGAGATTCAGGCTTGTCTGAGAGCTCGGCGTTTGCCTGCAGCCGAACAGGCCTTTTTCTTGTTTGATCATCTTGAGGGAGAGGCACGGGAGGAGATAAAATATGGTCCCAGTGCTGAACGGGAAGACCCAGCGAAGATAATTGCTGTGCTACAAGAGCTTTATGGATGTTCAGACTCCTATGTATCCTTACAGGAGGCCTTTTTCTCCCGGCGTCAGCAAGGAGGGGAGACTCTACAAGAGTTCTCCCTTGCTTTAATGCAACTGATGGAGTCTGTCAAACAGCGTGCACCTAATACCATGTCAAATTCTGAAGTGTTGCTGCGTGATCAGTTTGTTGAACATGTTCTTGATGGTTCTCTTCACTGTGCACTTAAACAGTTTGTGCGCCGGTAGCCCACTGCTGACTTATTTGAAGTCCGACGGGAAGCGAGGTGGGAGCATTAGGGTCTACCTGCAGGTATAAGAGGTAGAAGTAACCCTGTCCCTTCAGTGTTGGGCTTCCAGTGTGAGGTCAGGGGAGGGCTGCCTGAGACTTCCAACACATCAACATCTGCTGAGCTGAGAGAAATGAGGGAGATGTTAAAGCGACAGCAACAGCAGCTTAATCAGCTCACTCAAAGCCTTTCCTTTTTGCAGACTTCTCAGCAGCCTAGTCAAGCTCCTCGTCGTCGCCCCATCATTTGCAGGCGATGTCAGCAACCTGGACATTTTGCCAGGGAATGTGAAGGGGTTCGAGCTCCCCCTCGCCTCCAATCTTCTCGGCCTGTCTTACCCCAATCCTCTGGCGGGCAGCAGTACCAGCCGTTGGAAAACTAGCTCCCGCCGAATTGCAGAGCCACACTTCGGGGGGTGCAAATTCTGGCTCAGGATCAGGAGTAGGACATGTGGGTGAAGCTCCTAAGCTCATGTCATCTTGTCCCCAGTTGGACATTGACATTGGTGGAATTATGGTCCCTTGCTTGATAGAAACTGGTTCTATGGTGTCCACCATCACTGAAAGCTTTTTCCACCAACACTTCGAATCTTGGGGTCCAGAACGGCTCCAGTCTTGTCATTGGCTGCAGCTCAGAGCAGCCAATGGGTTGTCCATACCCTATCTTGTTTACCTGGAATTGGATGTCAAGCTCTGTGGTAAACTGATGCCTGGGTGTGGAGTGTTGGTTGTTAAAGACCCCCGTAGTGGTGCGTTGTCCCAGGTCCCTGGCATCTTGGGGATGAATGTCATCAGGAAGTGCTACCGAGAGCTCTTTGGGTAGCATGGTGCAGCCCTTTTCCGTGTGCACCCAGTTTCTGAAGCTCCAGAACAGGTGGTGCAAGCACTGCAAAAGTGCCATGAAGCGAGCGTGCGGGTTCCACCAGACGCGCCAGGGAAGGTCAAGGTGCGTGGTAAGAAAGCTTGTCTTATACCTGGTGGCACCATAAAGATGGTTGCGGCTACTTGTGCAGAGCAGTATGCTGGCTGCACAGTACTGTTTGAACCCTTGGAATCCGGCCTTCCTGCTGGGCTTCTGGCTTCACCTTCTTTGGTGCAGGTTGTAGGGGGCACGGCATACATTCCCATCGTGAATGTAGGCTCTACTAATGTGTTGCTTTATCCTCGGACAACTGTCGGCACTTTGAGTGAAGTGAGTGTTGTCAGCTTACCAAAAGGTGTCACTGAAGTACAGTGTCATCCCAGTCAGTTCCCGGATCCATGTATGATCACATCCAGTCTCTGTGTTTGACTCATTTGTCAGCTGAAGAGCAAGATAGGGTTAGGTCTCTCCTTACCAACTACACCTCTGTCTTCTCTGCCCATGATGGAGACTTGGGCTGCACCAACATCATAACCCATGATATCCCCCTCTTGGATAATGTTCCAGTGAGGCAACGCTACAGGCGTATTCCTCCATCGGACTATGAGGCTGTGAAGCAACATATCGACCAGTTGCTTGAGGCACAGATCATTAGGGAGAGTAGCAGTCCTTATGCCTCCCTATTATTCTTGTGAGGAAGAAGGATGGAACATTGCGTATGTGTGTTGACTATCGACAACTGAACAGCAAAACCAGGAAGGATGCTTTTCCCCTTCCCCGCATTGAAGAGTCTCTCGACGCTCTGACAAATGCCCAATGGTTTACCACACTGGACCTTGCTATTGGGTATAATCAGGTTCCTGTGGCGGAGAATGATCGTGCCAAAACCGCTTTTTGTACTCCCTTCGGCCTCTTCGAATGGAGCCGCATGCCCTTTGGACTTTGCAACGCTCCTGGCACCTTCCAACGTCTCATGCAGTGGCTATTTGGGGACCAACATTGTCGATCACTACTACTTTATCTTGATGACATTGTTGTCTTTTCCCCCACCGTCGAACAGCACTTGGAGAGGTTGGGGTTGGTGCTGGAACGTCTGCGGTCTGAAAATCTTAAGGTAAAGCTTGCAAAGTGTGCTTTCTTCCAACGAGAAGTGCATTATTTGGGACATGTGGTTTCGGACAAAGGGGTTTCTACTGACCCGTGCAAGGTTGAAGCGGTGGCCAACTGGCAGTCTCCCTCTACAGTTTCTGAACTGCGATCATTTCTTGGTTTTGCCAGCTACTATCGTTGCTTTGTGGAGGGTTTTGCCAAGTTGGCTGCTCCCCTTCACAAGTTGGTTGCTGAACTTGGGAACACCAAATCCAAGAAGTGGTCAGAAGGTGTAGTCCATGACAACTGGACGGAAGAGTGTCAGCAGAGCTTGGAGGCCTTGAAGACCAAGCTCACCACTGCAGCAGTGCTGGCTTTTGCAGATTTCTCTCTCCCTTTTATTCTTGAGGTTGATGCCAGCTATGGTGGTCTCAGAGAGGTTTTATCACAAGAGGAGGGTGGTAAGGTCAGGCCCATAGCCTATGCCAGCCGTGGTCTGAGGCCCACTGAGCACAACATGGTTAACTACAGCTCCATGAAACTGGAGTTTGTGGCACTCAAGTGGGTCATGACAGAAAAATTCAGGGAGTATCTCTTTGGTCACAAGTGCGTTGTCTACACCGACAACAATCCCCTTAGCCACCTGTCAACTGCTAAGCTCGGGGCCAATGGATAGCGTTGGGCTGCCCAGTTGGCGTCTTTTGATTTTGAGATCGAGTACCGCTCTGGGCAGAGTAACAAGAACGCTGACGCGTTGTCCCGCCAGCATCCACCTGGAGTGCAAGACAAAGAGACCATGCTGCCTGGTACCTCTCTTCCACGTCCCTTACAGCAAGCGCTCAAGGTGAACAGGGCTGAAGCAACACAATCTGCTATGCTTGTTCTGCCTGGCCATTCACAGTTGAACCCTAGTGCACTCCAGCAAGCAGACCCTGTTCTTCAAGAGTTCCTTGTTTTCTGGCAACAGATAAGGCGCCCTGATAGGGAAGAGCGCAAGCGGCTATCTCAGCCTGTTCTGGCACTGCTGCGCCAATGGGACTGTTTGCTTGAAACGACGGGGTCCTCTACCGCCAGGTCTTCTGCCCTGATGGTGGTAGGCAGTTCCTCAGTTGCTCCTGCCTGCTGCCTTGAAAGAGGAGGTCTTAACTGAGGTGCACCAGAGGTATGGTCAACAAGGTGTGAAGAGAACCCCTGGAACTTCTTCGGCAACGTTGTTATTGGCCTGGTATGACCTCTGAAGTGGTGAGTTGGTGCCAAACTAATCCCCTTTTCTTTTGTCCCTTTCCAGTTGCTGAGAGCCGACAGTGGTGGTCTCTGGTGTCCTGGTGGTGGTTCCCTTTTACTGTGTGCTGTGTACCCTGGTCCTCAGTTATTTCACCGTGTGCCTGCCACGTGCGATTGGGGTGTTTTTCTCCCGTGGGATCCCCCTACCCCATCCCTCGACTCATGCACCGTCGGTAAGCCTCAGCTCCTGGAAAAGGTTCCCTCTCCCCGGGTGTGCTTGGTATTTTTTTATTAATTGTTTTTTGCTAAATAAAAGATATATTTTTGTAACTTTGAACCACGTCTCCTGCTCCTTAAGGTAAACAAGCATGTGTGCCTTTAAATAGGTCTTTAACTAATTCTTTGGGTGAAATTCCCAAAGTGGCGTTGTTGGTCTTCCAAAAATAATTTAAGACAAATTACCTTTCAAACCAAATTTTGAAATTTGTCTTATTTCACCCTCGAGTTGCCACACAAATATCACTACACATATTCTTGTCCAAGGACAGAAACAAGACTAAGAGCCATTTGCTTTTTCTTTAAATGTTCACCCACGGGACAGCGCATCAGCCACTATGTTGTCAGCTCCTTTTTTGTGCTTGATGTTGAGGTTGTACTCCTGGACCAAGAGGGCCCAGCGCATCAACCGTTGGTTGTGATTATACATCTGCACCAGGAATACAAGAGGGTTATGGTCTGTGTAAACTATGACTGGAGAAGAACCAATGTACACCTCAAAATGCTGGAGGGCTAACAGTATAGCCAGGGTCTCCTTCTCAACTGTGGAATAGTTCAACTGATGCTTCTTGAACTTCAAAGAGAAATAGCAGACAGGGTGGCCCACGTCTCCCTCACCATCCTGCAGAAGCACAGCACCAGCTCCAGTAGCATTAGCATCCACCTAAAGTTTGAAAGGCAGACAGAAGTTAGGTGCAGCCAGTACAGGAGCACTACAGAGGAGAGACTTTGCAGCACTGAACACACAGTCACATTCCTTTGTCCATACAAAAGGAACCACAAGACTACATAACTGAGTCAAGGGAGCAACCACAACAGCAAAGTTCTTACAGAAGCACCTGTAGTAACCCACCATCCCCAGAAAATGCCGGAGCTTGCGCCTTGAAGTGGGGACTGGAAATGACAGCACAGCCTCCACCTTTGCATCCACCGGACGGACCTGCCTATGTCCAACCTGCTTCTCCAAGTAGGTAACACTGGCCTTACCAAACTCACACTTTGCAAGATTTAGTGTCAAGGATGCCCGAGCAAGTCGCTGGAAAACTGCAGCTAGAGTACAAACATGGCTTTCCCAACTACTCGAGTACACCACTACATCATCTAGATACACATTACAGTTTTGCACATCCCCCAACACAAGGTGCATAAGGCGCTGAAAGGTAGCTGGTGCATTTCTCATGTCGAAGGCCATAACAGTGTACTGCATGAAGGCATCAGGAGTAACAAATGCTGAGATGTCAGACGCATGTGAGGTTAAAGGTACCTGCCAGTAACCCTTAAGGAAGTCCAGCTTGGTGATTGTTAAGAATAATTTGATCTTTGTATATATTGTATATATTGTATATAGTGTTCTCATGTATTTGAACATCTCCATCCTGATGCTTGTATAACTTTTCTTCAGCAATTGCATTCTTTCACACACACAGACACGACACAACCTTGCACAGACCATTCCTTAATCCTTCTTATCACCCTTAATTACGACTCAGTGTATCTTCGAGACCAGCTCGAACTGGCACAAGAAGAGGATCGGAGCCTGAGTCAAGGACACTCCACTTCTCCCCCCTTTCACTCCCCCTTACATGATATACACACACATGCCTATAAAGAGAGAAGACTTTTGTATTAGCTTCAGATCAACACCTCAGACTGCTTGACACTCTGTATTGTTGTTCTCCTTGCTGCAAGTAAAACTTCGCTTGATTGCATCCAGCTGTTCTCTGCATCTTTATTCTGAATTATGTCAGGTGTTGGTAAGAACCATTAAAGGCGCCACTGAGCAATCTTAGGGTTGTGAAGGAAAAATCCTGACAGTGATAAATGTGGAGGGACCAATATTGTCAATACAGTCCTCCATACGAGGCAATGGAAAGGAGTCCGGCACAGTAACTGCATTAACTTTCCTAAAGTCGGTGCAGAAGCGAGGGGTTCCATCAGACATGGGTGTAAGCAAACATGGAGAGCTCCAAGAACTACTGCTGGGCTTAGCTAGATCATTCTCTACCAGGTAGCTGACTTCTTTTTTCATGCGCTCCCTTTTCTCCATCGAACAACGGTATGCCTGCTGTTTAATGGGTTTAGCAATACAAACATCAATGTCATGCTCCAACACAGTGGTGCGTGATGGCACATCACCAAATAAGGTGGGGTAGGAGCAGATCAAATCAATTATGTCACGCCACTGGACTTCAGGGAGGTATGACAAGTGATCCTCTATGCTAAATAACCACTCAGAGTTTGATATCCTACCACAAACCTACCACATTACCGTCAGTCAGACCCATCAACCAATCAGACACAGCTGTGATACAAATCAGCGAAGGGGTGGCAACTACCGGGACAGCTTTTGGCTCTTCCTGACCAGCGGCTCTGGAATGAAAAGGTTTGAGCATGTTAATGTGGCATAAACATGTTTTTCCCCTACGCTCAGGTGTGTGGATGATATAGTCTGTATCTGACACTCTACTTTCTACCACATACCACATAGGGACCAGAGAAGCAGGCAGTGAGAGCAGAACCAGGTGTAGGCAACAACACAAGAACCTTCTCACCAGGCTGGAACTGTCGCTTAACTGCTTTCTTATCAAACCTCTTCTTCATACTAGCCTGAGAGGAAGACAGGGCTTCTTTCACCAGCAGGGCAGCACGGTGCAGATGCTCTCGACATTGGGAGACAAAATCAGACACATTTAGTCTAGGAGCAACATTATTCACAAATTTCTCCTTTAACACTTTCAAGGGACCACGCACGTTGTGACCAAACACAAGCTCAGCTGGGCTGAAACCTAAAGACTCCTGTTTAGCATCCTGAATCACAAACAGAACAAAAGGTACACCATCATCCCAGTCCTTACCCGTCTCTTGACAGAACTTGCTGAGCATAGACTTAAGTGTTTGATGCCAGCGCTCGAGCGCACCTTGTGATTGTGGATTATATGCACTAGACACAGAGTGAGATATACCCAAAGACTGCAATTTCTGTTTAAAGGTTTTGGACAGAAAGTTAGTACCCTGATCTGTTTGAACTACTCTGGGGAGACCAAAAGTGGTGAAAAACTTTAGCAACGCCTTGCTAACTGCTGGTGCAGTAATCTTTCGCAAAAGAATAGCTTCTGGGAAGGTTAGCAACACACATCACTGTGAGCAGAAATTGATTATCAGGCTTTGTTCTGGGCAAAGGACCCACACAATCAACAATAACATGCTCAAAAGGTTCTCCAACAGCAGGGACTGGTTGCAAAGGAGCTGGGGGCACCACTTGATATGGTTTTCCCACAACCTGGCAGATAACACAAGTTTTACAGAATTGCACTGCATCACATTTCAATCCTGGCCAGAAGAAATGTTTTAGGACATGGTTGTACGTCTTTGTTATCCGTAAATGTCCAGACCATAGGTGCTCATGTGCTAGTGCAAGCACCTGTTGCCGACAACCAACTGGCACAACTATTTGATACACTGTACCCTAATCCTCCCCTGAATTGTCTTCAGCACTAACTGACTGAGATACGCACTTGCACATCAACACACCATTATCAAAAAAGAAACACTGGCCCTTTTTGCACTCACTAGAGCTCTGAGAAGCTGCACAGAGACATTTAGCTAAGGATGGATCATTTTGCTGAGCAGAAATGAGTGCCTCTCGGGTCTAAGGGAGAGGAACTGGTGCTGTGACAGACTCTGATACCTTTTCAGCCTCTAAGGTGCAGTTCACTGGTGTACCTGTAGAGGGCGTATCGTCTGTCATAACAGAAGCAAACAAGGTGTCAGACAAATCTACATCCTGGGCCTGCTTACTGGCCTGAGCTCTTGTCAACACACTCACAGTAAAGATGTTGGGGTTATCCCAGACGAGCCCCCAAATTGTTACGAACCAAAAGATGTTAAAGGGGATGAAGGTAGTAACAATAATTAAAAAACCCAGGTTAAATAACTGTTGCTGCAAATTATGAAAAAAGTGATGAATTTTTATTCAAAAAGAAATTAACAACAACTTAAAGCGAGCACAAAGCCGATATCTCATCAGAGTAAACCTAAAAAGCAGAAGGAAAAAAAAACAACCAAGTCACTGCAGGCTCCACTGCCACTGGAGGCCTGCACACACACTCTGGACGGCTCCACAAAGCACATGCAGGTCACCACTGCTCCACACAGGATCGCTGAGAGAAGAGGAGTAAAAAAGAGAAAGACCACATCTCTCTCCTGCTACATATAGACTGCTACTCATCAACACAACCAGCAGCACCTGCCACACACTCACTGCAGCAGAGGAACCTGGAGTGAGAGAGAGAGAGGAAACAGCAAAAGCAGCACACACACAGGGCATGTAACACTGTTTTTGTATCGTTTCTTTCTTATTAGGGTCCTCGCCCAAAGGGCAAGGATCCTATTGTTTTTGCTTTGCAAATTTTTTTTATTCAACCAGACGTGTTAAGCTTAATTTGACCCCCTAAACATGCTCAAAAACTCACCAAACTTGGCACACACCTCAGATGTGGTGAAAACTTTGATAAAATGAAAAAATTAACCCCCAACAAGCGCCACCCATGCGCCAAAAAGAACACTAAAACAGCCGTAACTTCCTGTAGGAATGACGTAGAGAGATAAAACCAACGCTGAAACGTTCGTCTCCTCGCGCCGCAAAAATGGTCCATCCATAGGTCTATCTGTTACAGGAAGCCGGCAATTTGCCTTTAAATTTAATATATTAGTCCAGACAGAAAATGTATCTCTTAAAGCAGGGGTCTCAAACTCAAATTACCGGGGGGCCACTGGAACTACAGTCTGGGTGAGGCTGGGCCGCACAAAGTATTCCGCAAAAAAGGGTCCCAAGTATTCAAAAAAAAAAAAAAAGATCAAATTTTTTTTAACATCCATATTATTAACTCTTTTCCGGCCAGTATTTGTCAAAAAAGTTGCCAGCCAGCACCAGCATTTTCACTGAAATTTTGTAGATTTAAACTGCCTACTTTTTTTTTCTGTTTTGTTTCCAACCCAGCCCACCCCATCAGCAAATGTTTAGCTTTGTTTAGACTTGCTGTTTAAGCAAAGTTGTCTGAAATTAGAAAGAAAGAAATGCTTTACATTTGCCTAAGAGAGAACAGTTTCAGTCACAATAAGTCTTAGAACTAAACAAAATGTAGTTCATTTCTTGTTTAACATTATTTTCTTTGTAAAGTCCACATGCAACAGTTTCTAGCCTTGACAGCCCCTGTATGTGATCAGGGAGGAAAAAATGAAATCACCATGTGACCCCTATCTTACACCTGACAGAAGAAAACTGTGGTGTTTTACCTCTTCTAGTGTTACAACCATCCCCGGTCTCCCCTAAATCATTATAAATAAATCAGCAGTGGGCCAAAAGTAATTTGAATGACTAGTGTTCGATTCTTTTCTTCCGTAAAAACTTGAGGGAAACAATTTTATCTGTGTAGTTATGGACAGAGTCAGACCTGTCCACACAGACCTGAAGGTGTGTGCGTCAGGACGCACGGCTGTGCCGTTATGGACCGTCTGCTGGTTGTTTATGAATCATATTGAACTCTGTTAGTTCTCCTGTCCTTCTCTGTCTCTGCACCATAGGTGCGTAATAGGTGTGCCTGTCGTCCTGATCAGACGGGAGAGACTAACGAGCGGTTTACGTCGTGTTATCAATACATTTGTAAATGTAAGTGTAGCATCAGTTTCATAAACTGGTATTATTGTTATCCATTGATTAATTTAATCCACCTAAAAAACGAGATCTTACCACTGAATCCCAAGCAGGAGGCCTTCTCCTCGCAGGTTGTCATCTCTCAGATGGACACGGGAAGGCTTTTACAGTAAATCCACAGTTATTTAGATAATATTCTGATAAATCATCCTCCCGATGAGCAGACAAGGGATCAAAACGTCACAAATAAGTACTTTAAACGAACAGGATCGTCCGTTTTGATTTTTGCGCAGCGTCGGCACTTTTTCTCTCTTTCATCTCAACGTGCACCTCAGATCTGTCGTTCCCTCAGTGAGGTGTCTTGTTTACGGTCACAGGAGAGCAGAACTTCTCCACGATAGAGTGCCAACTACCAGAGTTCAATAAAAACACGGAATGACGGAAAAACTCCTCAGTAATGGGGAAGCATTCTGTCCGATAAGACAAAATAACTCGTGCATGAATGGGTTCTTCAGAACATGAATGGCAAATGGCTCTGTTGATTAAAAAGGTTGCAGACCCCTGCCAGTGATAAAAAAGATTATATAAAAGTCCAGGGCAAGCGTGGCAAGCGCAATGACTCAGCAAAAATGTGCATTTGACAAACATGCAGGGGCCACACTAACACTAAGGTTTGATGCCAAGTAGGGGGCCACAAAATATCGTCCTGCGGGCCGCAATTGGCCCGCCGGCCGCAAGTTTGAGACCCCTGTCTTAAAGGGAATCAGCGTGAATTGTGGACAAATGACAGAGGAGGCCTTCCTGATCAAAAGTTCTGTAGGAATTTGTTGTGTCTCAAACGGTTTCCGAATGACAAGCCCTCAAAGTTGGTGAGCCCCAAAGAAGCCCTCCCTGTTCCTCCCTTTCAAATGAATGGGGGAAGAAAATACAGCTCTGGACAACCTGTGAAAGTTAGGCCTCTACAGAAAACACAAAAAGTCCTACAGCATTAAAAATTACATGGATGGATTCTTGACAAAATTACCAATTAAAATATCTTATTGTTAGAGAGATTTGGTCAAAATTGTGGCTTCTTTGAGGCTGTGAGTGAGAGTGAAATTGAATGAAAATTTCTCTCTCACAGGAGCTGTTACAATGATGTCACTCACTGATGGACAGTTCAGTGCAGCTGGTCATGTGACTCACTGAAGGCGGGAAGATGGAATGGTGATACACACCCATTATAAAATCTGAGGTTCCTTACAGAGCTGCAGGTACACACAATCTTCTAATTTTGAGCATATAAAAGGGTCGAAAATGAATGAAACCCTCAAAATGGAGGTCAAACGGGCATGAGTTACATGTGACAGAGCGAGGATCCGACCTATGCTGCTTGCAGCTTTAATTGATTATTTGTTTTTATTAACCACTTAAGCCATACTTTCATCACAGGATTTCCACATTGCAGATCTAAAAGCTTACAACTTGCATGTTGCAATGTGATGTGTTTGAGCATGTAGATATGCTATTTCACAGTTTTTGATCATTTCTATTCTACCTATAGTGACATCCCCCAATCATGTCACCAGAGGCGGTAATGCACCAAAATGATGGATGCCAACCGCCATAAAAAGAAGAAGAAAAAGCCTCATGAGAACTGCCCCCTTCAGTCGCCTTGGTGGCAGTTGTTGCGAGATTAGAGCCCACAGCGGCAACAAACCAAGAAAAACTAAGTGTTATTTTATATTTCTTGTACATTTGTCTTAAATGTAAGGGATACTGGAGCTTGGTTGGGGTTGTGGGATGGCTCGCAGTGGGCTTACCTTATTTTCAAAGCCAAAACTTCACAGGTAAGTATTCTCCAGCATACTTGGATCCCTCTCAGCTCTGCTATGCGCATTGAATCAGGGTCAGTGCATGCCGGCAGAATGTATGCGCAGATGGTGGGCAGAATGGCAGTACGGGATTTGATTCGTTTAAAAATTAGGAAAGAATTGTGGTGATTGGTTGGTGTTTTACCTGTTATACTGCTGCTGTAGACAGCAGCTATTTTTCGCTCTCTTTTAAGAACACATCATGCATTGATTGCCATCGGGACATAACGATCATTTTAACCTGTATAACAAAAAGTGTATCTAAATCAAATTAGCAACCCTAGCTTTAAAATGAATAAAACACTGATTAATTTTTGTTACAGTAAAACATCTGCATACATATTATGTAAGTGTATTGTCTATACATTATGTTGAGCTATACTGTCTGTTCTAAAATAAAAATTTAAGTGTTTGTCTATTTTTCTAGATCATTATACTATTGTTTTCCATACTTTAGCGCACTAGTCTTAGTTATCATTGCATGCAGACTCATTTTTTGCATGTAATCTTGCTCAAGCCTATTCTACACTATTCCTCTATTTCTCATGTCCAGATTTGTGAAGGGTGTCAGAGATGATCTCACCAGAGACCTCAGCAGCCCAGTGAGCCCACCCATAGATTATTTCACTCGCCCCAGCTCTGTCTTTCACAAAGCTCTCTTGTGTGTGATATGTGAGTGACCTACTGCACCTGGCTGCCAGTCTGCCAGTGCCATGATAGTTTCATTGTTTTACCTGTATGAGTGAGTGATAAACAAACAGTCTGGAATCTTAAATCCTAACTCCAATATCCTTCTATTTTTTTTTTTCCCCTTGTCTGCATTATCTTTCTGCCTGAGCACTGTGACAGGTGACAGCATTGGAAAGACTAATGCATTTTTTTCTTTGCAGTGAGAGACAGGTATGATTCACTGCTACCAGTGACCATCACCAGCTCTCCCTGTAGGCTACTCCATCAAATCAAACTTTATTTAACCCCCGAAGTGAGCTGAAGGGGAGGGCTGTGTTACACCACAGTGTGAAAGAAGGGGAAATAGTGACAGATAAGACGAGACAAGGCAAACGGGGAGGAAGACAGACAGGTAATGCTGTTAATTTGAAATAGCAGTCCAAGTGCTGTGCTGATCTAAGTTCATGAGGGAAGTAAAGGCTGTAAGAAACCAGGTTCACCGGAGATGTGGGGTCTTGATAGTAGGGGGTGGGCCCATAGGGATGGGACAGGGAGGGAGCATGCATCACAGGACGTGAGAAAATGTGTGAGAATGCCCGACTCAGCATGTTCTGACGGAACAAATCACTTCTTTACGGTAAGTCTCGACAGGAGCTTGAGTATCTGTACAGGCATGCATGTGAGGTGATCACCGAATACCCAAATAGTTGCCCATACCCAGGGAGACCACGGCCGAGGGCACCACCCGAGCCACCAGGGCACCCGAAACCCGCCACACGGGCCCCCAAAGCTACCGGACCCAGGCACAGCCCCAGGACCCAAAGGGGCACCAACCCATCCCCACGAAGGCACCAAGGACACCACCAGGGGGTCCGAGGCAGCGCCCACCCCCTACATCCAGCCACCCCCACCCCCCCACGGCAGGCCAGAGGCCCCCAGGCCCCCAGGAGCCAGATTCTCCGGGACCAGGCAACCCCCCCGGAGAAGGGGGCCCCCGGTCGATCTTATGTTGGTCCGGGTCCCAATCGCAGCAAGGTTTTGGGTGGGGCGGAATGGGGCGGGATGTGCGGTGGTGAGGTCAAGCCAATGCCCCTCCCTCCAGAGGAGCCAGGGCCAAGAGAAGCACTGGAGACTGATGCCCGAAGGACCAAGGAGGCCCCCGGACCACCCGCACAGAGCAGCAACCCACAGGCAGCCACCCACACCTAGGTCCCCAGCAAGCGACAGGCCCAGGGATCCCGCACCACAGGCCACAGAGAGACATGAAACCCAGCAGGGTGCACCCGACCCTAAGTGCAGTTCTAAGTGTGATGTGGTGCATTAAAACTGGGGAAAAATAGGTCAAGTGGAAGCCCTCCGACCCCCCCCTCTCTCTGCCTGCCCCAGACAAGTGGATGTCGTGGTGCAATAAAAACAGAGGGCAGGTGAGGCAGGTGAGAGGCAGGCAGAGAGGGGTCACAACCTAAACCAGGTTATGCTCCCCCTCCCCCAGCACCCCACCCCCACCCTCCCAAGTTTGTGTAAATGTTGTGTGTGTGCCCAGGTGAAAATATATACAAGAGTGCAGTGTGTGAGTAGTGAGGTGCAAATTAAGAGGCTAGGCTAGTGAGGGCCGGCCCCGAACTGGCCAGGACAAAGTGGGGGCGTGGGAGCGGTGCCAAATGGCCCCCCGAACAGCAAGCCCCAGGACCCGCAGGCGACGACCCAGACGAGCCCAAGCGGCCAGGCGCGCCCACCAGGAACACACTCCCCAGCGGACTGCAGCACCAGAGCCACCGACCCAACACCCACTGAAGACCTGACCCAGGCGGACCACCCCCGGGACACCGCTCCCCCAGGAAGACCGCAGGACCCCCCAGGGCCCCCCGCAAGGGGGAGAGGGAGGCAGACGAGGAGGTAGGAGGAGGGAAGGGGCCGCAGGGCAGACAGCAGGAAGGAAGAGGTGCGGGCGCGCCGCGGAGTAATCCCCCACCCCAAAGCCCCGGGGCCGGCCAAGGTGCCACCGCGGGAGGCAGCCAGCGCCACCCCCAGACCCCGCCGACCACGCATAGATCCAGCAGCTCCAGGGCGCAGGAGGCAAGCCACAGAAAACTCCAGCACCTCACGAGGAGGCCGCCAGACCAGTAGGCCCCACAGGGCAGTGGGTCAAGTCTGGGTACCTAGATGAAAAGATGCCCCCAACTACCATCACCAGAGTATACTCATCGTCTTGGGGTCCCAGGGAACTGTACTATTTTAAAGAGTAGAGGAGAGAGCTTGTGTATTGTGTGTGTGTGTGTGTGTGTGTGTGTGTGTGTGTGTGTGTGTGTGTGTGTGCGTGAGTGTGCGGGTGTGTATGTGTGTGTGAAGGGTATTGGCTGGCAGAAAAGAAGAAATAAATAAGTAGATAAGGCAAGATGAGATTTAAATACTTGTTGTTTTTAGGTGTGTAAAAAATCAACAAAAAGTGACCAGTGAGCTTGATGCTCTGCAGTGTTGTTGAGAGGAGAGGCTAGGTTTTCCAGGGAAATGTAGTCAGAGAGGAGATTTTTCCATTGGGTTAAATATAGGGAGTTCCTTGATTTCCAGTTTAAGAGGATTGTTTTCTTGGCAATGGCTAAGGCCACAAGAAGGAGTCTGTTTTTGCTTGTATTAAAGTTAAGTGAAGATACATCACCAAGTAAGCAGAGTGAGGGAGATAATGGGATGTGGCTTTCCAGAAAGAGGGACAGGGACTCTGTGACTTCTTTCCAAAACTGTCTAGCGGGTGTGCATTGCCAGGTGGTGTGAATATAGGTGTCAGGACAGGTCTGTGTGTAATATGGACATATTTCTGACCTGAAACCCATTTTAGACAATTTTTGTGCAGTGTAGTGAGTTCTGTGAAGGACTTTATACTGTATGAGTTGAAGGTTTGCATTTTTGGTCATAAAATAAATGTTTTTTTAAGTTTGTAGCCCAGAAGTCGGCATCAGGAGCAATGGAGAGTTCTTCTTCCCATTTATTAGAGGGTAATGCTATGGATTTGTCAGTCTGTAGTATTATTATTTTATATACCTTGGAAAGAAGTTTTTTTGGAGAGAGGATGTTAAAAAGCTCCTCGGTTGATGGAGGAAGAGACAAATTAATGGTTCTAATATTAATCTTGGACTGGACAGATGTTTTAACTTGTACATATTGTAGGAAGCTATTGTTCCCGATGCCAAACTCCTGGACCAGGGTGTTATTGTGAAAAATATGTTTAAGATGTGTGATGCCTTTTTCAGCCCACGCATTCAGGTTAAGTGGTTTTTTATTACTTAGAAAATCAGGGTTATGCCAGATTGGAGTTAAATTGGATGGTGCGAGGCTAGAGTTTGTGATTTTGTGGAATTTCTACCAGGCTCTCAGTGTTGAAGCTATTGTTCCTGCATTGAAACAAGGGTGATGCTTGATGGTTTGACTGAGGAATGGGAGGTCTGAAATAGTTATGTTTTCACAGATAGTTTGTTCTATATCTAACCAGCTGATATCTGATTGAGTTGGATGTGTCCATTTGTATATATACTGCAGTTGATGTGCCAGAGAGTAGTGTTGGATGTGTGGGGCATCTAGACCTCCTTGCAATTTTGGTTTTTGTAGGGTTGTAAGTTTGATCCTTGGTGTTTTGTTTTTCCAATAAAATTTAGTGAACATTGAATCTAAGGCTTTGAACCAAGTGAGAGTTGGATGAATTGGAATCATTGAAAAAAGGTAATTTATTTTTGGAAGTACTGTCATTTTAATGGTTGCTCGTCTTCCTACAATGGATAGTGGTAAGTTCATCCAGCGCTGGAGGTCACTGTCTATTGTTTTAAGCAATGGGGTGAAATTTAGTCCGATCAATTCTGACAGCCTGGAGGAAATATTAATGCCCAGGTATGTGATGTGCCCTGAACATAAGGGGATAGGTGATATATGATGTGCTACATCCCATCTGGTGTTATGTAATGGAAGAATAGAGGATTTGTTCCAGTTTATTGAGTAATCTGAAATCTTGGAGAATGATTCAATGAGATTCACTGTTTCCTGCAGAGACAATTGAGGGTCTTGTAAAAACAGTAAAATGTCGTCAGCATACAAACTAATCTTATGTTGAATTTGGGATGTTTGAATTCCCTTGATGTGGATGTTCTGGCATATGACTGCTGCTAAAGGCTCTATAAAGATGGTGAATAGCGATGGAGAGAGTGGGCATCCCTGCCTCGTCCCCCTGTGCAGTGTGAAACTTTGTGAGGTTAGTCCGTTAGTGGTGACAGTAGCTGAAGGAGCAGTGTACAGAGTCTTGATCCAGTGAATAAATGAGTACCCGAAGCCAAATTTTCTTAGAGTAGTGAAGAGAGTTTTCCAGTTTACTCTGTCAAAAGCTTTTTCTGCATCTAATGTTGCTATGATGGTTTCTTCCCGTTGTAATGATGAGTAATGGATTAAGTTGAACAATCTACGCGTGTTACTGGATGACTGTCTACCTTTGATAAAGCCAGTTTGATCATGGTGGATTACAGAAGGAGTTATTTTTTCTATCCTGTGTGCTAGAGCTTTACTGATGATTTTTATATCTACATTGATTAAAGAGATTGGACGATAGCTTGATGGAAGCGTTGGATCTTTATTAGGTTTTTGGATGAGTGAAATTTCAGCTGTATTCATATGTGTTGGAAAGCTAGACTATAATTTTATTTCAGTTATTGCTCTCATAAAGAGAGGAGATAGAATAGGCCAGAAGTGTTTATAGAATTCAGCAGGGAAGCCATCAGGACCTGGTGCTTTGTTGTTTGGCATGAGGCGTAGTGCTGTAGAAAGTTCTGTTTCTGTTATTGGTGAATCTAGTGCTTTGGATTGTTCTGGAACAATCTTTGGAAGTTCAATGTTGTTCAGAAAAGAGTCTATGTCTTCCTGTCTTGGTTCATTTGTAGATGAGTAAAGGTTGGCGTAAAAAATTTTTTCCAATATCCTTCTTAAGAGCAAGTAAGCAATGCTCTGTATATTTATCATTTAGCCTATTTATTCAAGGCTTCAGAATACAAAGGGCTATTGTTCAGCATAGTGGTGTTATGAGGGGCTTGTGTGTTTGGTATATCAATGGCAAGAGCTGGCACAATACCTGTGCGCGGACACTAGTGGGCTGGTCTGGACCAAAAAAATCCAGAGCCAAATTTTGTCCCAGTCCACCCCTGCCCAGGAGGAGCTCAGATGAAGCACACACCAGCATATCCCCCACAGAGGTCTTTCAACCAAGACACAATGTGATTTCTTTGGATGAGTAGTATCTGACAAGATGCCACACCTAAACGCTGATCATTACTTTAGGTTTTTCTGGCACTGCCAATCAAACTCTTACGCACCGTTATACAGGGTGATTTTTTTCTAAAGCACAGTGACATCACATAAATGGCTGTTGTTTATTTTTTCCATATCAGTTAAAAAAATAAAGCAATAAATCAGTTAATTTATCACCATCTGTCACCATTGCATACATCATTTACATAAAATTAGCCTTAATTACTGATTAATGTTAAAGTCGATTCGAAGGATTGCACCTTGGCGCAATGACTGTAAAATTCAACAAGAAAGTGTAGGAGTGACTTTACTCCTGGTCAGTTGGAGCAGAGTTTGAATTATTTGGCGTGGTATTGTATTGACAAACTGATCCCTAATTACGAGTTATTTAAACTGCTTTTACAGCTTTCTGTGTCAGATTGTGCTCTTGGCAGGGCAAGAGGGGAGTGGATGTGTGAGTGTTGGCCGACGGCCTGTATAGGTCTGGTAGACACCAATTACGCGTTACTTCTCCTCGGCTGGTCTGTCGGGAGCACAGGGTTTTTCTGTTTGCACTTACTGTTGGAGTGTTTGTTTCGTGATTGCTCTCTGATTGTTCATGGCATCAGCCATGTGGGAAGGAGAGGGAGGAAGTCGTGATTGGGAAAAAGTGGAGAGGAGGAAAGCAGTCTCAAAACGAGATAGATCTGTTAACTCTGAGATGGAGGGAGCCAGGGCGGTGAAAATATCCAAGGCTGTGGAGGAACATCGAGTAGTTTTCAAACTAAAAGATCAGTTAGCGGGAGGATTCCGTTCGATGAACCCTCTTAAAGTGGCGGAGGCATTAAAATGTGTTGGTGATGGGATTGATGCTCGAATTCTCTCTAATGGGGCAATGATTGTGATATGTAAAAATGTAGAACAGGTAGGTCTTGCTAAAAGAATCGGTAAAATAGGAGGGAAAAAGGTGGAAGTGGCTGTCCCTGTGAAGAAAAATGTGATCAAAGGTGTCATTTATGGGGTGTGGGCTGATATGTCTGAGAAAGAAATCAAGGAAAATATAAAAGGAGGCAAAATCACGGATGTGAAGCGGTTTAAAACCAGAGAAGGTGGAAATAAAAATGCCCCTGTACTTCTTACTTTTGAAGGAGATGGACTCCCAGCTCGAGTGTTTATTGGTTGTTTATCTTTTCAAGTCAGAGCCTATCAAAGGCCACCCCTAAGGTGCTTTAAATGTCAGAGATATGGACATATGGCAGCGGCATGCAGGGGAAGCAGACGATGTGCTAAGTGTGGAGAGGACCATGACATCCAGGAATGTAAAGGAACAAATCCTAAGTGTTGTAATTGTGGAGGGAATCATTTGACTTCCTTTAAAGAGTGTGGTCACTTTGTAAAAGCAAAACAAGTCCAGGAGGTCAGGGATCAGCATAAAATCTCCTACGCAGCTGCGTTAAAGAGGGTGGAGGGAGTCAGGAGTCCAACCTATGTTGGAAGTACTCCTGCGGGAGGGTCCTTGGCCCCTCAGCGCTCATCAATTGTAATGAGCAACCAAATTGTGATTAATAAGGAGTCCCTTCTAGCATTTATTGTTGATGTGATTTATGGTGCACGTGAAAAGAAATCAAGGTCAGACATAATCAAGTTTGTGTCTGAAGCAGCAGTGAGATTCTTGGGAATTAAGGAGCATTCTCCTCAATCACTGCATGAGTTTATGAAGGCAAGGCAAGTATTTTCAAGCCAGGAATCAAGAGAGGCCTCTGAAATGGGGGATGAGGAAGGTGAAGATATGGAGGAAGCTGAGTTCTGTGAGAATGTGGATGATGTTTAAGATGTTCATGATGGTTTGCATCCTCCAGTGGAATGCAAGGAGCCTTATTGCAAATGGACAGGAGTTTAAGAAATTAGTAAGGGATTTAGAAGTGAAACCTGATTTTTTATGTGTTCAAGAAACTTGGTTAAAACCTTGCCTGGATTTTGTAATCCCAGGATACACTTGCTTGCGCAAAGATAGGTCTGGCAGAACAGGCGGTGGATGTGCAACCTTTGTCAAATCAGGGGTTCAGTACAAAAGCTGGGAGTATAACACTACTCTGGAATGTTTAATAACAGAGCTATGGAGCTCTCAGGGGAAAGTACACCTAGTTAATTTTTATAACCCTTGTAAACCTTTAGTATTGGATGATCTTGAGGAGATAATGAGTAAAATCGAATCCCCTGTTATATGGGTAGGTGATTTTAATGCCCACAATCCCCTGTGGGGAAGTCGGGAAAGAGATAAAAATGGCAGCATTATTGAGGATTTTTTGGAAAACAATAATTTAGTTATAATGAATGAGAGCAGACCAACTCGATTTGATATTAACTCTTCCAAAATGTCCTGTCTTGATTTAACAATTGCCTCTCCAGCTTTAGCGAGAGTAGGGACGTGGGATGTCTTGGAAAAGAGGTCAATGGGCAGTGATCATTTCCCAATAGTTAGTAATTTTGGGAGATCTTTAATTTTGGATCCTGGTATACAAGTTAAGAGATTTGATTTTGTAAGAGCAAAATGGAATGAATTTCAGGTTGGTATAGAGGAGAGTGTGAGTGAAATTAATAGTGATGGATGTATTGATGAGCATAATGACTCATTAACGAATGTAATTTTGAAGGTGGCTCTAGAGACAATCCCTTGTAGAGGAGCTCCCAGGGAACGTGTTATTGTTCCCTGGTGGAATAGTGAATGTGATAAGGCAGTTAGGAAAAGAAAGCAGGCATTTAAGATTTTGCGTAAGAATCCTACTCAGGAAAATGTTATTTACTTTAAGCAGTGTAGGGCAGTGGCCAGGAGGACAATAAAAAATGCTAAAGTGAGGAGTTGGAGGTCCTTTTGTGGCACTTTGGGGCCAGATACCCCAGTCAAAGAGGTTTGGTGTAGAATCCATAAAATGTCAGGTAAAGTGGTCAGGTCCAATATGCCAGTCCTAAATGATGGCTCTGTTGAGGCAGTTAATAATAAAGAAAAAGCAAGTATGTGTGTTAAAGTTTTTCAGGAGGTTCATAAATCGGCTGTTCTTGGTGACGAGGGCTTTAGGATGAGGGAGGAGATAATGAAAACAGAAGGATGGAAATTGAGGTATGTTGATGAAGAGAGTAAGCCTTATAATCTGTTTTTCTCTCTAAAAGAACTTAGAGATGCAGTACAGGCAGGGGCAAAGTCCTCTCCAGGCCAAGACCAGATCAGCTATGAAATGCTGAAACACTTAGATGATATTGCTTTGGAAGAAATTCTAGCTTTGTTTAATTATATTTGGGAGGAAGGTAAATTACCAATTAAATGGAAACATGCTGTTGTGGTTCCAATTGTGAAGCCAGGAAAGAATCCATCTTGTCCATCTTCTTATCGGCCCATAGCATTAACTTCAGTTCTTTGTAAAACTATGGAAAGGATGATCACCAATAGACTAGTGTATGTCCTTGAAACAAACAGGTTTTTTGTAAATTATCAAAATGGGTTCAGAATAGACGGAATACTATGGATTCAGTTGCAATCCTGGATCAAGAAATAAGGAAAGCTATTATTAACTAGAAAAATTGCATTTCCTTGCAGCAAATGTGTTGAAATGCTGAGTCTGAATGCTGGAAATGTGAAATGAAATGGCTAAAAGCAATGCAAACAAAGCTGAAAATGTGAAAATGTGAAATAAAATAGTTGGAAGCAGTAAAGCACAGCTGCAAATGTGGGAAATGTGTAATAAAAATGGTTACAGTTGTGAAAGAAAGCTGAAAATGAATAAATGTGAAAGGAAATTGCAGAAAGCTGTAGAAATGTATGGCCACCATGAAGAAGTTGTAAACTACGATTAAAAGAGTAAAATTTGTTAGTGCTAAAATGACGAAGATGGTAATCAGTAGCAGAAGTGTGACATATGTTATCAAATTTGCATTGTAAAGACAGGAAAAGAATAAAGCTGTATGGAAGTGAAAGGTTGAATGACTGACAACCCGTGACATCCAGACTGAGAGGACAGCAGCTAGATGCATACAGCAAGAAGCTGTAGTAATCAGCAGTCTGTATTGGACACACAGTTGAAAAGTACAACTGCCTTCACCAGGATTTGAACCTGGGCCGCTGGAGGGAGAGTCAGCAACTTTGCCGCTAAAAAAATATATATTTTAAATGTTATGGAAAGTGTGACTTTGTTGGATTTCAGTAGGAAGTGAAATAAACATTTCAGCTCCAAAAAAATGAATATTCTGGCCATTATTTGTGCATTCAGGCTTTAAAGGGTTAAATTATTAAGTGCAATTCTATATGCATAAATAGCCTACAGTTAATTTTCCTTTAGTAAATGAAAAATGTTTTGGCATAAATGTGTAGGCTACAAGTCCACAACACTATGAACTATCCAGTATAAAGGTATCTGACTTGAAAATTAATGTAAACAGAGGTGATTTTCATTGGAGGACAATGAGGAGTGGATATTAACAGTCAGAATGTCATTAGAAACTGGATCTGCTCAAGTTAACATCTAAGTCAAAGTTGTCACTACTTCATTTTTAAATCAACAAATCTATACTCGAACGTCAAACTCAAAGTAATAATAGCCTACATACATGAATTTTTAAATCTGGACAGGAATATCTGAGTAGAGAAATGTAACACAGTGTAATATTTGTGTGTAGTCTGGTTTATTCTAGTGGGTTGAATCTGACATACTCTGATGGATGTTTGTCCTCTTAGGGCCTCCATACACTGAAGACATTTTTACCACAATTTGACCAGATTAACACAGTCCACTGAAAACAGCTCTGAGTCCCACAATGGGCCTCCACCTACAGGTTGGGAACCGCTCCACTAGTAGACTGTATTTGAAGCTTGGTCCTTCAAAGATTGTTCTGATATCATGGAGAATAAGTGATGGAGGATACCTCAGGATGAATTTATTATTTAGAAAACAGTGAGTGAGTGAAAACAAGAGCAGGACTGATGAAGAATGTTGAGTTTTGATTACTGAAAGGCTCACTCGTCAGTTTTTGAAGTCTTTGTGTTCACTTAAACCGGGCACATGAGCTGTCAAGACACCGTGTGAACGGTAAAATCACACAGAGTGACTAATGGTCCCTCACTGTCCCTGCAATGTGCGTCTATCTGCGTCTTTACGCTCACCGGCAGACGGAGGAGCGCACACACACACGCTAAGAGAAAGTGAAAGTCACACAAGCATGCTATAGGTATCCTTGTGCATTTTGTTGTGGTTATATGGTATTTCGGGGCGTTTTCTAGTGGGTATATGGCGTACACCTGCGTATGCACCCAGAGTCTGGCGGACTGTAAGCAGAGCGGATTCCGTGCGGAATTTCCGCGGGCGTCAGAGCTGTCATAGTCGAGCGCACTGCCGCGTAGTATTTTCTGGTGAAATGAATGTGAAACACTAACCTTGCGCATTGTTTTCCGTTTCTCTGTCATGACGCTGTACACTGAGGACGAGGAAGAGGTGCTGCTCTGCCTGCTGACTTTGCAAAGCACTAACATGAAGAGACGCAGGTGGTGTGACATTCAATGTGGGTCGATGATGAAGCTGGGCACTTCCGGGTAAACCGTGCCAAAACTGTAATAGCTATCAAAAAAGGGTTACACCATGAGCATCCCCAGAAGCAGCTGAAACGATTGATGTAAGTTTCATGTCTGTACTGCAGAAAATGTTGAGACGAGAGCAGTATAAAAACGGGCTTGAAAGTGAGGCGATCAGCTCTCGGCACACATCAGCCTACATTTCCCAGAATCCTTTGCGCATGTCTCTGTCATGACGCTGTACACTGAGGACATGAAGAAACGGAGATGGTGTCAAACCGGAGAGTGTGTTACGCCAATGAAATGCGTGCGTGTCACACGCACGCATTTCATTGGCGCCAGTGCATGCGAGGTGGCAGCCCTGAATGTGTAAGGGCTAAAATGACACAGGCTGTAATGAGTAGCAGAAGTGTTTAGGTATGTTATGAAACATGCATGACAAAGAAAGAAAACATCTTGAGTGGGAAGCAAACTCCGCACTTTCAGACTGTGGCCACTTAAGTTACCCCTGAACCATCATGCCCAGACTAGTTCAAATGTTCAACAGCGAAGTATTTAATGATGCTGTATGCCTTTGTAGAGCTGTGTGGTTAAGCTGAGTACTTCCGGGTAAACGATCTAATGCTGTACCAAAACCGTGATAGCTATAAAAAAAAAAAAAAAAGGACTGCACCGTGAGCATCACAAGAACCAGCTGAAACGATTGATGCAAGTTTCATGTCTGTACTGTAGAAAATGTTGACACGAGAGCAGTTTAAAAACGGCCTTCAAAGTGAAGCGATCAGCTCTCTGGGGACTTATCTTTTAATGGACGCCTATGGAAGACTTTGCGGGATACCCATGGCTCTGAAGCTCACTGAGACAAAACGTTGTCAATGTCGAGGTTGAAACGAATTTCAGCTGAAAGAGGAGAAGTGTACCTTTATTTTGATGTATAAATCATATCTTTTGAGTAAACTTTGAGGCTTCTATTGCGTTTTTTTGGGCTACAAATTTTGGAATCTTTAGACGAAGCTCACGCGCTAACAGGTCAAGTGACACGCTCTAAGAGCTGAGAGTTTTTGGCTCAAACCTGCAAACTAAGTGTTGCTTAAACAGTCATATCTCAAAAACTGTAGAAGATAGCAAAAAGCTGAACACATGTAAAAAATAGTTGAGAGATCAGTGAATCTGTGAAAGCAAGAATGAAGTCTGTAGGTGGAAGTATGCCGAAGCTGTACAGCCTGAAAGTTGAAGCACCATTCGGCAGAACTGCATAAGGCTACGTTCACACTGCAGTCAAAAGCGACCTGAATCTGATTTTTTGGCTCAAATGTGACCTGTATCTGATTTGTTTTTGACAGTGTGAACAGCACAAGTCACATTGAATCTGACATTTTCGAATCAGATTCAGGCCACTTTCAAATGTGGTACTGAATCAGATACGTATCTGATTTTCTTGAATGCGACCGTGGTCTGAACAGCCAGGTCGCATTCAATGCGACTTTGACGTCATTCTAGAGCAGGGGTCAGCAATTTACCTCGAGTCAGATTTTTTCAAAGTCACTTCATGGCCAAAACATAAGGAGAGGTTGATATATAGACATGAAAATTAAAAAGTTTATACCATTTTTTCCTAAAATAAAGAGTTTTAGTTGATTTTCCCCCTACAAGCATGATTAAAAAATGCATAAAGTGGGGAGTGACGAGAGAAAGTGAGAGAGCGCTGGTGCAATCGACCGGTGTCTCCATTACATGCACAATAAACAATAAACGTGAATGATTCATACATCTTTAAACTGTTTGTATTATGATATCTGATAAACTTAGTTTATTAACTCTGCACCAACAGTTTTAATGAATTTATCAGGCTAAAATAACAGTTTACAGGACACGGGAAGACACTGATGATCCACTGCTGTCCATCTCATCCGTGCGCATTTGCGCGCTACTGTGTGTTTTTATGAGACAGCGTCAGTCAGTGAACAGTCTACTCCTGTCTGATCTGCTCTCAGACAAACTAAGAAACATCAGAACAGATGATAAAACTAAGTTTTTGCCTCTGTTCACCTGTTCAGCGCGCTATGGCTCTGAGCTGTTTTTCTCTCCAGCAACAATCTCTCATCGGCAGGGGTCGACGGGAAAGAGCGGCCGCCTTTAGGTTCATAAGAAATAAATTATACCCATAATTACTTTAATAAGAGCTCACTCAAGGTGAGCTGCTGTAACATCAGGTTCTGCGTTATGAGAACAAACTTCTCTAGCATTGTGAAGCACGTTTTTGGTCTGTGTTTGTTGCCCCTCATCACACCGTTCTGTGCTTGATGTCATTAATATTCAACTGAGCATGCGTGTCACCTCTGAAGCGTGAGCTGTTCACATCGTAGTCTGCAGACAGGCCACATTTAAAGGCGTAATCTGAACAGCCAAACAAAAAAATCGGATTTGAGCAGTAAATCGGAATTGAGCATTAAGGGCTGCAGTGTGAACGTAGCCTTAGTCTCCCATTCATTTCAATGGGAAAATATCTGCAGAAAATCATTTTTACTGTAAAAACTGTAATAGTTAAACATGTGAAAAATACAAGCGCAAATCTCATGAACATGCTGCACTGCTGGGTTTTTTTCTGTGAAAATCTGTGCAAATTTGAAAGCTGTGAAAAGTTCCAAATAGTTGAGGGAAGAAGAAGAAGAAGAAGAAGAAGAAAGTCGGATAACAATATGTTGAAATGCTGACACAGCATTTCAACATAATAAAGAACGTGTAATTGCTGTATTTTGAGATAATGAGAAAGCGTATGATACCATGTGGAGGGAGGGTGTGCTAATTAAACTCCATGATGCTGGAATTAGAGGCAGGATGTTTTATTGGATTAAAGATTTCCTCAGTAATAGATCTATTCAAGTCCGAATTGGAGGAGACCTATCTGAGACTGTTGATATTGAAAATGGTACACCCCAAGGGTCAGTCATCAGTCCTGTACTTTTTAATATAATGATTAATGATATTTTCCAAAACATTCCTCAAAACTTTGGGAAATCTCTATTTGCTGATGATGGTGCTATTTGGAAAAGAGGAAAAAATGTTGAATATTTATTCTGCCAAATTCAAAAGGCAGTAGATCAAATTGTTCAATGGGCAAATAAGTGGGGTTTTAAGATATCCTCTTCTAAAAGTAAATTTATGTGTTTCGGGTATAAGAAGAAGATCCCTATTTCAAATATTTCTCTGTACGGCTGTCCTCTTGAAAGAGTAAAAGTTTTTAAATTTCTGGGGGTCTGGATGGATGAAAGGCTTACATGGAAATGTCATATAGATAAAGTAGTGAGTAAATGTGAAAAGGTAATTAATATCCTTCGCAGCTTAGCTGGAAGTGACTGGGGTGCAGAGAGGGACACTCTGCTCTTGATATATAGAGCTATGATCAGATCTGTTCTAGATTATGGATGTGTGATATTTGGATCAGCAGCCAAATCCCTATTGTGTAAGTTAGATCGGGTCCAGGCCAAAGCCTTAAGAGTGTGCTGCGGAGCATTCAGGACAACACCAATTCCTGCTTTACTTGTAGAAATGGGAGAACTTCCTCTGAGAATACGAAGATGTAAGTTAGGGATCCACTATTGGAGTAAATTAAACGGATTAACCAGTAGTTCTGGAGGAACATATCTGCTGGAAGATGTGTGGGAATTTGTTTCCAATGAAAGAAAATCAAACTTCTTCCATCAGATAAAGCAGATGGCGCTAAGGATGGGACTTATTCAGGGTAGAGTGAGAACGAATACCTGGTCTCCTGTCCCCTTTTGGATTCTTCCTGAGCCTGAGGTACATCTCCAACTGCTGGAAATTGGAAAATGTGTTTCCATTGGCACAGTAACTAACTGCTTGAAGCAGTTCAGTAAATGTAACATGATCTGTACTGATGGTTCAAAGGACCCAGAATCTGGGAGAAGTGGATTGGGGGTATACGTGGTCACAGAGGGGGTTAAACAGAGTCTCCGGTCTTCTGATAATTTGTCTGTTTTCTCAGTTGAGTTACTGGCAATTTTAAGGGCCCTAGAATGGGTGGAAAAGAATAAGCCTCAGAAAAGTGTTATTTGCTCTGACTCTGCTGCTGCTTTGGAGGCTTTGAAGGAAAGGGCATCTAGAGCCCGCCCAGATATAATTTGGGAAATATTAAGTTGTTTATTCAGGATCGAAAGATCAGAATGTCATGTGATTTTTTTGTGGATTCCTGGCCATTCTGGAATAGAGGGGAATGAAATTGCTGATTCTCTGGCAAAGGAAGCATTAGAAAAAGAAATTATAGATATGCCCATCCTTCTGGGAAGGAGTGAATGTAATAGCATATGTAAGAAAAAATTGGAACTGCAGTGGCAGGAAGAGTGGAATACGAACCAGAGTGGAAGACATTTTTTCTCCATACAGCCTTCTGTGAACAGTAAGAGGTGGAAGGTGAGATCCAGGCGGAGGGATGGAGTGGTTTTAACCAGACTGAGGTTGGGACACTGTGGTCTTGCAAGATGTATGAAATTAATTGGAAAGCATCCAGATGGGCTGTGCGAGTGTGGCAGTGATGAAACAGTACGCCATGTTGTGTTGACTTGTAACCAAGGGCGTCAGATTAGCTGGGGAAGCTGGGGACATGTCCCCAGCACTATTTATTATGAACAATTTTGTCCCCACCATTTTTAAAATGTTTCTCAATTTATCATTAAAGAAGGAAAAAATGTTGGTGGCATATAACCTATTGTGACCAAAAAATGCCCACATAATCAACCGAAACATCCGAAACGATCGGATTCTGTGCGATTGTTTTTGCGATACATAGCAGGGCAGGCTACCAACCACAAATTCTTGCTCCTCTACAAAGGGTAGACTTGTAGTTCTCGAGACTGGTCTCGAGACCACTTTTTTGTGGTCTTGGTCTTGTCACGGCCTCGACAGTCTTTGGTCTTGCAATGTTTCGGACTGGCCGAGCGGTCTCGAAGGGATTTGTAACGTATAATATCCAGGCAGGCACAGTTTTTTTGTGACTTATTATGCGTTCTTACATGTGTGGTATGTGCTTTCAATTTAGGAAAAACAAGGTAAACAAAACTGTGTGACCGCCCCCCTCCCGATTGTACACTGTGTTGAGCCCGTAAACGCCGGCCTGCGGCTTCGTTTGAAAAAACGCTCAGTCCGACTGTCACATTCTCCGCTGTCTGATGCAGCCGCGGTCCGCTCTGTGGAGTACAGGCCTGATATTTTCCATTTAAAGCGTGCCTGTTACTGTTGTTGTCTGTCAGTTATGTCATTTTGCAGTGCAGCCGATGTTCATGTGAACATTTGATCTAAATGCCTCCCCAACCGCTCAGCGTCTCTGGGCGCGCGCTCTTCTGTGTGCGCGTAAAGACGCAGACAGACGCGCATCGCAGGAACAGTGAGGGATCATCAGTCACTGTGTGTGATTTTATAATTCTAACGGTGTCTTGATAGCTTATGTGCTCTGTTTAAGACTTAAAAATGACGAGTCAGCGTTTTGATGAATCAAAACTCAACACTCTTCATCAGTCCAGCTGAGCCGCTGTTTTCATTCACTCACTGTTTTCTAAATGATAAATTCATCCTGAAGTTTCCTGCATCACGTATTGTCCATGATATAAGAACAATCTTTGAAGGATCAAGCTCCAAATACAATCTACTAGTACAGCGGTTCTCAACCAGTGGGTGGAGGCCCATAAAGGGGTCTCAGAGCTGATTTCAGTGGACAGTGTTCACTCATTCATTACCATTCATTAGACTTTCTTTGAGGTGCAGGGTGGTGTTGGAGGCTTGTTATTTTGTTAGATGACTTTGGGACTAGTTAATAGTCATGTCAGTCCTTAACTGCACTCAAAAGTCAATCCTCAAATAGTGTAGAAATAGCGGTCATGCAATTTCCACACATATTTGATCTCAGCCAATTGATGAAAACATTTATAATGAGTTCACACACAAGAAATGCACTGTCTCTGTATTATTGTGCCTGTAGTTGAATACAATCTCATATTTATACTAAGCAGCTGAACCCAGTATGGTTCTTACTTTTCTACAACTCATGCAAGATGGCAAAAAAAAAATTTTTTTTTTGGTCTCGGTCTCGGTCTTGAGCTGAACTAGTCTTTGTCTTGACTTGGTCTGTCTTGGTCTTGGTCTTGGTCTTGTCTTGGTCTTGATACTCTCTGGTCTCAGGTTAGGCGGTCTTGACTACAAGTCTAACAAAAGGTGATGCTCATGCTCAGGACATTGTTTCATTTCATAACTCCTTCTCTGTATATAATAGCCTATGGTCAGGCAATGTTTGTCTGGTAAACCTTTGTCAGGAGGGGGACTTGCCAACACTGTGCTTTAACCCTTAGTCAGTAGCCTAATGGTTTCCAACACCATTTTGAAAACAAGACAAAACACGTGTGTGGCTTTCAACTTTTATTAATAATGTACAGCGCCTTTACTTAGAGAAAGACGCTTTACAGAAGCACGAATAAAAACGCAGTGAACAATCAATTGATTGAATACGATTTTCAACACGTCATCAACCAATACACTGTAATGCAGTGCTTATTGTAATGAAACGTCAAACTGATGAATACATAATTGTCCCCAGCACTTTTCAAACCACACTCAAAGTTATGGTTATTGTCCCCAGCACTTTTAAAAACAAACTGACGCCCTTGCTTGTAACAAATACAAGAGAGAAAGACAACAGCTGTACAAAGAGCTTTCTGATTTGGGACTATCCGTATTCTCCCTTGAATCCATTTTTGGGGCTGAGCAGAAAACTGAGAGCATTGTAAAAGCAGTTTTAAAGTCCCCCCAGTCGTCGGACTCTATGTGACAATATAAAATAATGAACTAACTCTGTCTGTGGAGGGCAGCATTACGCTTCCTTGCATACAGCCTGCCGGAACCCCATTAGAAGAAGAAGAAGAAGAAAGACTTTACTCCGACAGTTGTTCGCCTGACGTGAGCTTCCTCCGGGACGGAAGGCGCGGAATTTAAAAATTCGTTACTCTAATGGTTAAAAACAAAGTATTGCAGGTGAAAGAAGATCGAAGCTCAGCTAATGGTACAAAAAAGAACGGGCTGATCCCAAATCGGAGGAAAGACATTTCTCTGGGAGAAATGAGGAAGTCCCGAGGAGCGGAGAGAGCTGCAGCGGGCAGGCGCGGCCATGCAGTGAATGGGCCAGAGTGGGGGAATTCAGAGGAGTGGGATAGTGAGGACAGTATGGATGTAAGTCAGGAAAAAGATAGAGCTAAACGAGGGAATAATTCTAGTGAGGAAGGTACACCCAATATCGAAGAGTGGTGACTAACGCTGAGAGAGGCAGAGGAGAAGTGAGGAATGAAGAGAATGAACTTAAGGTAATACTTCGATTTACTGAGAGTGGTTTGCAGAATATGAGCCCAATTAAATTAACAACAATACTGAAGAACCAGATTGGTGAAATTAAGATGGCCATAGTTTTGAGAGATGGGAACTTGATGATCGTGTGTGGTAACATGGAACAGAGAGATCGAGCGTGCAGAATGAAGGAGGTAGGAAGACACAAAGTGACAAGTGTGAGTTGTGTCGAGAAAGGGAACAAATGGGTGAAGGGGGTGATCTGGGGAGTTCCAGTGGAGGTGTCAATGGATGAAATAAAAGCAAATCTGAGAGGAGGAATGCTGAGGGGAGCTCAAAGGCTTCAGACCTTTAGAGAAGGGAGGAAAAGGGACAGTGAAAGCATTATGCTGGAATTTGAGGAAGAAGTTCTTCCTAGGAAAGTGGTGCTAGGCTTCCTAACCTACCCAGTAAGAGAGTATGTCCCAAAACCCCTTAGGTCCTACAACTGCCAGAGATTCGGTCATACAGCCCAGTCATGTAAAGACAAAAGAAGGTGTGCGAGATGTGGAGAGGATCATGAGTATGGTAAATGTGGAAGAGACAAAGAGCCAAAATGTTGTAACTGTGGAGGTAGTCACAGTGTTGCGTATGGAGGATGTGAGGTGATGAAAAGAGAGGTGGAGATTCAACAAACCAGAGTGCTAAATAAGGTTTCATATGCCGAAGCAGTGAAGACAGTAAATCAAAGGAGAGGGGGGAAACCAGAAGAGTCCCAAGTTAAACAACAAGGAAGACAGCAAGACCAATCAAAAGATGGAAAAGTGTTGATTGATTTAAGAAATCAGTCACGTTTATTGCAGGAGTCATTAATGCAACAATGGAAACTAAATCAAAAACAGAAAGAATACAAATAATAGTAAAAGCAGCTGCCAATCATCTGGATATTAAGGAGTTAACATGGGAGGAGGTGCGAAATTATCTTTGTTCCCAGGCCAGCCAAGAATCAGCATCGGTTGGTTAGACCTAGATGGTTCTGTTATTACAGTGGAATGCTAGAAGCTTGATAGCAAATGGGCAAGAGTTTAAAAAATTCATTGAAACTATACCAAATACTCCCGATATTATTTGTGTACAAGAAACATGGTTGAAGCCACATCTAAGCTACAGAATCAATAATTACACATCAGTTAGCTTTGATAGAGAGGAGGGGGCAGGAGGAGGTTGTGCTACATTTATTAAGGAGGACATTCCGTTTGGTGTTGTTGGTAAGGGAAAGGAGGATGAATATACTGCAATAGAAATGTGGACAAAATTAGGTCAGTTTACCATCATAAATTACTATAATCCATGCAAAAAAATAGAAATCAATAAGTTAAAGGGTATTCAAGAGCAAACTAAGGGTCACATTATTTGGTGTGGGGATTTTAATTCACATAGCACCTTGTGGGGGGGAGAAAAGACAGACTCAAATGGGGAGGTATTAGAACAGCTACTAGAGGAAAATAATTTGGTGTGTTTAAATGATGGAAGGGGAACAAGGATAGATGTAAATACAGGTAAAAGATCAGCACTAGATTTGACACTGGTTTCACAAGGTGTGGCAGGGATTTGTGATTGGGAGCTATGGGAAGAATCAACAGTTGGAAGCGACCACTTTCCAATTCTATGTTCACTTCATGTGGATAAAGAAAATAAAGAAGAGGACAGAGAAGCAAGATGGGTATTCAGTAAAGCAAAATGGGATCAGTTTGAGTACATATGTGATCAGGAAGGCAGGAAATTAGATTTGAGCCACAATATTGAAGATGTTGAACAAAAATATAGAGGGGTTATATTAAAAGCAGCGATGATGTCAATTCCAAGAAGCAAAGGAAAAATGGAAAGGGCAGCAGTACCATGGTGGACAGAGGAGTGCAATAAAGCCACTAGACAATTTCCACGGAAATCGTGAGGGGGGCTCGGGCGGCCGCCACAGGGCATTTTGGTTTCAAGTCTAAGCTCATGCCAATCACCTGGCACCTGACCTTGAGCTGTCTTCTTGATATATCTGGCGGTGTTTTCCCTACCTAACAGCTGTGGTAACATTATGGCTACAAATGGACTGTGGCTGTTTTTGGTGACAAAGATGTGTGAATGTGTCTGGCAAATGACATCTCCAAAACCTTTGTAGGTGTGGGGTCTGTGTTAACTGAGGTCCCTTTACCTTCATCAACACACACAAAGGTCATTTTGGTTTCATTGCAGGGTCTTCTGACCATTGGTCTGTCTTGTCATTACAAGCACATGTCCAAGTCCAGGCAAAAGCAGCTTGTACCTGGACAATGACACAATGAAATGCTTGAGGAACATATGTCTACAAATGTCCTGTGGCTGTCTTTGGCATCATACATGCGTGGAAAGATGTGGGGATGTGTTTGGCGACTGACGTCGTCAAACACTTTTAATGTGGGGGCTCTGTGTGGACTGAGCTCCCTTTGAATTCATCAACACACACACACATTCACATCATGCGTGCTTCGCACGCCCTTCCAAAGACAAGAACACTTGTGTGTGGGAGAGAGAGCTCCGTTGTCATGGTTACCAACCCTCACAGACACCAGGTGCAGCACTTTGAACCTCCATCTCAGTCCGATTTTCTGCCTCTAAAAGCCTGTCGAACAACTGCTTATTACTCGAAAACTGTAAATGCTAGGTTAAAAGTAAGGTGACCATGAGCGTCGGACAGGTCTTGGGATTCCGAATATGTATTTTTTTTTCAGGTAGTACGAGAAATGACAGAGTTATGACGATTGAAAAACAGTGATTCCCGCAGGAGGAGTAAATTTGAAATTTGAATGGCAGTCTACGGGGCAGCATCATGGACTTTGTGCTAAACAGCTGGCTGTCATTTAATTTCCGAAAGAGGTAGGGCTTCAGTGTTGGATTTATATGAGGCCCAGGAACCATGGCAACATTTCTGTGAAAAAATTATTCACCTACAATGTATCGTTTAGGAGTTATGACAGTTTGTTCGCAGTTTTTTCAGGTTAAAACTTCGGATTCTCTCCACTCTAACTGATGATGTCACTCACTCTAGCAGCCTAATTTTTTGGTGTTTTTGTTCGACGTAGGGGGGTTTTGAGGACTCGCTGACCGAAAACGGCCTACGGTCATACCGAATACATTCCTGAAGAGACGACAACAGCGGCTGCGCTTTAGTGTTTGAATGAAGTCTGTAGGTCAAAGTATGGCGAAGTAGTTGTGCTTTGAAAAACAGGGTTTTTTTGGAGAGTTTTTTGAGTCTCCCCATTCATTTTCAATGGGACTTTTTTCACAGTTTTTCGCAAATAACGAGGCCAAATTTTGGCAAATTTCTTATAAAAGTCATAGCACACCGATCGGGACCGAGCCGCACGTTTTGATATATAATTTGTGGGGGTTTTCTCAAAGCCCTAGGAGGAGAAGTGAATCAAAATTTTGTCCGGAAGATGAAGAAAAAAATAAAATAAAATAAACGCGCGGAAGAACATAGGTGGCTCGTGGCTTTGCCACGAGCCACTCTCCCCATATGGGGGAGAGTGGCTCGTGGCAAAGCCCGAGCCCCCAATTAAGGAAAGAAACAAAGCATTTAAAAATCTTAAAAGAACCCATAATATGGAAAAGCTAATTGAATATAAAAAAGCTCAGGCACAAGCAAGGAAAGTAATTAGACATGCAAAGAGGGAAAGCTGGAGAAATTTTTGTGATAAAATAGGCCGTACGACTCCCATTAGCAGTGTTTGGGGAATGATTACAAAGATGAGGGGCATTAGGAAAGAATGGCAATATCCAGTATTAAAGGATGGTGAAGAAACAGCAGTGACAAACGAGGACAAAGCAGAACTATTAGTGAAAACATTTACTAAAATCCATAGCACTAATAATCTAACAGAAGATGGGAAAAGGGGGAGAGAAGAAACTAAAAAAGCATATCCTGGAATTTTAAGAAGAAGTGAATGCAGAGGTAGTGTGATGGATGCGCCTTTCACAATATAAGAAATGGAAAGAGCAATAGCAAGAACGGGATTAACAGCACCGGGGAAAGATCAGATCTGTTATGAAATGTTAAAACACTTAGGAATTCAGATGGAAAATAAACTATTAGGTATGTATAATAAAATATGGGAAGAAGGTAGATTGCCAGTAAGTTGGAAAGAAGCAGTGATTGTCCCTATAGTTAAACCAGGGAAAGACCCTTCCAACCCTAATAATTATCGACCAATTGCCCTTACGTCACATATTTGCAAAGTCATGGAAAGGATGATTACAAATAGACTGACATTTTATATTGAAAGCAAAGGTCTAGTCTCTCCTCGCCAGAGTGGATTCAGAAAAGGGAGGGGGACTATGGATCCAGTAATCTGTCTAGAAACAGAGATTAGAAAAGCGCCATTAAATAAGGACTCTGTTATGGCTGTATTTTTCGATGTAGAAAAAGCATACGATATGGTATGGAAAGAAGGATTAATGATCAAGTTAAGAAACATAGGAATTGAAGGAAGAACCTTTAATTGGATCAAAGACTTCTTATTTAATAGAAACATTCAAATTAAAGTTGGATCAAGGCTCTCTACTAAGTATCAGGTGGATAATGGAGTGCCCCAGGGTAGTGTAATTAGCCCAATATTATTCTCTATAATGATTAATGACGTTTTTGATGATGTAAGTAATGATATAGGGAGATCATTATTTGCTGATGATGGGGCATTATGGAAAAGGGGGAAAAATATTAAAATTATCCAAGGAAGGATTCAAGCAGTAGTTGGAAAGGTGGAGAAATGGTCATATGCATGGGGCTTTAAGTTTTCTGTGGAAAAAACAAATATTTTGATTTTCACCAGAAAGAAATTAAAAGATGTGGATGTAAAGTTGTACAGTAAGAAGCTAGAGCAGGTGAATACCTTTCGATTTCTTGGTATTTTATTTGATTCAAAGCTAACCTGGAATGAACATATTAATAAAGTAGAAAAAAGGTGTAAAATGGTATTAAATGTTGTGAGGTGTCTGGCAGGATCTAAATGGGGAGTGAGCCGATGTGCTTTGAAAAACATTTATATTTCCCTAATAAGATCAGTGATTGATTATGGATGTATTGTGTATGGTTCAGCATCTAAAACATTGTTAAAAAAGTTAGAGGTGATTCAAAACCAGGCACTGAGATTATGCTGTGGGGCAATTAAGACTTCTCCAGTAACTGCAGTTCAAGTGGAAATGGGGGAACCACCACTGAAGTTAAGGTTCAAACAAATTATGTTAAATTACTATTCTCATTTAAAGGGTCACAGGGAAGATCACCCCGCTGTAGTAGCCCTTAGACCATGCTGGGAAAGTGGAAGAGCAAAGAAAGAGTGCTATGCTTGGACTGTGAGCAATCTGGCAGTGGAAATGGGATTTTATTGGAAAAAATTTAGTCCCACAGTTCCTTTCCCAGTAACACCCACATGGCTTTTACCTTCTGTCATTATAGACTTGGTTTTGCATGAAGAGATGAAAAGAAGGAAAGGAAAAGGAAATTGGACAGAGATAGTGGAAAAAAGATAACAAACTTCACATGAATCATTTATTGCAGTATATACAGATGGATCAAAGGAACCAAAAAATGGAAGTACCGGATTTGCTTTTGTAATACCGCATCTAAATATAAATGTCAAGAAACGAACATCTGATCATTTATCAGTATATACAGTTGAGATGCTAGCTATCGCAATGGCGCTGCAGTGGGGAGAGCATAATGGAATTAAAAAGATCATTGTATGCTCAGACTCATTATCAGCTCTAGAATCACTTCAGTCCATGTCATCTCATTGCAGACCAGATATTCTTTATGAAATTCTTGAATCATTATACAAACTACACCATCAAGGGACAGCAGTCATATTCATGTGGGTACCAGCACATAGAGGTATAGAGGGGAATGAAATTGCAAAACAAGCACTGAAACACAATAGAATTATGGAAATAGCACTTAGTAAATCAGAAGCAAAGGCATTAATAAAGAACAGAATCATGAACGAATGGCAAAAGTGCTGGGATGAAGGTAATAAAGGTCGACATCTTTATGAAATTAAACAAAAAGTGGGTAGAATGGAAATCATAGGGAAATCAACCAGGGAACAAACAGTTATGTCAAGAATAAGGATAGGTCACACCGGATTAAACAAAACCATGCATTTAATAGGAAAACATCCAACAGGGAAATGTGACTGTGGAGTCGAGGAAGAAACAGTGGAACATGCTATCTGTAGGTGTCAAAAATATAATAATCAAAGAGATATTCTATTGAGGAAACTACAGAAAAGTGGAGTGAGAGTATTGAACATTAAGAATTTATTTAGTCTTGGAAAAGGAGAATATAGAGCGTTTTTTGAATTTTTAAAACAAACAGAATTCATAATAAGAATTTAGGCTAAGCATTTATTTCCTAATGGGAATAGGGAACTCTGGTTCACACTCCTGCAAGGTAGGTGGCGGTAATGCACCTCTAACGATGGATGCCACCCGCCGTAAATCCAAGAAGAAGAAGAAGACTTTACTCCTGAGGATGGCAGCAGAGCGACGTCGACGGAGCGACGTGCCGGAAAACACAGACGAAGAAGAACGAGCTTTGCCGCAGCTAGCTCTAGGAAGAGTTGATAGTTCCTAATAGATTTGTAAGGCTTCCAAGCGTATTATCATATAAGAAACACAGGTGAAGAGATACTGTTACCGCAGTCAGCGGGTCATGCAGCTCTGTAAAAGGTAATGAGCCGTAAAACCCCAGGGTCTCGGCTCAGCGGCGCCCAGAAACTGCAGCCACATTGGAATGACTGGCAATCCAGGTTTGTGTTCTGTTTCGAAGGAGGGTGGTTGATAGTAGTCGGGGATCCATGGGGCCTAAAATGTGCTTCTCTGTAACGATTTGCCCGCTATGGTCATTGACCCACGTCCATGATATTATTCAAGTGACAACGGGTAGCTACAGTTTTTTTTTTAACACAAAGTTGTTTTGTGGATTGAAACCACGAACAAAGCCAAAACGTCTCTTTCACGCTTTACGTGTAAAAAAAAAAAGCCCCGCCACGGACAAATGAGTTAGGCGCTAATGTTAGCTCGAGTTGTTGAAAGAGGGGTTGTCAGCTATGTTGCTTGTTTACATCAATATCAAGACGCCAAACAAATCAATCGCGTCGATTAACAGTAATGCGAGTCTAAGCTTTTATCTTAACGTTCGGAAAAGTAAGCACTGCTAGTTTGGCTGCTCAGCGTTTCCATTGAACTGTTTACGCCAGCTAACTGAAACCATCAAGCACACGGAAAACGCCAGTGTCGTAACTTAACCAACCTCAATAAAAATGCTTCATATATATGTGAACTTCGCAAAACGTACACTTTAAAACTTTATTCGCGTAAAATCTTAAATCTATCCATTTTGATAACATTCCACATCGTATTTTGCAACGTAGCCTTCTCCACATTGTTTATGTCAGAAACTGAAACTTATTTTACTCGAGACGTGGCTGCTGTGAATTTTGTCGCTCATATGTTTAATATGTCAAGAAACCTTAATTAAGTCATTCTTAAATTTCGGCCCATTGAAAATAAGCCTTGGGATGTCTAAATATTGCTCGTTTCACATATTTGACCCACATCCAATGTCTTTGTGACTCAGACAAACATCGTTACAGAAACTTCATCACGCCTGTAAAAGTCACGAGACGCCTTGACTCTATCATGTTAATTTTTGTCATAAAACAATTACTAATTTAAATGTAAACTATTAAACTTATCAAGTCTCTTAACCCTTAAAGCCACTTCTTATTAGCGTCCATAGAATGGACTACTCAGATTTTGAACACAAAATGTCACAAAACAGTGCAGAAGCCTTGGATATAGCTGGCCTTCCTTTGAACCAAATGATACTGAGGTCATCGGTAGGGAGATACTACTTATACAGAGGACATTAAACCTTAGATATGTTTTTCTGTTTCTGTTGAACTGTTCAAGGTGTGTGTTTAAAGCATTTATTGTCATTGTTAGACAAGCAAACAACGAAATTGAGGTAGCAACTCTTTTGTGCTTAAAAACATCAACAAATGGGCATAAAAAACACTGTTTCTGTTGAACTGCTTAAAAGCAGAAGTATGTACAGTTTTCCTGGGCATGCCCAGCAGCAATAGATGTATCAACATTTGAGTCAGTGTGGTAGTTTTGTTAAGATTAATGCCTTGAAAACCTCAAATGGGCATTTTTTGTGGACCTGGCCATAATTTTATCAACATTAGGGATCCATGATGTAATTGGTATAAAATTGGTATTGGCAAGAAATGCGCAATATTACTGATATGACACTGGTATTGGCAAACATTAGCCCCAAAATCTATTTTGGCAGTGCATATGGGGCATATACAGTGCTGTGAAAAAGTATTTGCCCCTTCCTGATTTCTTATTTTTTTGCATATTTGTCTCACTTAAACATTTCAGATCATCACACAGATTTGAATATTAGACACAGATAACCTGAGTAAATACAAAATGCAGTTTTTAAATGATTTTATTTGTTAAGGGAAAAAAGTTCTCCAAATCTTCATGACCCTATGTGAAAAAGTAATTGCTCCCCCCTTGTTAAATCTTGAGTTAACTGTGATTAACCACATTTTTTGAAAGCTGAGTTCAAATTTCACTGACCACACCTAGACCTGTTGAATTAAGAAATCACTTAAATAAAACCTGTCTGACAAAGTGAAGTAGGCTGCAAGATCTGGAAAAGAAACACATCATGCCATGATCCAAAGAAATTCAAAAACAAATGAGAAACAAAGTGTTCGAAATCTATCAGTCTGTTAAAAAGCCATTTCTAAGGCTTTAGGACTCCAGTGAACCACGGTCAGAGCCATTATCCACAAATGGAGAAAACTGGGAACAGTGGCGAACGTTCCCAGGAGTGGTCGGCCTACCAAAATTACACCAAGAGCACAACGACGACTCATCCTGGAGGTCAAACAGAACCCAGAACAACATCTAAAGAACTGCAGGCCTCACTGGCTTCAGTTAAGGTCAGTGTTCATGACTCAACAATAAGAAAGAGACTGAGCAAAAACGGCATCCATAGGAGAGTTTCAAGGCGAAAACTACTGCTGACCAAAAAGAACACAAAGGCTCACCTCATAGCCTTAAAACTAAGACAGATTAGATTAGGTCAGAAAAGATAGAACTTTATTTATCCCTTGGGACGACTCCTCCAGAAAAATTAAGGTTCCAGTAGCATTGAATTGTACAAAAGTATTAAAGAACACAGGATATCTAAGGTGGTGTTTACAGAACTCCGTTTTCGGCCGATTCCGAAGAGTTTTCATTGCGTTTTAGCCTCCGTTTACATGAGAATGGTGCCTCGAGTGCCTGAATCTGCAAACTTTTGAAACCAGGGTCCAAGGTGGAGAGTTTTCAAAACGCTCTGCCACCCGGTCCAATGTAAACACGGTTCAGCGTTTCAGGGGGAAACGCTTACGTCACTGCATGCACAGTACTCTTTCACATGAAGGCTGCGCGCGCATACCAGGAACAACAACAGCTTTGGCCGTCTCTCGAGTAACATGTGTGCTGCTTCCCATGCTCGGTTTGTTATCCAGACAAAACTATGCAGATAGATTTGTTGTCCCGACAGATTTGTTGTCCAGACAAGAGACTCCTGCGTTTTCGTGCGTCCACTCGCCATTGTTGTTTGTGGAAAATTTTCTTCTTCATAAGGGTGTTGTAACTGCACTGTTTCTCTGCAAGCCTACATCGCCATCTACTGGACTGGCATGCACGCTACAGCGTTTTCAGTCGTTCTTGAGTCTCCGTCTGAACGCAGACCGTTTTTCAAGACGCAAAGGAAAAACCTTTGCATTTGTGGTGAAAACGGAGTCCTGTAAACAGCCTCTAAAAGTAAGAAAGTAAAAACTATTAGCAGATATTATATGTATATATATATATATATGTATGTATTTATATGTATGTATATGTATATATACATATATGTGTGTGTGTGTGTGTATATGTGTATATATGTACATGTGTATATATATTTATATGTATATATATATGTATGTGTGTATATATGTGTGTGTGTATATATGTGCATATATACACACACACACATACATATATATATATACGTATACACATATACATACATAAATACATACATAAATATATATATGCATATATATATATGACATATTATACCACAACTTTTTAAGTTGCACACAAAAGTATTTTTCTCAATTTAAGATCAGGATGCAAAAATGAGTACACCTCTAACAAAGGGGTGGGAGCAAAGCTAAATTTTAGTTATCATACTACCCTTGTTTTTCTTATGAAAAAAAAAATGTAATGTTAAACTCAGAACTTTGTAAATTGTTCTTTTGTTCATTTAGATATATATATATATATATGTATTTATTTATATATATACATAGAGACTGAAGCACTCTACATTGTTATAATGACATTAAATGTAAAAGCAAACTGCTTAATCACTTGACATGATTGCTCTTTAATTGGTCGTGTTTTTTTTTGGTTGCTTTAACTTGACATTATTGTTACACCATATTAGTGCATTAATAATTTAAAACTAAATGTAATTTAATCATAAATATTTATTTGACATAACCAGGTGAGATGGGGTTCAGAGGGTCTTCCCCTGAAATTTTTTTCAGCTTAAAACATTTCTTTCCTGCATTTTGATCACTCGTTATGCCCAATTTATAATTAACACGAGGTAGTCTGGTGACCTTTGGGGTGCTTTTTGAAATCTCATCAGTGTTTTTGAAGCTTATCTCACTTAAATAATTAATCAAGTTTTAGTTTCATGCCAGTCTTGAATCTTTTCAAAAATATGTCAGATGAACATGTAACTCACACACAACTGAGTTTGTAGTTACTGAATGAAGGTGTGTGTGTATGCGTGGGGGACTGAAGGCTATCACATCACAGCAGACATGGTAATTAAAAAAACATCCACCTGATATCTTTGCGTAAAAATCCCTCCACTTCAAAAACCAGGTCACAATTGACGAAGCTTTATCGCCTCCATTTTATAATGTTTGACTCTTTATCCCTTCACAGCAGCAGCTGATGTTTTAAAAGTAAGAGTTCATCAGAACACAAGCTGGATAAAATGTTTAAAAGAAGAACACAGGTGAGCTCATCGTTAAAGATGCAGCAGTGTCCTGTTCTACTTACGAGCAGCTGCAGGTCACACATGACGCACGTCAAAGTTGACAAGATGTAGAAAACGAAGAAATAATAATTTAATGGAAAAAATGCACAGTTTTTGCAGAAAGTGCTTGAATACGCAGAGATAACATCAATAAATCAGTTTAATGCAGGACCAAGAACCATTTTTTTTTGCTTTTCTGTCCTCTGAGTCCAGAGAGCCACTGATGAGGGTGAAAGAGACACATGCAGCTCCAGAGCCACAGATTGCACAGGCAGGGGTTCGGTCTCTTGGACAAGCTCGCACCAGTCCAGCATCAGGGTCTGCTGTGCCTTTTTTGAGGTCTGAGACATCCTGGTAGCCACAGGCTAAAGTGAAAGATAAAATTTAGAAATTATCTCACAGTGTAAAACAAAATATATCCCTGATTCCTTCACATTCAGAAAGGGAAAAACATTTTCAGCCTATACACCTAACCTGTGGAGATGAGCTGGGAAACTGAAAACTGAAGGAACATCTCCATCTCTTACTCTGACTGTCTGAGCTGTCCTGTCAAAATCCTACAGTCTGAAGTGCTCACTGCAGAGCATGGATGACGAACTAGCAGAAAACTCCTTCCACCCTCCCATCTGACAGCTGTTTCCCACTGCTTTCTCTGCTCTTTATTTATGGGAAACCTAAATAGTATGTGAAAAGTTAGCCAAGCAACTAACAACAATCAGAGTAGTTAGTTAAATAGGAAAGACTTCTTTGTTGTTTGGAGGCTGGTCAGCAATTTCTGTTCGTTAAGTTATTTTATAATGGCCAAAAACAATCAAAAGTATTTTTTAAGTCTTACCTGGGAAAGGTAATCCCATGAAATCGGTTTGGACTGCACGGAGCACATGAATGAAGCATCTTCTCCGTTTGCTCTTGCCACATCCAATATGGTTGGTGACGTCGATGTATGCTTCAGGGCTCAATGGGGAGTCTACGTATATGATGTCTGTGGATGGAACCATGAATTCTTCTGTCTACCAGAAAATCCTGAAGGAGAATGTTCGGCCATCAGTTCATGACCTCAAGTTCAAGTGCACTTGGGTTATGCAACAGGACAACGACCAGAAACACACTTGCAAGTCCACCTCTGAATGGCTTAAAAAAAACAAAATTAAGGTTCTGGAGTGGCCGAGTCAAAGTCTGGACTTAAATCTAATTGAGATGCTGTGGTGTGACCTTTAATGGGCAGTTGATGCTCGGAAACCCTCCAATGTGGCTGGGTTAAGACAATTCTGCGCAGAAGAGTGGGCCAAAATTCCTCCACAGCGATGTGAAAGACTCATTGCCAGTTTTTGCAAACGCTTGATTGCAGTTATTGCTGCCAAGGGTGGCAAAACCAGTAATTAGGTTCAGGGGGCAATTTCTTTTTCACATAGGGTTATGTAGGTTTGGAGAGCTTTTTTCCCCCTAATAAATGAAATTATCATTTAAAAACTGCATTTTGTATTTACTCAGGGTATTTGTGTCTAATATTAAAATTTGTGTGATGATCTCAAACATTTAAGTGTGACAAATATGCAACAACACTAAGAAATCAGAGAGGGTGCAGATACTTTTTCACAGCACTATACACCACAGTCCATGCTGGTGCGGACTCTACCCTCAGCCCCAGGCTGTTCCACTGCCTTGTCTTGCCTTGTCCGTGTTCGTGCACGCTCAGCTTTCAAAACATGTAGATCCTCCTCTGTATATTCTGGTTCAAATAGGAAAGGTTTTGAATCCATGTCAGTCAGAAATCGTCCTCTGTCATAAAGTCGGCCATAGTCCTTAGTCGCAATCTTCTTCTACTTGTAAACAGAGTCTTTGGTTTGTTGACATCCTGAAGTACTCCCGCGGTGGTTTTGCGCATGCGCCCTGCGGCTTAGTTTCATAAGTATTTCTTTCAAAAATTGAAAAAAATGCTAATATTAGTCTAAAAATAGATAACATAACATCAGTAAAAAATACAACAAGCACATAGGACCGTCTAGAGTTTATCTGATGTCTGTAGACAGAGGCAGGCTAAAGCACAAGTCCATCTCTTCTTTGTTACTGGACGCACAGTCAAAGGAATGGTGTCTACCTGCTTGTCATGGACTTGGGAGTGAGGCAAGACACGAAAACAACAAAAATGCTGGAATGTTCCTTTAAGAGACTCATGAGAAAAGGGGGAGGGTTTGTTTTTGCCAGCCTAAATGTGTGTTGTGTGCTTATATATATATATCAACAGTTTCACCATGTTACATACAGTATTCATTCTAGATTCGACAGTACTGATATAACAATTCAGTTTTTAGTGATATTACAAGGCCTGTAATAGGGCCTTGTAGAGGTGATACATTTTAATAGGAAGACAAGTATTTTTGACTATTTCATTGCTATAGTTCATTTGTAATTCTAAAACGGAATAATCTTCCTGTAAAAATAAGGATTAAAACTAGAATTTTAGGCATTTGCATAATGCACATGTATGGGTAGTAGGCTTGTCACGATACCAGAAATTTAGCAGTCGATACCAATACCACTTAAATTCTATGATACTCGATACCACTCGATACCACGGTAAAAATAAAAAAATCCCCTGTAGTTCAACATACACTCCTTTATTTGAACAAAGTGAACAACAAACAATATTATGCTTAAATGGAACATGTAAACTAAAACTGTACATGACCACACACTTGGGACACTCTCTGCTGTTTCTTCTGTGGACTCTCTCCTTTCCATCCCTCTCTTTTCTCTTCCTTCATGATTTTATAAGCCACGCAGCAGCGGAGGCAGCAGGCGCGTTGCGCCACAGAAATGACCGTCCGTGTCAAACACCGTGCGCTGTATAGTAGTCCTGATATATATTTTATATATATATTTATATATTAAACGAGGCTTCGAGGCACACAATTTGCCCCGAGGATATTTTGTAATCGGATTATTCGGATTATCCGAGGAATCTTTTCAGCCCTAAACGTCACGTAACTATTATGCGGGACAGACGAGGCTGGACATAACGCTAATGTTACTTTGCCAGGCAGCTCATTTACTATGGGCTGGGCTTATCTCATCATTGTACGTAATTAGATATGAGCAACAATGATAACACGTGAATTCAAATGCACTCACCTTGAATTCTCTGTACAAGTCTGGATACTTGTCTTTTAAATGTTTCGCAAAGTTGGACGTGTTGCTCCCCTTCGCCGTGCTGCGGTGATGGCATTTTTTGCAGCCGGGTTTTTCAGGATCAATAACCAATCCGTCCTTGTCAGCCTCGAATCCAAAATACTTCCAGACACGACTTCTGGCGGGGTTTTTTTTCAAGTAATTGAGGGGCGCAGCTGTTGTTGACGGGCCAGGTGCGTGTGCCTCCGCCATGTCGCGTGTTGTTGTTCTTAGCAGGGTAGTCAGTCACGTGATCAGCACCGTGTGAGGGTTGCCAGATAATCGCTCATTTACAGCCAAAAAACAACGCTAAAGAAGCGGCCAGATCTGGCTCCTCGGTACCAACGGTACTTTTGGTATTCTAGAAAAGTCAGTACCGTCACATTTTCAGAATCTTAGTACCGACTTGGTACCGAAGTATCGGTTCTCGTGACAAGCCTTTTAGGTACCTGACATTTGGTTTTTAAAGTACCTTTATTTTTCCTTGTACTATGATCAATTTCAAGTATTAATTAACGCCTTGTCTGCACTTAAAATCAAGATTCTGTTTTTTTTTTTATCTTTATGTATATTTATTTTTTAAAATCTTTTTTCATTAGATAAAGGGGTTGGATATGTGTTTTCAAAGTTTGGATCCTGAATGGCTTCATAATTGTGTGCAGTTCATATTTTAGATACATTAAACATGATGCACAAAAATACACTCAATCGTCCAAGCAGACACCTAACAGCATGCCTCTTACTTTTATCATCAGTACGTTTCTAATGCTTCTATAGCTCTATGTATGTTATAGGTAAAGCAAGGGGAGACTGGCTTTTTTCTGTGTGAGTTAAAGGTATGTCCTTTGTTTACACCAAAAATATGCAGTTGTGATTGGCAAATACAGCTGGAATGACCTCCATGGTGTTTTTATGTCTCAACTACTGTCATACAGCCAAGAGGGGGCTAGATATTCGCTTTGTCAGGTGGGCATGTAATGAGTATTTTGGAAAAAAAACTGTTTCCCATTGATCAGTGTTTTCCAACTGTCTGTTGAGGCACCCTTAAAAAATTAAAAAAACTTCAAGTCACTCCAGGCAAAATGTACTCATAATAAAAGGAACATTCTACATTACTGTGTCAACCAACTTACACACACCAAATACTGTTGGACTTTTATTATGCAACAATTCATGAATGTAAATGACCATTAATCAGAAACCTGAGCCTGGGACAATACACACAGCCCTATATTACTGTAACCAAATGGTAGCTAGCCTCCAGGGCTTGTCCTCATTTTTTTGGAAATTTCGTAAGTGCTTGCATGGACTTGAACCAATAAAATAATAATTTTGTCTTCCGTCACTGCTGGAGTACATCACTGGATGATACAGTTGATAGCTCAGATTCAGAGTTATGATTATGAAAGTGCCAGCTCGTTTTACAGTAGCTGCTTAGGGTGGAGGACATGTTTTAAAGTGAAAGACCACTCTGTAAGACAAAGAAAAACCACAGCATAGCTGTAATTTTGACTTTATAAGAGACACATTGTTTATGGTGTGTGAATGTAATGTTCACAGTTCCTTCTCCTTAAATACTTGTGCAGTACTGACATAATCAAATCCTAAAGCGTATCTAAACAATTAAAAAAAAGTTTCCTTTACACAAGTTTGTTGATATGTAGCTAATTGAGGATAGAGTGGAGATAGCAGATATCAGTTACGCTGTAACATACAGAGGACTCGAAACACGATCATTGTCAGAAAGAAACAGCAAGATAAATGTTTTGTTTCATCTTGTGTGAGCAGCAATCTACTCACTCTGTACAGTGCTGTATTTGATGTAAGCGCTCTTGTCTGCTCACCAAGATGGGGTCACCTCTCAAATTAACAACATCTTTGGCTTGTTAGCTCCAACTTGGGCCTTGGTTCAGAAAACTTCGTCTCAGTTATGCCTCCCAACACGATGGAGATGGATTTAAGGATGTTTAACTCTGTTATTGTCAATGTAGAGGAAGAAATTATCCAAGCGAAACAAAGGTTTAGTATGCGACATCATAATGGGGGCTGCCGCTGCTTTGCGTCGTTGTTTTCCTGACACCCTGTGGTCACTGTTTGATGACGCTGTTCTAGCAAAGATGAATGGGAAGACAAGTACTCTGCACTTGACAGAAAAAATAGCTCTAGATAACAATTTAATGTCTGCATTTTACACTGAAAATATGGGCTGCTGAATGCAACAACTATTCCACGATAAAATCTGCCATTGACCATTTATGTCGTTGACCTTTGTCAACTTCATCGGCTAGCAGTTGCATCCCTAATGGTCAAAATATATACAACATTTTGGGCATTTTTTTTTTTTACAAAGAAGCTTGGGGCTATTGAGAAGAAAATTATTTATAAATTTATAAAAAAAAATTTAAACAATTTATTTTCCTTTAAGTATAACAACCTTTTCCAAAAACATCCTTGATGTAGTAGATAATATAAAATAAAAATAAAAATTAATAACTCTCAAATCTAAGTACTTTTAAATCCAGTCCAACAGCTGTTAGATTTTTAATACAGGAAAACCCAAAAAGATTGACCTCAAAACAAGTGTAACTATTACATTTTTTTTACTTTTGTTTTATTTGTCTGATTGTTATTTTGATTCTTTATGCTGATGTACTTTAGTATATGTCCACAATTGGTATCATAAAATAATGGTACTGGTAACAGGATCCAATGACACTCAATAGCTGGGATGATGAGCTCTATGTGAATTGATTTTCAGATTTGGCAAATGCCAAACCATTTCTGTCCCTACTCCCTACATGGATTAAGAGACCCATGCCCCCAGTATTGTAAGTGTGGCTGCATATTGCTGCCTCTATTCTCAAAGTAGAAGTTTGAAACCCTGGCTCAATTTTAGCTTCACATTGTTAGAGTTTTCTCAACCTTGCATGCTGAATGACAGGTATAAAGCCTGGAGAACTAATATGGAGAGAAAAAGGCAACAGTGGCTGGAAGCTGCTTGCACTCCAAAATGAAAATACCACAGCTTATGCTTGTGTATCGCAAACTGAATTATGGGTGTTGTACCAATTACTTCAGTATTAACTGAGAATTGTTATCCCTATGATCCAAATGTTGGTAAATAAATATACTTTTGTAATCATTAACTCATGATTGGAAACGCACCAGAGGTGAAAAAAATAATAAACAGTGCCAGGTACTAGTAATGTTTCCTAATTGTAAACCAGAACAACTGAATTGGGTAGAGTTGTGTTGTGTTGCCTATACTTATTGGAAAAGACCCAAAAAATTACTACCCCACTCCTACAGTTCCAAATACAATATGAAATGTGCCTAATTTTGTATGGCTGCAAATGTCTTGAGAATTGTGTTTATATTGCATGACTGTACATGTATTTCAAATTTAGTGTAATTTTGTGTGGCTGTACATGAATTCAGAGTTGACAGCGTGCCATCCAGCCAGGACAAAGTGAAGTCCAGAGAGCTTGATTCAGCAGTGCTGTATGACCCGTCGCCTTCTAGCAGCCCTGACCAGCCTGTTGTGCCCAGCGATGCCCACACCCCTGATGATGCACACCAGGAAGAGGGTGAGGCCCCAACTAGCACAGTTTTTTCATCAGCATAACTTGTATTAAAACAACAGATTCACCAGTCTTGATGAAAGAATAAGAGGCACATAAAGTTTTTTTTAGCCTTACAGGACGCATAAATCTATGGTCAGAGACGAGGAGAGTCTGAGTTCAGCTTTTCCTTCATTTTACTTCTGACAATGGGATGGGTGATATGGCCTCAAAGTTAGCAAGGTTTTCATGGCCTTTTACAATTACGTTATTTATCACAATATGTAATAAAATATCTGAATCATTAGCCCAATTCACAGTGCCTTTATGAAAAAGCACCACTTCTAGGCTCTGTTATATTTACATCTAGAGACATTCACAGTAATTCCGCGAGGCCGTAATATGTGTCAGTTTACGCTGCAATACTGCTTGGATGCATGCAACAAGGCACGGTTCCCCACATACACACAAAGCCAGATATGCCCCCTCACTCATGCTCTTTCCTGCATGCCTCCCTCTCTCCAACATCTTGTTCTGTTACTGCCTCTGGACACCAAGCAAAGGGAAGGTCAACTCCCCATTCCATCTCAGGGGCGTAAATACTATGCCTTGAAACGGTAGTATGAATCAGGCTACTTGTTGATGATTACAGCTTGCAGGCAGCAGCATTTCAAAGTACAAGCAGAAGAAGGGAATTTTCCATTCTCATTTTCATTTTTTCTATAATTTACTGTCATTGATAACAGACTTGACAGTTTTAAGTGTGGAGTATGGCTGAATGACATTGGAAAAGACGAATATTGTCATATTTTTTCTTGTGTGATAATTTTTTTGTTGTTTGTTTTTTTTTTTTTCAGATAAGTGAAACTACCATTGTGTTACAATTTCTTTTTGTGCTTCAATATAGTTTTTTTAATCCAAAAATACGTATTTTTTCTATTTTGGGTCTTAATTAACTTTGTTTTCTGAATCCTATCTTTCATACTTGGAGTCAGCTAGTGGCTTAAAGCCCTGAAGCCCTGAATGTTTTATCGGAAGGCCTGTTATTAACAAAATTGTAACTCTGTGTCTGGTATGTATCGGATCTGACTTCAGATTTTTCAGCTAAATAGACAAGTCACTTTTTAAAAGTATTATGTGTCAGGAGATCAAATGTTCTGCAAATTTTGTCAACATACTGTTGACTGGACACGTAAAGATACATGTAAGGACCACCTGAAGGGTGAGTGATTATATTTCATTACTTTATACATTGTCTCTGGGTTAAATTTGCGTAAAATACTAAAAAACAAATTCTCAAAAAGTTAAAACAGAAAAAATGGAATATGGGAAAAATTAAACGGAATTTGGAAAAAAATAGCACAGATTTTTATAGGGCAGATTTTTATGGAAATTGCAGGATGCACTTGGAGGGGACCCTTTAAGCCCTGAGGCTTCCCCTACTAAAACAGAAGTTGAGATGATACTTCACAGATGGAAGTCAGTTTTGTTATGTGTGGTGTTTAAGTTCATACCAGTTCATAAGCAAATGTTTGTTGGTTCAGGTCATCATGAAGGATACAGTTGTTTAGATAAAGCTAAAACATAATTCATGATTGTAACACAGCACAGAGAACATACAATTATCAGCCTTAATGTGAATGGGTTACATAATCCTATAAAAAGAAGCAAGGTCATAGCTAAAATGAAGCGAGAAAGACCGGATATAATTTTTTTGCAGGAAACACATCTCTCTTATATTGAACACAAAAAATTTGAAAAATTGGGATTTACAAACACCTTTTATTCTTCTTTGGAAGGAGGGAGAAAAAGAGGAGTTGTAATTCTGATATCCAATAGAGTAAACTTTCAGTTCTTGTCACAAATTTCAGACCAAGAAGGACGGTATGTACTGGTTAAATGTTTAATTGATCATAAAGAAGTAACTCTCTTGAATGTTTACAGACCCCCTGGCAATGATAAGCAACTGATCAAGAAGATTTTCAATTTGATATCTGAGGAGGCATCAGGTGTATTAATATGTGGAGGAGATTGGAATGTGTGTTTGAATCCTCTCTTAGACTCCACAAATAGAACCAAAAAGACGCAGCCAGAAGCCTTGCTTGTTAAAAAGATGTTGAAAGAAATAGGCATGTTTGATATATGGAGAGACTCAAACCCGCATGATAAATGTTTTACCTTCTTCTCCTCCCCACAAGGTGTACATTCGAGAATTGATTATTTTTTTACATTTAAAACAGACAGATGCAAAATTATAAAATGTGATATTGGTGTAAAAGATATTTCTGACCACGCAGGTGTGTATCTTACATTGAAATTAAACCACAAACCAAAAGAGACCTTATGGAGACTCAATACAGGCCTTCTTAATGACACAAAACTCCAAAATTTTATAAAAAACGAATGGAAGAAGTACAAGATTAACAATGATAATGGTGCAGTGTCTCCTAGTACTCTGTGGGACGCTCCAAAGGCTGTCATCAGAGGCAAACTTATTATGTGGTCAGCTCAAAGGAAAAAGGAGAGATAGAAAGAAATTAGGGATTTGACTGAAAGACTTAGATCTCTGGAGGGCGAACATATGAAACTAAATGATCCTAACACCTTAAACCAAATACAAGAAACAAAACAAATATTGAACAATATTTATGAAAAAGAGATTGAGAAGAAAGCTAAATTTATTAAACAGAGTTATTACGAAAATGGTCCTAAATCAAAAAAATTACTGGCATGGAGAATCCGAAAACAGCAGGCTGAAAGATTGATAATAAAAGTGAAGGACCCTGACACTAATAAGTTATGTCATGAAGTGGATGACATACAAAATGCCTTTGAAAAATATTATACAAGGCTGTATGCTCAACCACAGGCAGCTGAATTAACACAGGTTCATAACTTCATAACACCTTTAGATCTGCCATCAGTTGGAACTGAGCAAAACAAAATTTTAACCGAAGAGATAACAGAAAAAGAAATTAATAGCGCCATATCCAGATTGAAAACTAACAAAATGCCAGGTGCAGATGGTTACCCATCAGAATGGTATAAATCTTTCAGACATATTTTAGTACCAACACTTAAAGATTGTTTTAACTATATCCTAAAGGGTGGAGAGACCCCGTTGTCCTGGAAACAAGCCATTATTTCTGTAATCCCCAAGCCAGGTTAAGATAAAACGGAATGCAATTTGTATAGACCCATTTCTGTTTGAAACATAGATTATAGATTATTTGCAACAATACTAACTAAGAGAATGGTAAGTATCATCCCTGATCTAATAGATACCAATCAGACCGGCTTTGTGAAGAATAGGCAAACCCAGGACAACGTGAGGCGTGCTCTCCACATCATCGATCACATGGATAATAATGAGAATGAATCTGTTGTCGTAAGTCTCAATGCCGAAAAGGCCTTCGACTCAGTTCGATGGGAGTATCTTTATGTCGTTCTCCAGAGATTTGGCTTTAATAATCAAGTAGTGAATTGTTTAAAAGTCCTACCGCTAGAATCAAGATAAATGGCAATTTGTCCTAAGAAGTTTTTCTCCAAAGAGGATGTCGACAAGGATGTCCTCTTAGTCCCACTTTATTCGCTTTATTTTTAGAGCCATTGGCCCAGGCTTTTTTCTTTTAGATCATCCTGTGTGGTCCTCTGATCTGAATCCTTTTGAGATCATCTGGGGATGGGGGGCAAGGGAAAGTTACAAAAATGGACATCAGTTCCAGGTAGTGGATGCCCTTTGTGAGGCTATCTTTATCACTTAGAGCAAAAGCTCCAGCTAGCCTCAAGCATGCCTAAATTAATTTTTGAAGTGATCAACAAGAACGGAGGAGCTACTCATTACTGAGTCCTTTTTGGACACACTTATTTCTGATTTGAGGGCATTTTTTAGAAGGAGACATGCTTGCAGAGTGATAGGATTGAGAGCTGAACATGAGAGTAATTTAACGGCGGTTTATCAGTATTTTCTGGGTAAATAATGTAAAATAGTAAACACAACAGCATTAATATCATTCTGGAGTGTTTTTCGTTCTTTTGCCATATTTTCTCTGTTTTGCCGTATTTCTGTCATATTTTCCGCGTGCTTTATCGTCGTCTTTTTTGGCATTTATAGTCTTTTCCTTATAGTTCGTGTTTTAAATAGCAATTTTAGAAATATTGGAGGAAGAAATGTCGAGATCTCTGTCTTCAGCTTGACAGGAACTGCTTCAGGGACTACCATCGGTTAAAAAAAAAAAAAACACGCCTAGACATGGTCTAATGTAACAGGTTGTAACATGGACACTAAATCCTGTAGTCAACAAAAATTTTAGAGTTTATGTAAAATAGGTGAACTTTATTTTTGGTAATCTCAGAAAATTTCTACATGTTCATTTACAATTGTTTATGAAGAGAATCCTGTTGAAAATTCAAAGCCATTTGTATTCTTTTCTTGTAATTACACATTGTTTTAAGCATTTATAACATAGTGACAAATCTTGCAAGAATTGTTTACTTGTATTTCTCGTGAAAAAATGGTGAAAAAATGTATTAAAAGGACAATTCCTGACACATTTATTGACAAAAAGACCAGGTGGACATTTATAATTATAGTGTTAACTGTCACGTTTTTACTTTTGTACTCTATATGCACAAATAAGTTATTACTTTGCAAATTTTTTTTTTCAGATGTTTGCTCAAAAATATGAGGTGTCATACCACATATGTTCACATTGACATCAAAATAAAAAAAAAAGTCAAACATTGTCAACAGGTACTGTAATTATTTGTGTATTTCTACTTCATACTGAATCGATACTGAATCGAATCGCCACCCAAAGAATCAAAATCGAATCGTGAGGTTCTTAACAATGCTCAGCCCTATCTCACAGTGTTAGATAATCCCTGTTAGACAGGAATGATTGTCCCTATCTGGTGCTTTCAATTACCACAGGGTTTTTTCTAAGCTTGTAGTAGTGTCCAGCATGCCCTATTGACTATATCTGGATCTGATCTGAGCGGCTATATATTTAATACAAGACTGTATGTGTTTTATGTGTTTTTAGTGACATAAAACAATCAGATGAGGAATCAGATGAACCAGCCTGGGGTTAGAACAAACAACAAAATCTAATGTATAGATAACAAAACACCACCTGACATTTGGCTAAGGGACCGAGACCTGGCATTCTGAGTAGTTTGATTCATGTTATGGCCAAATCAAGTGTATGCAGAATTAAGGCGCATACTCCATCCTCTTTGCACTCATTGTCTGGCTCTGTATGGCAATGTGTAGATGAACTATCTTAAATCACTGTGTGCCTCACACTTGTAGACAACACACGTGCTGTAAAGTAGGGACTTAAGTCTGATACTAACGTTACATGGGTTCCTTAAATCCTGGAAAAAGCAATTTAAGGTAGTCTATTTTGGTCTTTAGGAGGTATTACTTTGATAAATTAAGGCATTCCAGTCATTTATTGAATTTAATCCAAATAAACTACCGCTTTTAAGTTAATATGATTAAGATGATTAAATACAAAGTACAAAAATTTTGGATTCAAGACTAAAAGAATATGGTATGGTTAGCTGTCATGTATGATGATATTGCTGTGATTTACAAATAGTTAAAACTGTTGAAAATTTAGCTTTTAGGCAGATAAATCGCATGTGAAACTGGTAAGAACTAACTTTTAAAAAAAGAAAAAAAAAAGAAAAAAAAAAAAGCTGATACCATATTTTTGTTGCTTTGCCTACTGCTTGTTTACAGATGTGTGTTGTTAAAATCAACGGTACAACCTTAATCTTAGTTTATTTCATTGGTTCAAGCTTTCAGAATGCATGTCAGCTACTTGTACTGGCATCAGAGCTTGAACATTTTGCCTCACCTGTTTATAGGGAGTTTTGCAGTCTGCATAAACATCAAGGAAATTTATATTTTCTTAAGGAAATTAAAAGGAAAAAAATTTGGTCCATGTTTATGGAAGCACTTAAAAATGTTGTTTATAACTTAAATTTTAATTTATTTTATATAAATATGTTGTTTTACTTAATTTTTGTCTCATAGGTGGATATGAAGCTGGTCGAAGTTGCTGTGACAATACGTTTGGTTGGAAGTCGATGGGGCAAGAGTTGAGGCCAAATGATGTGACTACGGATTTGACTCCTTTTCAGCATGGCAACCGTGCTTTGACTTCAAAGGACATGAAGAAATTGCAGGGTAACCTGAACAAAGAACCAATTCTCTCTTCTTTTTTTTTCCTCTAGTTTTAAAGAAACAGAACATTATGTTTATACATTTATAAAACTTTAATTTACACTTATTTGTGCTAAAATGCTTTACCGGTAGTCCACAATCATTTGTTTCTCCCCATACATTTTTGATCTATATCAAGGCTTCGATCTAGTGGAAGTAAAACCTTGGTTAAGTTTGAACTGAGGGAAAAATATTGCATACTAAGAAGGGCCATCTCATTTTAAATTTTGCTTTAAATTCATTCTAACTAGCAAACTAACTTTTTTGGCAGTGAAACATACCACAGATTTACTTCTGTAAAAATTGATAAAAATTGTATGTTTGGGAGTGTGTATTTTTTTTCACCTCTGCTAAGTTTCATCTTTGATGTGCATCAATGTTGTTGCAGACAGAGGGATGGCTCACTCAGAAGAGTCGCGGCTGGCCAACCTCCTGCGCAGAGTCTCCAGAGAAGATGATCGTGACCGAAGGCTCGCTACCCTCAAACAGCTAAAAGAATTTATTAGCCATGGGGAGAGCAAAGTGGTGAGAGTTCATTTATTTCATCCTGATAGATTAACTTTATTTTGTCTATGCTATTGTCAGTTATTCAAACATTAGGTATCTACTCAATTTTCTAAATGTTATGTTGCACTTGAATTGCAGTATCCAAGCTTCAGGGTTAGGATGCAAGATTACAGCACTTTATTATAATTTAGCTTTTTTTAAGTGTGTTTGTAGGCCAATGAGATACTGATGTGTTGTCAGTGTAGCTCGTTCTAGCTGTTGTGAATCTCTCAGCTGCAAAGGTTTTGCATCTGGGCCTACTTGTACTGAGAACTGCATTTCCCCAATTTAAGGCTGGCTGGATGTGATTGGTTACAAGCTTGTCCGCATATTCAACCAACTGTCAGCCAATTAGGCTCACGCAGGTGCTACAAATGTTATGCCTGTGTGCAGTAACATTTTCTGGGGGTAAAAGCACTGAACAACTGTAGGACAAACAAAAACCAATTCCAGGCACCTGCAGGACTTCTGCACGCTAAAAGCTGGGACTCTGCTTGACTGTACTTAAGATGGCAGTGTGCTCCTTACATTTTAGTCACAAGATTGAGTGTTATGCTGGGATTGGATCATGTAATTTATAGAAAAATCCACTGATTTGAGACTCCAGCAACACAATTAGTAGGGAAATATAGGTTTAGGTCTTTATTTCATTCTGTAAGTATATAAAACATTTAATACAAACAAAGAAAAGTCTCAAACATGTGAATGAAAAGGAGCAGAATGAAGAAAATCTTAAAGAGTCTGCCCCTTTCTCACAAGATATTAATTAACTAAACACATAATACAAATAAACAAGAGCTGCAGGCCAACATGCCTTTTTACAATTTCATTTTTTTCTTATTATCAAAAACAACCAACAAACAAACAAAAAGGTCCACATGTTAATTCACATTTTTCCACAAAACAAACATAGCAAGACTTAGATTAACACATTTCCCTGTATTTACTCAACATACTGGCTTTGATGGGGGTTTTTTTGAAGATAAAATTTGATTCAGCCTCTTTGGTTTCTTTCTTCAGATTGTTCCATAAACTGATTCCTCTTACTGTAACGCAGCACTCCTTCAGTTTAGTTCTGAATCTTGGTTTTTTAAATATTTCAAATCCTTTTGAATTATAACAACTTTCTCTTTTTTCAAATCGGTTCTGGATGTTGATTGGTAAAATTTTCTTATGAGCTTTATACATAATCTGCAACATACTGAGATCTACTAACTAATTGAATTGCAACAACTGCAATATTAACAAATAATGGGTTCGAAGGATCTCTGTATTGACTTCTAGTAATAATTCTTATGGCTCTTTTTTGTAAATTGAAAAGTGGCTGGATGGAAGTTTTACATGCATTTCCCCACACTTCAACACAGTAGGTCAGATATGGAACAATCAATGAATTATACAAAAGGTACAAAGCCTCATCATCTAAATAATCCTTTACTTTGTGTAACATAGCAATCGTTTTTGCTATTTTCACTTTCATTACATTAATATGTGATTTCCAAGTCAAATTAGCATCAATAATAACTCAATAGTATATCAATAATAATTAAGAAAAATATTTTCCTCTGAATGTATGAGTTGATGCACCACAGTGATCTGTGGAGTCATTTTTAATTTTGTTTTTACATTTATGTTAAGAATTAGCTGTTTCATAGATAAAGGTAGACCCTCTAGGTTAGCCTATATTTAAGACCAATAAGTACGGTTTTTAATAAGGGTATCATTAAAGAAAAGGAAGAATTCATATAAACACATCATAAACACACAGAAAAGACATGCATCAAGACAAAAGTGGGTAGGTGAGGAGTCAAGTATGACAAAGCGGAATAAAAGTTTCGCAGAACTGCTTCTCATCAGACTTTTTGTCGGCTATCGATAAGAGAGAGTTGGCAACAGGAAAGATGCCGTCTTGAGCCATATTTTGATATTTGAATGTTTTTTCAGTATGATTTGACAACTTATTTTAACCGAGAAAAACTAAGGGAATTGACAGTCCCGTTTACTTTGGAAAGATGAAACGGGAAATTTCCATCAAAAGAGAAAATGCATAAACAGCACCAACAAGCATTGTAGCATGCAGAAATGAACATGAAGCAGTGTCACTGCAGTGTTTTAACTCCTTATCCAACAGCAGTGCAAGATGTCTCTTTGGAGTTCTGAGAGACCGGGTGGTGATTGTTTTTAAGCAGATGTTCTACACAGGGTTGTCAAAATTATCGATACTCCTAAAAGTATCGATACTCAAACGTCGTATCCTGATACGATACTAATTTGCCATGGTATTGATACCACAGTGTGCGCACCCGCAGCGCCTGCTGCGCGCACTCTGCTGGCAGCTCAGCAGGCAGACAGCGTCCAGCTGCATTACTAACTGCCTTAACCGGCGGCAGTGCCTCAGGAGATCAGCTTGCATCTCCCCAGCTACCAAACCAACTTCCAAGTATGTTTCGATAGAGAGTAGACCAGCCGTCCCCTGGTCCCAAGCCCAAGCTCTTAGGGACTGAGCTGCACTATAATGAGTTAGAAACATCCTTTAAATACAGTAAGATGTCATCTACATGAAGGTATATTTTACATGTTGTAACTTTTTTAGAAGTAGGTGAAATATGATCACTCAGTCTTTTTTTTCTTGAGCTAATGGCTCTAGTATAAACACAAAAAGGAGCAGCGAAAGTGGGCAACCTTGAAGTACAACATCCTAAAGAAAACAGAGAGAAAAGGGTATTGTTTGTTTGTAGAACAGCTGAAGGGTTTGTGTAAAGTGTTTTTCTCATTGATGTAAGTTTTCTACTAAATTCAAACTCAAGAACTGTCCAAAGATACTCCCAACTCACCCTGTTGAAAGCTTTTTGTGACTCTAAGCTAAAAACTGCAGCAGACTGCTCTTTGAATACGTAATATGAAGAAGCCATCTAATATGATCCAAAGCAAAGTCAAGCAAACTCGAGCAGTGGATGTACCCTTTTTTTAATATACATTTTTTTAGCAAAACTACAATCAAATCTAGATTGTACAGAGATAATGTAAGGATTTATCCAAACCTTATTTAAAGAGATCTGTTGTTTTTTTCTTTGCAAGAGTTTCTCTTATTAACTTTGGACATTTCACAATTGAGTGCTCTCATAGGTTGTTCAGTTTTAAGGAATAGCTGGAGTCAAGATCTTTTACTTGTGTACAATCCTTTGATTATTTCTGATAACACATTTCATCTCTTGCTGTACACCAGTGTTAAAGAAAATAAACCCCTTGAGCACAGAGAACTTAACTTTTGAAAGGGGCTGCACCTGTCAGAATTTAACCTCATCATGATTACAAAAAAAGCTCAAGATGCAAAGCCATGTCCTTTAAGATTTGTACACACCTCCTACTAATTGTTATGAGAACATCTGAAAACATTTTTCTTTCATTTTTCTTGAATCTATGTTTGTATACACACAGTATGGATCCAATAGGCTTTTCCTGGCATGATACACAGACCTACCAAATTTTAGAATTTTAAGTCAATCCTGTTGCAGGGGCTGCATATTAAAATTTTGTTGGGGGTTGCTGTTGAGCCATTTGCCATGCCTATGGTAAAAGCTTTTAAAAACGTGTCTTTATTGCACTAGGCTAATATCTATCAAAATTTGGGGACAAGCTCAACACAACATCATAACATCAAAGGACCTCTTTCACAATACATGTAATTTTGCCCACAGCCCGATTTTTTGGTTATTGTGTGGTATTTGTAGTACACCCAGAGACTCCCAAGAATATACCTTTAGAAAATCCAAAAGTCATCCAGGGCCTGTACTATAACCTATTTTATGATCATTGCCATAGGTGTGAGCCAGGGTGCACACTTTACCCCAAAACTTACTCAAACACAAATAATAAATCATCAAATTGGGTCAAATCACCTTCACTGAAGTCTGGTGCATCTTTTGAAATCAAATGTAAAGCTAAGTATTACAATTGAAAGAAGTTATTGAATTTTAACTGGAAAAAAATTAGTTTTTTTTATGATTTTTTCAACAAATTCAATTCTTTGGATATGTGTCTGACCAACTTACAGTTGCTGTACACCTAAAATACTTACAAATTATTTGGCCACATATATATTCTCAAAGTGGGAAAAAAATCAACAAATTCTGAGACCGGTAAAGTTGTTCAATTAACAAGTTGGGTTACTGTGGTAGAATCAGGATACTGTTCCATATCTTGTATATCAGGGAACCTTTAAAGATTTGTTCAGAATTCATCCTTTAAGTATGATTTCTTTTAGAATTTGAATGCTAGATTCAAAACAAACATTTCACATGAAATGTTATTCATTTTAATATTGAACAGCCACAAAGGGCCTGTATATTATGCCTTTGTGATGAGATAATAATGAGCCATTGATACAAGTAAAAACTGATGTAGTTTTGGATTGTTGTAATCAGATTGTATATATCTACAATGACAGCAATACATAAACATTACTTCTGTCAATTTCTGTTTCTAGTACTTATATATACATGTAATCTGTTTTATGGCCTTCGTGTCTTTTTGCATAGCAACGGCTTGGACAATTTTAATTTGTAGACTGAAACTATAGTGAGGGAAAGGGGATCTGAGAAATCCATAAGATGTATGATTGGCTGGTTATTTCATAGAATGGAGTCTTTGAATTTGCTTGTGTATGGTTGGAAGGGGTTTCTGATTTTGAAAATGTTTATAATATCCCAAATAATAGATTACAGATGCAACATGTGCACACATGCCAGAGGTTCTCTTTCCAGCAGGACAGAGACAATAATATGCCTTCACAGGATCATCTGATGCATTCTTGTCAAATTGAATCCAAACATTGTATTTTATTTGAGATCTGTGACGAGAATGAATCTGTCCCCTAATGAGATCAGCATCATGCTGGTAAACCCAAATCTCATAGTCACCATCATTTTTTTGATGCTCAGCAATGTAGCCAGGGGACTGTTTGATTTGGTATGTACCGCATGTTATGGTCTCAAGGTATTCCAGATCCACATGAGGGAACGAGATATCAGATGCTTCAAGCTTCTGCCATTCACTACGAGCGCTACGTGACATATTTGGGTCTTCTGCAACTCGTTTTGCCAAAACATTGTCTTTTTTTAAAAGTGAAAGCATACACTGAGCCATCTTAGTATCTCGTTCCTCTCGATCTGGACCTGAAACATATATTGGTCCTCTGAAGGCATTGAGACATGCAGTTACTATGCGCACTAATTTATTAAGTTATTGAATTTTAACTGGAAAAAATAGTTTTTTTATGATTTTTTCAACAAATTCAATTCTTTGGATATGTGTCTGACCAACTTACAGTTGCTGTACACCTAAAATACTTACAAATTATTTGGCCACATATATATTCCCAAAGTGGGAAAAAAATCATCAAATTCTGAGACCGGTAAAGTTGTTCAATTAACAGGTTGGGTTACTGTGGAAGAATCAGGATACTGTTCCATGTCTTGTATTATATCAAGGGTAATGTTTTATTTCATGCAATTTGCAGCAAATGAATGTTAACTTCAATTTAGTATTGTGCATTCAATTGAATTATATTTTTTTTCAAAATGTTTTTCATTTAAAACAGAAAAGGTATGCAGGGCCTGTAATTCCTCTTTTTTAAAATATCATCCAACGCAATGCTAATCAACACTGCAATACATGCTATATATTTCAAATGAATAAATGGGATAGTGGTGCATCTCCTTGTATGATAGAGTAGTACGTTCAAGCTGAGGCAATATGCTATTGTTGACCTTCACGCTTGTGGTCAAGACGAGTTTAGTCAGTTCTGCCATTCTGTAAAGAATTGTTGTCCAAGCAACATATGTCCCTAGCTAGCTAGTATCAATTTGTCATTTGAGTATAAACAACATATATTCTGCTGCAAGTGTTATATTCAGCAGATTTCTTTTTAAGTATAGCTGTTCATATACAGTGTCTTCTGTTACCACAATTTAGTGTGCACACATGTACATTTTATGAAAAAATTGTGCATCTAGTACAATACTAAGTGGTATCCATACCTATAACTATACCTTTTTGTTGTTAGTGTATTTTCCAGGTTTGTTTCCCTGAGAATACCAATATATATTTAAATCTTCCAGATAATTTATTTTCATATTGTTTGAAGTTAAAATGGACGAGGTTTGTATTATACCCGATTGCAAAACCAGGTTCAAAGATAAAGGGAAGAACTTAAAATCTGGAAGGAGTCTAGATTCTCCCAGTAACAACTGGTTAAAGCAGGCGCTTAGTAAAGAAGGATTGAATGTTGAGAGTGGAAGTAAGCTGTGTCTAAAATGCTACGAGATATCTTAGAAAAAGGCCACGCCCTGACTCAAAAGAAGACACTCACAGTGACAATGAATCCACAGGCATCTGTGATTCATTTGAGATTGAGGATAGCCCCACTAATCCTGGAACTAACCGATCTGTTATACCTCTTATCCAAATCAAAGATTTGAAGTATGCTTCCTCTTCACATCGTAAGTGTTCTTTGTGTTTAGAGTACAAGGACAACTGTATAAACATTCCTAAGTCTGTTCGTCACTCTCTTATCATTGAATGTTCACTTTGGTGCCCGCCTGATGCTCGTGTTTGTTCTTAACACCTCATCGGGAGTTTTCTACACCCTGACACAAAGATAAATATGCACAGTCGTATTCCTCTGGAAAGTAAACTGAATGAATCTATTTCTCCAGTTGTTATTAATGATTTGCTTGAAATTGTACATGAAGTATCCAAACATGAGACATCACCCAAACTGAAGTTTGAAACCTTGTCAGATTCTGACTGCCATGCATGGACTGGCTGGACATTGGTGCAATTTAAGAACATGTATGACATGTGTGAATCTGATCTTGTTTCAGGTTCAAGTGATAGTTCCAGAGCAATAGATTTGCTTCTTTACTTTTGGGCAAAACTGAAAACAAACCTTTCATGGAATCAAATGACCATGCTTACTAATCTTTCCCAAGCTACACTGTCAAGATATTTTCATACAATTGCAGATATTTTGAACACAATAGTTGTTCCCAAATACCTTGGCACAAATCATATTTCACGCCACGATGCCATAACTCACAACACTGTCTTTACTAAAGCTTTTTATGGTGACCAGATCACTCTTATCTTAGATGGTACATATATCTACCTCAACAAATGCAGTGATCATCAGTTTCAAAGGGCATCTTACGGAGGACAGAAAAAACGAAATTACCTAAAATTCATGTCAGTTGTACTGCCTGATGGATATGTTTTAGACACTATTGGCCCCTACCATGGTAACGTAAATGATGCAACAATAACTCGGCTCATCATGGAAAAAATTGAAATATTGAAATCTTGGTTAGAAGCAAATGACAATATGATTGTAGATCGCGGTTTCAGGGTTGCCTTAGATCTTCTTGCTAAGTTGGGGTATGATGCTAGAATGCCGTCATTTTTACCAACTGGTAAATCCCAATTGGATTCCTCAACAGCCAATAGTGATCGTTGCTGTACCAAAACAAGATGGATAGTAGAGTCCTACCACGGGCGTTTAAAGAAGTGGATGTTGTTTAAGGAACAACTTACCTCAAATTATTTCATTGAGGTCATTGGCAAATTAGTGCGCATAGTAACTGCATGTCTCAATGCCTTCAGAGGACCAATATATGTTTCAGATCCAGATCGAGAGGAACGAGATACTAAGATGGCTCAGTGTATGCTTTCACTTTTAAAAAAAGACAATGTTTTGGCAAAACGAGTTGCAGAAGACCCAAATATGTCACGTAGCGCTCGTAGTGAATGGCAGAAGCTTGAAGCATCTGATATCTCGTTCCCTCATGTGGATCTGGAATACCTTGAGACCATAACATGCGGTACATACCAAATCAAACAGTCCCCTGGCTACATTGCTGAGCATCAAAAAAATGATGGTGACTATGAGATTTGGGTTTACCAGCATGATGCTGATCTCATTAGGGGACAGATTCATTCTCGTCACAGATCTCAAATAAAATACAATGTTTGGATTCAATTTGACAAGAATGCATCAGATAATCCTGTGAAGGCATATTATTGTCTCTGTCCTGCTGGAAAGAGAACCTCTGGCATGTGTGCACATGTTGCATCTGTAATCTATTATTTGGGATATTATAAACATTTTCAAAATCAGAAACCCTTCCAACCATACACAAGCAAATTCAAAGACTCCATTCTATGAAATAACCAGCCAATCATACATCTTATGGATTTCTCAGATCCCCTTTCCCTCACTATAGTTTCAGTCTACAAATTAAAATTGTCCAAGCCGTTGCTATGCAAAAAGACACGAAGGCCATAAAACAGATTACATGTATATATAAGTACTAGAAACAGAAATTGACAGAAGTAATGTTTATGTATTGCTGTCATTGTAGATATATACAATCTGATTACAACAATCCAAAACTACATCAGTTTTTACTTGTATCAATGGCTCATTATTATCTCATCACAAAGGCATAATATACAGGCCCTTTGTGGCTGTTCAATATTAAAATGAATAACATTTCATGTGAAATGTTTGTTTTGAATCTAGCATTCAAATTCTAAAAGAAATCATACTTAAAGGATGAATTCTGAACAAATCTTTAAAGGTTCCCTGATATACAAGATATGGAACAGTATCCTGATTCTACCACAGTAACCCAACTTGTTAATTGAACAACTTTACCGGTCTCAGAATTTGTTGATTTTTTTCCCACTTTGAGAATATATATGTGGCCAAATAATTTGTAAGTATTTTAGGTGTACAGCAACTGTAAGTTGGTCAGACACATATCCAAAGAATTGAATTTGTTGAAAAAATCATAAAAAAAACTAATTTTTTTCCAGTTAAAATTCAATAACTTCTTTCAATTGTAATACTTAGCTTTACATTTGATTTCAAAAGATGCACCAGACTTCAGTGAAGGTGATTTGACCCAATTTGATGATTTATTATTTGTGTTTGAGTAAGTTTTGGGGTAAAGTGTGCACCCTGGCTCACACCTATGGCAATGATCATAAAATAGGTCATAGTACAGGCCCTGGATGACTTTTGGATTTTCTAAAGGTATATTCTTGGGAGTCTCTGGGTGTACTACAAATACCACACAATAACCAAAAAATCGGGCTGTGGGCAAAATTACATGTATTGTGAAAGAGGTCCTTTTCAGTTTCTAAAAATTCAGGAGTGGCTTTACGTTTAAAAAAATCTGAAATTAGTTTTCCTCCAAAGGTGAATGAATCAGACAGATTGCACTTTTTAGGGTTTGTTGAATTGTTTTTGAATGTTCAGATAATCATAAGTCAGCTGTTTATTGCTGGATCTCAGAACAATTTCTGGTGCTAATGAACTTGATCAATCTCAATACCTGTGAAACAAAGATGTTCAAATAACTTGCAGCGCCACCTGCTGGCAACTGAAAATACCAAATTTTGCACATTTGCCACTAAATCCAAGACTCTTCCACACATCTCAGTCAAACTTGCTCCGTTACATCAAAACAAGTGAACCAAAAAAAAATCTAGAACATTTTGCGGCTACGTACAGTACTTTGACGGTGGCAATTTTTTGTTTGACACAAAACATAAAAATATTTTATATTTTTTATATATATTTTTTATATTTTTTATGTGAAAAACTTACTAGCGAAATTTAGAAAAATTAGAAGATTTGATTTGTATGGCTTTCATTGGTGAACACATCCAAATGTCTCAGTGGTGCTGCCTTTTACGTAAAAACAAAAGCCCCTGCAGTATGTTCATTGCAAGATTGTGAAATTCAGTTGTTATGTTACATGTTGAGACCTACAATAAAGCCTTTTGGACCCATGTTGTCCACTCAAGAGGAAGTGGTCCATTTAGAATTTTTCATAAAAATTGGGAAAAATGCTTGGCTGCTTTTAAACTAACTTGTCCTAGGACTTTTAAATGCTTGACTTCAATTTGGTGTAGAGTAATAAGAAACTAACCTGACATGCTAGGTGGATCGTTCAATATACACTGCCTGGCCAAAAAAAAGTCACCATCAAAAAAAAAGGTCATACACTCTAATATTTTGTTGGACCGCCTTTAGCTTTGATTACGGCACGCATTCGCTGTGGCATTGTTTCGATAAGCTTCTGCAATGTCACAAGATTTATTTCCATCCAGTGTTGCATTAATTTTTCACCAAGATCTTGCATTGATGATGGTAGAGTCTGACCGCTGTGCAAAGCCTTCTCCAGCACATCCCAAAGATTCTCAATGGGGTTAAGGTCTGGACTCTGTGGTGGCCAATCCATGTGTGAAAATGATGTCTCATGGTCCCTGAACCAGTCTTTCACAATTTGAGCACGATGAATCCTGGCATTGTCATCTTGGAATATGCCCGTGCCATCAGGGAAGAAAAAATCCACTGATGGAATAACCTGGTCATTCAGTATATTCAGGTAGTCAGCTGACCTCATTCTTTGAGCACATACTGTTGCTGAACCTAGACCTGACCAACTGCAGCAACCCCAGATCATAACACTGCCTCCAAAGGCTTGTACAGTAGGCAGCACTAGGAATGATGGGTGCATCACTTCATCTGCCTCTCTTCTTACCCTGATGCGCCCATCACTCTGGAACAGGGTAAATCTGGGCTCATCAGACCACATGGCCTTCTTCCATTGCTCCAGAGTCCAATCTTTATGCTCCCTAGCAAATTGAAGCCTTTTTTTCTGGTTAGCCTCACTGATTAGTGGTTTTCTTAAGGCTACACAGCTGTTCAGTCCCAATCCCTTGAGTTCCCTTTGCATTGTGCGTGTGGAAATGCTCTTACTTTCACTATTAAACATAGCCCTGAGTTCTATTGTTGTTTTTCTTCGATTTGATCTCACCAAACGTTTAAGCGATCGCCGATCACGATCATTCAGGATTTTTTCCGGCCACATTTCTTCCTTGAAGACGATGGGTCCCCACTATCCTTCCAGTTTTTAATAATGCGTTGGACAGTTCTTAACCCAATTTTAGTAGTTTCTGCAATCTCCTTAGATGTTTTCTCTGCTTGATGCATACCAATGATTTGACCCTTCTCAATCAGACTAACATCTTTTCCACGACCACGGGATGTGTCTTTCGACATGGTTGTTTAGGAAATGAGAAGCAACTCATTGCACCAGTTGGGGTTAAATAACTTGTTGCCAGCTGAAAGATAATCGCCCATGCAGTAATTATCCAATAGGAGGCTCGTACCTAGTTGCTTAGTTAAATCCAGGTGGCGACTTTTTTTTTGGCCAGGCAGTGTATTTCACAAGTCCATCTGAGAAAGAGCCCATAGAAAGTGTTTGGTAATGGTCAGAATACTCAGAATCACATCTGGCAGGTGATTGTAAGGTCGTTCCATCAATCACATTTTTTATGGACCAATCAGATAATATAATTGGCAGGTGCTACTGCTGTGCTGTAAATGACAGAGCATGAGCCACTCTGTAAAACAGACTCTTAAGTAGAAATGCCAGAAGTGGAGCGAAAATATTCTTTTTTTCAGTGAAATTTGTTGTGTTGTTTGTTTTTCATTTAATAAAGATCTGATAAAACTGCTACTAACGCTGTTAGAGTCCATGCTTATCTCTGTACGAGCAGTCACTCCCTGCTGTCGTCATACTCTTAGCTCCTAATTCTTCCTAACTCTTCCTGCTAAAGGATTTTGATTGGGCTGTCTGGCTTTGGGCCGCTCACAATCGTTGTAAATTGGAGCTTGGCAAGATGGGTCTGCCTGATTATGGACATTGAGTCAGGCAGATCCATCTGCATGGCAAGGCTAATAAGATACTCTTCTGACACAGAACAAAACCCTCATGTTCATATTGTACTGTATCTCCCCAAAGATAATTTTACTATAACCTAACAGTGTTTTCATGTTTACATTTGAAGTTAAAGGATATGTGACTTAAGGCATGGCCATGGCGACTTGATGTTCACCATGAACAGGAAACAAAAGCTGGAAAGCTTATAACACTCCAATGGCCATGATTTATGCATAGCTGGTTTATTTGGCTCAATGGCATTCCCATTGGATGCAGGATGAACCTAAAATTCTGAAATTCAATGGACATGGCTATCATGCCAGAACCACCAAAAAAGCCTGTTGAACCTCATTCACACTTGCAAAATAAAACTGAAATTATCTAGATTTCACGCTGGGAAGTCGTATCTGTGAACACAGTCAAGTTTTTCACTTAGACTCAACCTAGGTAATTTCGTTACGCCCCTTTGTATATTATCCACGTAAAGTCAGAGTGTGTCGAGTGAGGGCGAGACAGGAGGGGTGATAACATCCAGCCTGTGTGACCAGACGCAACCCGAAGAAGGGAGAGGTTTGTTTGACAGCAAGGCGAGAAACAATTAGTCAAATGTGTGTCTGAACATTTGAAAGTGTTATTTCCATCGCACAACATCGAAGTTCTACATTACATCTCCTCTAGAACGATCACGACTGGGTCTCTTGCACATGCAAAGAGCCTTTTTACACTGCTGTTGGATACAGATCCAAAACACTACAGCTTCCTTTCTTTGGCGTAAGAATCATGCATGTAGTGATGATGCTTCATGTTCATGTCTGAGTGCTACAATTATCCTCTCATTCCTTTAATCAATGCTCTTGATTCGCTTTTGTACATGTATCAAAGAAAGTAGGATATAAATTGGGTATTATCCTGATAATATCAGGGTTGCATGTTTAATAAGGATCCATATTGTTAAATCAACTGTAAGTCTGCCATTTAAAAAAAAAAAAAAAAAAAACTATGCAAAATCAACTATTGAACAGAACAAAGGCTTAAAAAAGCTTGTGTAGCCATGAAACGTGGTAAAATTGGAAGATTGAAATTGTGAGTTTTTGTCAAAGGGTGGAGCCTTGATGATGTCAAAAATTTCAGCATTCACCATAATTTCTCACCTGGTGAACTTAGATGATCATAACTTAGCTGAACATCACCAGATATGTCTGAGATGTTCTGTGCTGATCCAGAGCATCAGTCTGAATTAAAGCTGCAAGCAGCATTGGACAGGTCCTCGCTCTGTCACACGTCCCTCATGCCCATTTGACCTCCATTTTGAGGGTTTCATCTCTTTTCAACCCTGTTATATGCTCAAAATTAGACTTTTGTGTTTGCCTGCAGCTCTGTCAGGAGCCTCAGACTTTATAATGGGTATGCATTACACATTCCATTTTCCCGCCTTCAGTGAGTCACATGACCAGCTGCCCTGAACTGTCAATCGGTGACTGAGTGACATCTGGGGGAGAGAGAAATTTTCTAATTTCACTCTCCCTCACAGCCTCACAGAAGCCACAATTTTGACCAAATGTCTTTAAAAATAAGGTATTTTTATGGTAAAATTTGTCAGGATTCCATACATGTAATTTTTAAAACTGTAAGACTTGTAGTTTTTTGTGAAGAGGCCTAACTTCCACAGTTTGTGCAGACCTGTATCTTGTTCATTCCATTCATTTGAATGGGAGGAGCTGGGAGGGCTTGTTTGGTGTTGTCCAACTTTGAGGGCTTGTCATTCAGAAAACCGTTTGAGAAACAACAAAATCCTTCAGAACTTTTGATCAGCATGGCCTCCCCTGTCGATATCAAATATCACCTTAAAGGAAAATGTAATGTAGTCTATATACATATAGACTGATAGACACATTATGGCCTCTGTGGTTCTCACCATTAAAGGTCCTGTTGTCAAATACTCTTGATGCTGGGGGCAACAGAAAAAATAATTAAGAGGAGTGCTTTCCACGACAGGGTCTGACAGCTATCACATACAGCAGACATGGTAATTAAAAACCTCCACCTGATATCTTTGTGTAAAAATCCCCCTCTTCAAAAACAAGGTCACAGTTGCGCTGAATTTATCGTCTCCCTGTTTCTCTCATCTTTAACGGAGCTTTATTGCCGGTACGCCTCCGATTTAAAAGTTTCACAGCAGGAGCTAATGTTTTAAAAGTAAGAGAGTGCATCAAAGCATCTGCATAATAGGTTTAATGCAACATCACGGGTGAACTCACAGCTAAAGATGCAGCAGTGTCCTGCTCTCCCTCCGAGCTGCTGCAGGTCACACAGAGGTCATGGGAGGCGCACACAGGACGCAAGGTTGACGATGTAAAAAACCAAGAAATAATCATTTAATGAAAAAAACGCACATTGTTTGCAGATAGTGCTAAAACATACAGACATAGCATCAATTAATTAGAGTTTAATGCAAGACAAAGAGCAAGTTTTTTTTTGCTCCTCTGTCCTCTATGTGCAGAGAGCCACTGGCGAGGGGCAAAAGAGCCGCATGTGGCTCCGGAGCCGCGGGTTGATGACCCCTGGTCTAGAGTATTTAAATGGTTTAGATTATAACCTTCTTACTATTTGAATGCTTTTTAGCAAACAGATCTGTTGGTGTAAGGGCATGTGCACATTATACTCCTTTTTACATAAAAACTTTTGGGAAGCAACTGTGTGGCAAAAATAAAGGAACCGCTGTCAAAGTGTGTCAGCACATTAATGAATGAGGGAATATGATTTGGCCTGAAAAGATTTCAGTCAAACAACGTTTTTTTTGCTTTAATCTATGTGATTTATATTGTTAATTTCTTCTGGGTGTGAAAACATGGCCAGATGGCACTCCCTACATATTAAAAAAATCACCCCCTGCAGCAGGATGGACCTAAATTTCTAAAATTTAGGAGGCAGGTGTATTATGATAAGGCCAACAGAAAAAGTCGCCTATATCATAAAATTATTGTGAAGTCTTGACATGCGGTGGAAATGTTTTAAATTGATCATGGGCTACACTGATTTGAATTTCAGGGTTGGACATGGCTCGGTGGGGCCACCTACAATATTTAAAAAAAAAAAAAAATCACCTACAGCATCACATATATCCTAGGATTTTGAAATTTGGCCAACAGCTTTCAAATACGTGGCTCCTATTTAAATGAACTTGTCCAAGGACTTTTATCTGATCAACTTCACCTTTGTAGAGTTAGAACAGATGCATCTGAAAAAAACTGTCCTGGGACTTTTGAAAAAACAAAGGGTGTGGCCACATGGACACCACAAATTTTGATGATTCAATGTTTCAAAAAATCTGGATTTGTCAGAAAAACAATCCCACAAAATAAATGGTTTTTAGATTCCTCTGCAACATGTTTTAATAATGTCCTATTCATGTTTGCACGTTAATATTTCAAGCTGAAGTATCACGAAAGGCATGGCCATGGCATTTCATGACAGGTTGAGGAGCTTATCATTCTCCATTGGCCCTTATTTTGGCAACACTTGAGCCAAGGTGAAAGTACAGAACTTTTCTGTTATTTTTACCACAGGTGTGAGAAATCGGCTCAATTGTGCCCCCAATAAATTTTTAAAAGTTCAGCCCTAGCAGCAGGATGAACCTAAAATTCTGAAATTTGGAACGCTTAGGTATCATGTTGGGTGTACAAAAATGTATCTTGGAGCCTTGTTGTGAAATACACAGGAAGTCTGCTGTTTTGATTTTTTTAAGATAAAGCAAGGTCTCTGGTGCCCGTTAAAATAAAAATAAATGACTTTTGTTTGTAAGTAAGGCTCAATGGCTCAGTGGCAATCTTTACAAGATTTTTTTTTTTTTTTTTTTTTTTTTTTTTAAATCAGCCCCACCAGCATCTTTGAAAGTTTTCTCTTCGCACATGTTGATGCTGATTCCAAACATAAGCCCCAGGAATTGTTTAGAGATTTACTGATAAGAGAGCTGAGTTATGACTGAGTGAACATGCTAATGGGGTAAGAAAACCCTCAAAAAGTGCAATCCATGGGAAACGCAGGCCTTGAAAGTAAAAGTCATGGGATATTATTTGTAACTGGATCCCTTCAGAATCTTTAGAAATCGCAAATTTAGATTATGGAGGTATTTCGTCTTGAATCAGGAGCTCCTTGTGTCATGCATGTCTACAATTTTTTACTTTTTCACCACTTGATGATGCAGTGATGAAGTTGTTCCACAGGTGTTTCCAGGCTTAGGCCATTGTCGTACACAAAATGTTTGGACAGATACGGTCATGCACTGCTGAGAAAAACATCTACCTCCTGGTTTGCTGAAATTAAGCAAATTTTTTTTTTTTTTTTTTTTTTTTTCAAAACAAATTGGGTCTTTTGAGTTGTTCAAACCCTGCATATGTGATGTTCAAGGTCTTCTCTCGCTATACAACATAACACAACAAATTTAAAGGTGATTAAACAAACACCCTTGAATAAGTGAGCTGATGCTCAAAATGGTGGCTTCCGTGTCGGCATGTCACCATGACGTTAAGAGACTTTTTTTTTTTAAGTCTCAGGGTGCTGAACATGTGTACAAAGTTTCTGATTTTTTTTTTTTTTTTTTTGTAGCAAAATTTCTGGGGGCTGTTTTTATAAAGAATTGTAGGGTTCGCTGTTGAGTCTATTTCTTAAATGTTTTATGAAGACCACAAAAATATCTTTTTTTGCAGTAGACTCATTCATTTTGCAAAAAAGTACTATTTGTTGTACACTTCAGACACTCAAAAATCAATGCAATGCTTTAGCCCCAAGGCTGGCCCACATATACACCACAGTCCATGCTGGTTCGGACTCTACCATCAACTCCAGACTGTTTAGCTGCCTGGGCTTCTCTTTGTGCAGGCTTAGCTTTCAAAACATGTAGATCCTCCTCCATATATTCTGGTTCAAATAGGTAAGGTTTTGAATCCGAGTCAGTCCCGAAGAAATCATCCTCGTCCTCTGTCATAAAGTCGGCCATTATCCTAAGTTGCAATCTTCTACTCGTAAACGGAGGCTTTGCTTTGTTGCCATGCTGAGAAGCACTCCCGCAGTGGTTTGCACATGCACCCTGTGGCTTAGTTTCGTAAGTATTTCTTTCAAAAATTGAAAAAAATGCTAATCTTAATCTAAAAATAGATAATGTAACATCACGTGGTCATAAAAAATACAACAACCACATAGGACCGTCTAGAGTTTATCCGATGCCTTTAGACAGATGCAGGCTACAGAACTACCCATATACTCCCTGCTTTTGAGCTAAGCTAAGCTAGCGGTTGGAAATCTAAGTCCATCTCTTCCTTGTTACTGGACGCATAGTCAAAGGAGTGGTGTCTACCTGCTTGTCATGGACTCGGGAGTGAGACAAGACACGAAAACAACAAAAATGTTGGAGTGTTCCTTTAAGAGCAGTGCACATCCCGTAAAGGAGGCATTGGAGAACTATATTTGATAAGGGATGTGATATGATATTTGGGATGCTATTTTAGGTATGCATATATGGCCTAAAATATAGTGAAATGATAATAACTCTACACTATAGAAATACTAATAGAAATGAAGATGCCCTTTAATCAGTTTGATTAACTGTGATGAATATAAAAACCCCATTTTTTCACGAGGAATAAAAGTAAACAGTACTTGCGAGTATTTGTCATTATTATGTTATAAATGCTTAAAACAGTGTGTAATTACAAGAAAAGAATAAAAATGGCTTTGAATTTTCAACAAGACAAACAATTGTAAATGAACATGTAGAAGTTTTCTGAGATGACCAGAAATAAACTTCATCTATTTTACATAAAACTCAAACATGCCTTCAGCATTTAGTCTCCATGTTACAATCTGTTATATTAGACCATGTCCACGTGCTTTTTTTGTGCTGATGGTAGTCCCTGAAGCAGTTCCTGTCAAGGTGAAGACAGAGATCTCGACATTTCTTCCTCCAATATTTCTAAAATGACTATTTATGGAATCCATAAAAAACGAGCTATGATCAAAAATACGATAAATGCCAAAAAAAGACGACATAACACGCGGAAAATACGTCAGAAATATGGCAAAACACAGAGAAAATAAGGCAAAAGAACGAAAAGAAAACACTCCAGAATGACAATAATGCTGTTGTGTTTAATATTTTACATTATTTACACAGAAAATACTGATAAACCACCGTTAATCACTCTCATGTTCGGCTCTCAGTCCGATCACTCTGCAAGCATGTCTTCTTCTGCGACCGGCGGCAGCTGGATAAACACTGAAAAAGTGCACAGTGCCCCCCACTGGCCAGGAGGTGAATCGATTCAGAAGATTTGCTGAATCGATATTGAATTTGGAGGGGAATTATTACAATGCATTGCTGAATCAATATTTCTGCCTACCCTATATCACATGCCAGCATGATTTCACCCCACTCCGATTATCCACACTATATTACCTAAAATATAGGCATTGTAGTGTCTGCTTTCACCCACCCATCCCATTCTTAACCTATAGGGTTTAATAAGATGTTGGCCCACCCTTTGCCGCTGTAACGGCAACTCTTCTAGGAAGGCTTTCCAAAAGGTTTAAGATGGCATTTATGGGAATTTTTGACCAGTCTTCCTGAAGCACATTTGTGAGGTCAGAGACTGATGTTGGATGAGAAGGCCTGGCTAACACTCTCCACTCTCATCGCAAAGGTGTTTTATCGGGTTGAGGTCAGGACTCTGTGCAGGCTAGTCTGGTATGCTGAAGCATTAAGAGTTCCTTTCATTGAAACTAAGGGGCCAAGCCCAACTCCTGACACTAACACAAACTTCTCATCCTTACAAGAGGTTTTGAAGTGCAACGTGCCATTATGCGTAACCCTGAGTGTCAGGATATGTCAAAAACAGTCATAATTATCTGTCAATGATCCTGTTCCTCTCCATTTCGAAAGCTCTTCCTCTTTGAGCTGTTTTGGTGCTCTAGTCTGGGAAAAACAGCAATTGCGTGGTTGATATTCGGCTTTGATTTATTGTCCAATTTATCGGCGGTGATGCGAGGGCTCTGACTTTTCTGAAGATTTCGCTATTGCTGAAAGAGAATGAAAAACCAGGGTCCAGAAACCAGACAGAGATTGACAAGACCAAAACATATAACAAAGGGAGGCAGAGGAGTTCTGACATCGGGGGCACGCCGGATCAACATTGGGATTTATCTTTGCCAGTTTTATCATTAGAGTCATGCAAATGGTTCACCACTTTAAACTGGATGACTCCATGGCGGACACAAAAGGATGAAGTATGTATTTTGGAAATAATGTCATCCGAAGTTTCGTCCAGGATGGGTTCCCCGATATCAGCCTCCCAGGCAGTTTTAGATTTTTCCCATTTATGGGAAAACTCTTTTTGGATCAAGTTATATAATTTAGAAATTAAACCTCTCTTGGATATTTCAATATTGAGCGCTAAAAATGACATATCTTCTGGGGAAAATTAGGGTAGCCTGGGAAATGTTTGGAGGCAAAGCTGCGGACCTGAAGATATCTAAAGTAGTGAGAGTTTGGCAAATTGTAAGATTGGCAAAGTGCAATAAATGGTAAGAAACTTTCCTTATTAAATAAATCATTAAAGAAGACAAGGCCCTTTTTATGCCACAGTGAAAAAGCTGAATCTAATTGAGATGGACTGAAGAGCTGGTTAGACGTAATAGGGCAAAGTCTATTTATACCTTTTGAGGCCAAAATGTCTCCTGAACTGGTCCCATATTTTAACTGAATTTTTAACGACCAAGTTAGCTTTCAAAATCTGGTTACTGTTTTTAGTACTTGGTAGAAGTGGTGCAGTTAGACATGAGACTGGAGAGATGGGTAAGGTTTAATTTAACTCTATGTCTACCCAGAGGGGTCCTTCTTTACCTGCGAACACTGTGATCCAATAATTGAGTTTAACAATATTGGCAGCCCAATAATAATGTAAAAAATTGGGTAAGCCCAGACCTCCTTCTGATTTAGCTCTCTCTAAATAGATTTTTTCACTCTGGCAATAGATTTATTCCAAATAAATGAAGAGATAAGACAATCTAGTTGAATAAAAAAGGTCTTAGGCAGGAAAATGGGTATCAAATGAAATAAACAGAGAAACTTGGGCATTGTTGTCATCTTCACTGAATTAATCTGGCCAGCCAGTGAAAGGGGGAGCTTTGACCATCTATCTAAGTCACTTTTAGTGCATTCTAATAAATTTTTGTGGTTATATTTAAAAAGGGTCTTTATTGTATTTTCCACTGAGATTCCTAGGTAACTGAAGGTATCATTTTCTAATTTAAAGGGTAGATGATTATAAGACAGCTGTCAGGCCAAATCATTAACTGGGAAGAGGAGGGTCTTAGACAGGTTTATCTTGTACCCCGAGATCCTTCTGAATCTCCTTAATCGATCTAAAAGATGCGGTACACTTTCTAAGGGATCCGACAAATAAAGAAGCAGATCACCTGCATATAGAGATGTGTTGTGGTAAGTTGTACCTCTAGTTATAACCCTAATTTTATCTTCCAACCTAATGGCAATTGCTAAGGGTTCAATTGCGATGTCAAATAAAAATGGAGATAAGCCACATCCCTGCCTGGTAGCTCTATGGAGCATAAAATATTCAGATATCACCTGATTAGTCTGAACTGCAGCCATAGGTGCAGAGTATAAAAAATGTGATCCACTTACAGAAAACTGGCCCCATACCAAACCTCTCTAACACTGCGAAAGATAGTCCCACTCAACCCTAGGGATGGGAATCGAAAACCAATTCCATTTGAGAATTGTTAACAGCTCCATCAAAGTATCAACATCATGAGTCTTTTTGCTAATCAGTTCCCTTATCAATTCCTTCCATTGACAGGGTTCAGTATTGTGGCTTAATTTTTTTACAAAAGGCACCTGCTGCACAACCTTAAGTGAGTGGAAATGCCAGCAACTTGCAGAAGCAGTTATCTATGCTGAGACATGTGTGTTTGACATTGTTGCCACTGAAAATCTACAGGCCAACATTTGTCCACACGGAAAATCTGCAGGAATCAATAAGGGAATCGTTAAAGAATTGGATTGATGAGATCCAAGCTATTGTTAATAGCATTGGTATTGATAAAATCTTATCAATTCCCATCCCTACTCAACCCTATCAAACGCCTTCACGGCATCTACAGACATGACAGCTTCTGACTGTAGGGTTGAGTGGGAAGGTAGTAGCACATTGAATAGCCTCCATATATTGAAGCAAGAGTGGCGTCCAGGGATGAAACCTGTTTGGTCCTCATCAATAATCGAGGGTATTACTGTCTCTAGACGACATGCAAGAACTTTAGTTAGTATTTTGTAGTCGGACCCGAGTAGACCAACCGGTTGATAGGAACTACATTCAAGGGGATTTTTACCCTTCTTTAGCAATACAGATATTACCACCTGAGATAGGGTCTGTGGCAGTTTCCCACAAAAAAAGAGATTCCTCATATACTGACTTAAGAATAGGTGCAAGTTTTGGTGTGAACTCCTTATAAAATTCAGTGGGGAACCCGTCCGGTCCTGGTGCTTTCCCACTTTGGGTTGATTTAATAGCAGATATTATTTCCTCAGCTGTTATGGAGGTGTCAAGAGAGGCCTGGGTTTCGTTTTTTTTTTTGGGTGTCCAATGAATCAAGGAATGCATACATTTCGATCAGCTCACCCTCCATCTCAGATTGGTAAAGATTAGAATAAAAATATTTAAACTGATCATTAATGGTCTGAGGGTTGTGGGAGGTTGAGTTAGAATCCAAATTAATTTCTGGTATAGTGCGTTCCTCTGCACGTTGTTTGAGCTGAAGTGAAAGCAGCCTGCCTGCTCTATCACTATGTTCATAGTAGACTTGTTTAGACTTCTGCAAAGCCTTTTCTATCTGCCAGGTTAAGAGGTTGTTGTATTCAGACTGAAGCAAAAGCTTCAAGCCGCTTACTGTGTTGCCTATGTCTGTGAGCCATGAAAGAAATTATCTGTCCCCGTAAATAACATTTCAGTGATTCCCAAAGAATCCCACTTGAAATATCTGGGGTATCGTTAATTTCAAGGAATAGCTCTATTTGTTCGTTAAGGAAAATTGGTTACATGAGAGCCAATGAGGGTTCAAACACCAGATACGCTGGGGAACTATACTATCTGGAAAACGTATACCAATTTGTACAGGACAGTGATCAGACAGAACTATACTATGATGCTGACTATTGGAAATCAAAGGTAGTAATTTATTATCAACAATAAGATAATCTATCCTTGAATATCTATGATGAACAGGGGAGAAAAAAGAAAATTGTTAAGTGGTGAGATTCCTTTTCCTCCACTGATCACACAGACCGTAGGAACACAGAAAAGAGTTCTCAACAGTTGCTGAAGCTGACACGGAGCTGTTTGGATTGGTATTTGATCTGTCTAGATGTGGATAAAGAACACAGTTAAAATCCCCTCCCCAAATTATCTGTTGGGAGTTCAAATCGGGTCCGTTAACATCTGAAATGGTATTAGTAAGTTCAAATGGAACCCCTTTTCTAATAAGAATGGCTGTCCCCCTAGCCTTATAATTAAAATTTGAATGGTAAATTTGTCCCATCCACTTGCACCTTAACCTCCCCCTGACTAGCAATTTTCAAATGTGTCTCTTGTAGGAATATGATATCTGCATGGAGTGATTTAAGATGAGTCAGTATTATACCTCATTTCACTGGGTTATTCAAACCTTTAACATTCCAGCAAAGAAGAGATATTACACCTTTTTGTTTATCTTCTATTCTTGAAACCATTTCTTTGTAGGCTGGGGTTGAAATGAAAAGACTTGATATAAATACATCCACTGGCTGTGTACTGTGTCAAAATGAATCACAACGAAACTATAATACTGCATCAGAAAAATCATGAAGAATAAAGAAAACATAACCGACAAAAATACAGGTCTTCCCTTGCCATCCTGAAACCCTGGGCTGGTCTTCCATACTAAAGACTGCCCTACAAATAAACCTCCAAACTTCTAGCATAAAAACGTTAGGTCTACTCTCAAGTCTCAACAGAACCCTACATGGGTAAGCTGAGAGTTAAAGGGGCCATTTTGAACAGCTCTTCATATGGCTACATTCTGGCGAAACCCATTAAGTGTAGACAAAATGTAACCATCCTTAGAATCCACAGCTGCAGACAGCATCACATAATAATAGGGTCAGCCCTGAAATAATTAAATAGTGAAATAGATATGCATATTTATATGCATGCCCTTTCCAAATATAGAAAACTTAAAGAAAGTAAAAAAAATAGTAATAGATAAATCTGGTGGGCACAAAAAAAAGAAAACTCAAAATAGAGTATCAGGAGGACTGGTTCCCCAAGGATTGTCATGTAACATAGTATCGTCACCGGGCATTTAAAATAGATAAGAAAAAAAAGAAATATGTCCCCCTTTTTATCATATTTTAAATCAGATAGCCTGTATTTAAACAAAAATGACAGATTAGCATGCCTGCAAAAACTCAGATGCTATTAAATCTTTGGTCCTTATATGGTACTGCAGGCTTTATGTGAGCCTCTGAGAAGTCTCTGCTGCTGCATCTGCTTCCCTCCCCTTGGAGATGGTACTCCGGGGTTACGATGTTTCAGTATGATTACAAGCAGTTCACAGAGTCTCTATCCACATGTAGCATTATCCAGGTGTCCCCTTTAACAAGTCAATAGGACTCTCACTTTCATTCCGTCTCCTGAAGCCAAAGTTTAGCTTCGATGTATTGTACTGTGCCTACAGCCTTGAGGAGAACCTCGGCTTTTTCTTGAAAGTAGTGAAATTTAATGATTAAATCCCTCGGGGGATTTCCACCGTTTGGTCTAGGCTGCAGGCTCCGGTGTACCCGGTCCAGCATGGGTGTGTAGCTTAGGGCCAGGGTATCTTTCAGCAACTTAGCCACCGCTACCTCCTGTCATGTGTCCCCGAATCCTTCCTCCACACCAGTTATTCTGCAACTGTCTCTCCGTTGGCGACATTCCAGGTCATCGGTTTTAGCTGTCAACCAAGTGAATTCTGACGTGAGAGACGTGACTTTATTTTCCAACTCCACGACCCTGTTATCATAGGTGTTAGCTCATTCCTCCAGGCTATCAATCCGTTTAGCATTTGCCTATATCTCTCTTTGGACCCCAGTAATTTTCTGTTTCAGTGTAATTCAGCTGATAATGCGGCGATGGACGGATCAATTTTAGCTACCACACTTTGCTCTGTTCTCTTCAGCGCCATCACTATCGCATCCACGTCCGACAAGCTCTCTGGGGTTTTTGGGGAGTCAGGATCAGGATAGTCCAAGGCCTCTGGGCCTGCTTTGGCCTTCGGATGTTTTTTGGCATTACAAGGCGATTTAACTCATTTAGCTCAATATAGTCTCTATATGTAATTATTGGCCCATTGTAGAAAAAAGGATGACAGAAGGTGTATGAAAACAACCAGCAGAGCTGCACAATTGCCAGATGGTTCAGGATACATCTGTGTTTTTAATTATATGACTACAAAAACGTTGTAGTATGTCCCTCTTTTAGACTTTTAGACTGAATGAAAGCGACAGATAATATTTAAGTTTTGTTCCATGTAGAGCTCATAAATCCACGTCCTTACATATCACTGCTCACGAGTGCTCCCCCCGAATTTTTATCTTTTAACCTGCAAGAGAGGGGTTCCAAGAGAGGGTTTCCTGCAGAAACTGAATGGTATTTTCTCATTCAGCTGGCTCTGCTAAGCCCACGAGTTGGATGTTGCATCTTCACAACCTATCTTCTATCTGAGCAACTTTCTGGTCAAGTTTGGACATGTTGTTCTGTAGGCTACCAACATTGTGTTAGCCTGCACCCATCCTCCCTTGTTTCTTCTCAGCTAGCTCAGCTTGTCTGATGTTCAACAGACATGACTGAATTTGTGACAACAGTGTTTGTAGATTCAGTCATAGTTTTGAGGGTTGGATCGCTTCGACAGATACTTACCACTGCAGACCAAGAACACTATCCAAGAATTGCTATTTTGGAGATGCTCTGACCCAGTCATCAAGCCATCAAGCCAGGTCAAACCTACTCAAATCCTTATGCTTACCCATTTTTCCTGCTTCGAACACATCAACTTTGATTTAAAAATGTTCACTTGCTGCCTAATATATCCTACCTACTAGCAGGTGCCGTGATGAAGAGATAATCGGTATTATTCACCTCACCTGTCAGTGGTCATAATGTCATGCCTGATCAGTTTAAATATAAATACACATGTATGTGCACTTAAAAATAATGATAAATGCATCACTGTCCTGACATTGTAATTTCTCTTAAACAGACCCTGGTAAAACAGATGGACAACATACTCAGCACCTTAAATGATGTTTTAAATGAGAGGTAAGTGAAATTCTATGCATTATTATGATAACTGTATTATAACGGCTTTATTTCTTTACACACTTGAAAAGGGGTGTCAGTTCTGAAGTCACTCATGACATTGATGTTTATGTAATGGAAATTCAAAGGTCATTTGTCTACAAACAGGGTCATATATTCATTTTTGGGTAGGGTAGGTTCACAATACTAATGTTTCAAAAAATGTCCATTTTTTATACAGATTACCCTGATATGTTTTTGAGAAGCTCAGTTAGAGCTCTTGCCTCTTTAAAGCTCCTTTTCTTACGAGGTCCCAGGGCAACGTTTATTGGTTTACAGGTCAACTCTGGAAATTGGTCAGTCTAGCACAGCTGGGCTTCATGATGTCAACAGCTCTGCATTCATTTCAGTGCCTTCACCCTGCAATGGACTTGCTACCATGAGCCATTAGATTCAAACTGACAATGGAACAATGTTAGAACCTTGCTTCACTGTGGAGCTGTAGGCTTTCTTCCAGAAGAAGTTATTTTGGCACATTTTCAGGGTGCTACCCACACTTTCAGCTGTGTTGTTCATTACAGGTATGCATGATCCTTACAAGATTTACCTTGTTGTGGAGGTGACTAATCAGGGTTTCCAACAATATAAAATACACTACTGATTGGTATTATTAAAGAAGAGAACTAATTAACTTTGATAATGTTTCCACACTTTTTTGAGGAATACATTTGGCTGTGACAGAAGGCAACTTTGTTCCTGAAGCACCGAGAGTGGTACAATACAGCCGTTTGCAGGCAAAAGTGTGGCATGGTGGAGGTTCCTTGCACGTTTGGGGCTGCATTTCTGCAAATGGTTGTGGGAAATTGGTCAGGGTTATTAATAATAATAATAATAACAATAATAGTAATGATAATATCTTTACTTGTAAAGTGCTTTTAAAAACAGAGGTCTAAAAAGTGCTTTGACAAACAGACAGGAACAGTCAGACAGCAAAGCACAAGAGCTTAAGCACAAAAGGAAATAAAAAAACAAAAAGCTCAATGTAAATCCAAGAACCTTTACAGACAAACACAAAAGACATTAGAGATACTAGCACGAAAAGAACCTAAGAGGAGAGCATTGGTGTTTCTGGTGCCTTTCAGACCAACGGTGCTTATGGAATGGAGAAAATTTCATAAAGCATGAGAAAAAACTTAAAACCCCATAAGTGGGCACAACAATCCAGGCCCAGTCACTGAACACAAAAAACACAGGAGGCTACGACCCCATAGGCCAGAGACACCAAAAAACCACACCAAAGCGCATTGGCCCACACCACACCAAGATACAGCAACACACAAGAGGCAGTAAGACTCAGTGTGTTACTACGGCACAGTCTCCAATGACTCCAGGCCCATGAATCTAAGGTGCTTTTCATATGTCATAAGAACCCAGTAATATAAAACAAGACCATGAAGACCAGAATAAAAGCTAAAAACATAAAATCAGTAGGAAAAGAAAAGGCAATAAAAAGGTGATGAAAACAGAAAAACAGGAGAACAAATATAAATAGATAATAATAATGACAATAATAATAATAATAGTAATAATAGCAATGATAAAATACAGTAGAACAACAGACATGAGTTGGAGATATCCTCTTGGAGATCTCTCAAGATGGCCACGACTGAGTGAACATCTGTTGCAGACTTCAGATTGCTTGACTAATTTGGGCTGCTTAAACTTCTCAAAACGCCTCAACCAAGCGGACAAATATAAGTTCATCCATTAAGTTTTGTCTCCTGCTGTTTTACCTATTACTGAGCCTCCCTGTGGAGAGATACTGCCTTCTGTAGTGAGCGAATTGTTTGCTCAGCGTCATGGCGGACGAGATCAATCTCCATTCAATTTCTCAATCAATTCTACAGATGAAAGTGGATATGACGGCTCACTTTGACAGTAAAATTGAGACCGTTCAAACTAGCCTTAATATCCAAAGATCATTATCATCATTGTGTGATCAAATAACGGAGGTACAGCAGCGAGTGAGTGCCAATGAAGACAACATCAGTGATCTGGCAAAACGTGTGCAAGCATTGGAAAAGGAGAACATCTATCTGAGGGATAAAGCAGAGGAAGCCGAGAACAGAAGCCGGTCGACTAACCTGTGTTTCATCGGCATACCGGAGCGCAAGGAAGGGGGAGACGTGATGGCCTTCATGAACCAGCTGATCCCTCAACTCCTGGGGAAGGACAACTTTCCAGTGGCGCCGGTTATCGAAAGAGCCCATCGCTCACCCACCTTCAGTTTCAACACAAGCTCCGCTGCTCCACGTCCCATCCTGGTCAGGTTTCTTCACTTCCAGGATAAAGTGAAGATTTTACGCCTGGCCAGAGTGAAAGGTGAGCTCATCCATATGGGTGCGTGTATCCATGTGTATCCAGACTTCAGCGCTGGGCTGGTGAAGAAACGTCGGCAGTTTGATGCTATTAAAAAGTCTCTTCGCGCCACTGACATAAAGTACTCTGTGTGGTATCCTGCCAAGCTGAGAGTGATCGTAAAGGGCAAGCCAAAAGTATTTAGCTCTTCTGAAGAAGCTGAATCTGTCTTTAAACATCTCTCCTCCCCGTCCTCATCTTCCTTCTCCCCGGGATAAAGTCGTGAGTAACTTTGTCCATGTTTGAAAGTTGTCAGAAGCGACTTACTCCGATTGAAGGATTTCTTCAGGTTTTGCGTTGGGTTTGTTTTTCGTATTTTTTAATATTATAGTCTATAAATAACTACAGATAATGTCTTCTTCGTTAAATCAACATACGGAGACTTACACGGCACCCGGGAAGCATATGTTTGCCGTAAATTGAGGCATTCAAGACTATCCGTAAAGACTGTCCTAAAGACAAAACTGTCGCAAAACCAAGGCTGGTAACGATCGGGGTTTTTTGATTTCTTGACACAAGCAGAGGTACTAATGCAATTATGACGGAATAACGTAATAGAAAAAATGAAAATGGAATAACGTATCATTTCAATTAATTAAAAAATGCTTTTGCATATTTTGGTTAATTTAATATTACCTTGTTTTACGTGGTTATTGTTCTTATGATTAAAAAGTGAATGATTTTGGTTCATTAAGCTTCATCAGCATGTAAGCTTATGCAAGTACCTATATAGATGTATGATGAGGCTTTCCTTTCCCTTTGCCTGGATTTTTTTGTAGAAGAGGGGCCCTCTTATTTCTACTTATTTCTACCCATTGAACTGTGCAGCAATCTGATTCTGTGCTGGATTGCTAAATTTCCCTGCTTTTCAGCTTCATGTAGTTGTGTGTAGGTCTTTGTGTGTCTATGTATGAATCTATGTGTTCTATTTGTCTGTCTGTCTTTTCTTTGTGTCGCTCTTGCTCCTCGCCCAACATCTCAGATTATTTCTCCTTTTATCAACTTTTGGAAATTGTTGCATATGAGTGGTGTTGAAGGTGACCACTTGAAGTCATCTGAGGATGAGGTGGAGAGTGAAACTTCCTTATGTATTGATTGTGATAGTTTGGAACTGGAAACTTTCATGTACACGGATTATAATCGGCAAAATATGGTTAATGAAATTGATCCTGATAATAACTTCTTTGGTAATACTAACATTGATTGTAGATATTATACAGAAACAAAATTTAATAGAATGATCAGTACAGAAAATAAGATTACATTAATTCACTTCAACAGCAGAAGTCTGTATACAAATTATAATTCCATTAAAGATTATTTAGAACAATTTGATTCACCATTCAATATAATAGCCATGTCTGAGACCTGGTTAAGAACTGAAAAAGGTACAGATTTTAATATGTGTGGTTATGAAATGTTTTACACAAACAGACAAAACAAAAAAGGAGGTGGTGTTGCACTTTACATTGACAAAAATTTTGACTGTAAAATAATAGAAAATATGTCACTGGCTGTAGAAGATGTATTTGAATGTGTAACAGTCGAAATCCACTTGAAAAAGAGAAAGAATATCATTGTAAGTTGTATTTATAGGGCTCCGGGTTCAAACATTGATTTATTCAAGGAGTGGATGGAAAAACTGTTTACCATAACTAATCATAAGGACCTGTTCATATGTGGGGATTATGATATGGACCTTCCACATGCCAAGAATCATAAATCAACAGAGGAATTTGTGGATGTGATGTTTAGTATGTGTTTGTTCCCAAAAATCACCAGACCTAGCAGAATAACCTCTTAGAGTGCTACTTTAATAGATAACATCTTCACTAATGCTTTGGTTAATGATACAATCAGTGGACTGCTGCTCAATGATACTAGTGATCACCTTCCAGTTTTTGGAGTGTATGATATCAAGTATAAAAGTGTAAAGAATACTGACACATGTCTGTATAATAGAGTTAGAACAGAAGAATCTATTAAAGCTCTCAAAGCCAACCTAATTACTCAGAATTGGGAATCAATACTTCAGGAAAATGACTGTGATAAAGCTTATGACTTATTTCTAGAAATATTCAAAAAAAATTGTATGACAAAAACTGTCCAATTAAAAAATATAAGTATAAACAAAACTATGCAAAGAGTTCATGGCTAACAAAAGGGCTAATAAATGCATGCAAGAAGAAAAATCTTCTATATAAACAGTTTATTAAATATAGAACTTAAGAGGCTGAATCCAAATACAAAAAATACAAAAACAAATTAATTAATATTGTGAGGAACTGTAAAAAAAGATTACTATAATAAATTACTGGAAAGTAATAAAAACAATTTTAAGGGTATATGGAAGGGGCTCAACTCAGTTGTTAGAAATGGATCAAAGGGGGTGAAATATCCAGAGTATTTTGTGGATAATGACAAGACCATTAGTAACATGGAAGAAGTTGGTTTCAACAAATTCTTTGTTGGGATTGGGCCTGATCTGGCACAAAAGATTACTGAAAGGTTCCCAACTAGAAACCAGGCTCTGGACCATCTAATAGATAGAAATCCAAGTATAATGTTCCTGAATCCTGTAGATGAAAATGAAATTATGGAAATCAAGAATTGTCAGAACAAAACATCAACAGGCTTTTATGGGATCGATATGGTAATATTGAAAAATGTTATTGATGGAATTTTGAAGCCTTTTACTCACAACTTGTCCTTTCAATCAGGAAAATTTCCAAACAATATGAAAACTGCTAAAATAATCCCTTTATACAAATCAGGTGACAGACATTTGTTTACAAATTACAGACCAGTTTCCTTACTGCCACAATTCTCTAAGATTCTGGAAAAGCTCTTCACTGTAAGATTAAATATTTTCATAGAGAAACATGAAATATTATCTAACGGACAATATGGGTTCAGAAAAAAACAGATCCACGTCACATGCACTGATTGATTTTTTTTTTTTTGAACCAAATTTTTATTTGAATTCATGTATATTCACACACACATTCCAGGTTACATCAGATTCTCTCTTTTTTTTTTTCATATACACAAGAGAAGAAATATGTGTAAGAAAAGTATGCGCTAAACATTTGAACTATTTACAGTCCGGCAATTCAAGTTCATTGGGTTGTTTCTGAGTTGTTTCCTGTGTGGGTTGGTTCCTCCGAACAGATAACAAGTACATCTGGATGACTCTTTCAGTACAGCACAGTTTAACAACATTTCACATTGATAAGTTTAAATATCCACTTAAAGGAGTCCATCTTGTTTTGAAGAGGTCCATCTTTAGATGAAGAAGAGCCGTTATCTTTTCCATTTCATAAACCTTTTTCACTCTTTTATGCCATTGAGGTATAGTAGGAGGGAGTGGTTGTAACCATGACATAGTGATCATCTTCCTGGCTGTTAATAGTAGAACTTGTAATAAATACAATTTCCTCTTTTCCAGTCTATCTTTAGGGAGTGCTCCAATAATATAAAATTCAGGAGCCAGGGGTAAATCAACATTCAGTATGGAGAATATTTCCATTCGAATTCCCTCCCAATAGCTTCTCAGCTTTGGGCAGTCCCAGAATATATGTGTGGTGTCCCCTACCTGATTACACTCCCTCCAGCACAAATTAGTTTTACTACTGTTAAATTTGTGGGTCATAGAGGGGGTTCTGAAGTATCTGATTTTTAATTTCCAATCAAACTCTTTCCACGTCGGACTACTAGTTATTTTATGCCCCTCTTCACACACATCTTCCCAGCATGTATCTTCAATAATAACGTTCATTTCTAGCTCCCATTTCCCTTTTATATCAAGAGCACTCCCCGACATCATCAGATTTAAACATTTATAAATTCTTGAGACAACCTTAGTTACTTTCCTATCTTTTATAATATTTATGAACAAGTCTTCTATGGGTGTAGGTTGTTTCGTAAGAATACTCCATTCTTTGTGTGACATCAGATAACTTCTCAATTGTAAGTATCTATGAAAGTCTATATGTGTCAGGGCAAATCTATCTTGCAATTGTTTGAAGGATCGCAAGGTTTCTCCTTCAAACATTTGGTTTATCCGAACAAGTCCTTTTTTCCCCCATTCTTTAAATCCTGCATCCAATCTGTTTGGCATAAAATGTATTAATCCAGAAATTTTCATTACCCTTGAAATCCCGAGGGGCTCCGGTCTGTCTCCTAATAAGATTCCAAACTCTTTGAGTGCATTTGATCCAATCGTTGTTTATGTTGAGTTTATTTTGAGTTTTCTTGTCCAAAAAGGGTAGTGAATCAAGGGGTACCTCTGTGCATGACTCTTTTTCTAGCTCCAGCCAGTTTGTTTCTTTATTTTGCAAAAACCACTCTACCATTGCTCTGAGCTGTGCTGCCCAAAAGTATAGTTTCAAGTTTGGCAAATCTAGACCCCCTAGCCTCTTTGGCCAAGTGAGTTGTTTCAGCCTTATTCTGGGTTTCTTTCTTTGCCATATAAATGTGGTAATTAGCCTGTCTATCGTTTTGAATGCTGGAGTCGGAATCCATACCAGAAGCAACTGAAAGAGGTAGAGCAGTCTTGGGAGGATATTCATCCTAATTGTCTCAATCCTGCCAAACAAAGACAGTGGGAGTATTGTCCACCTTTCTAAATCAGCTCTAAGTTGAGTAAGTAGTTTTCCATAGTTTGCATCATACAGTTGTGAGATATCTGAGGTGATCATCACTCCCAAATATCTAAAGCCCTGAGCTGACCACTTAAAGGACACTTCCCTCTCTTGTTTAGAAGGCCATTTCCCCACCAGCATCATTGCCTCCGACTTGGACTCGTTTACTTTGTAGCCCGATGCAATTCCAAAATCCCTCAAACAGTCAAGCAATGTTGGGATGGAAATTAAAGGGTCACTCACGTACAATATTATATCGTCCGCAAACATTGATATTTTGTGTGTCCCTCCTCCACCAGATATCCCATGGATTAAAGGGTGTTCCCTTATCATTTCTGCTAAAGGTTCTATGTTGATTGCAAATAACAAGGGGGACAGCGGGCACCCTTGTCTAGTTCCTCTCTTAAGTTCAAATTGTTCTGAGGTGTGTCCGTTGACCCTCACTCTGGAGGTTGGATTCATGTATAACACCTTGATCCAACTGATAAAATCTAGATGAAATCCCATTTTTATCAAAGTATGTTCCAAATACACCCAGTCCACCTGATCAAATGCTTTCTCCGCGTCGATACTAAGAAGCATGGTGGGTCGATCAACTTTTTTTTGCAGCTGAAATAATGTTCAGGGTGCGCCTAATATTATTTGATGCTTGCCTACCTGGTATAAAACCAGTTTGGTCTGGTTTGATTAATTTATTGATCTGATTCTGAATTCTTTTGGCCATTATTGTACTCAATATTTTCATGTCGTTACATAACAAACTTATTGGCCTGTATGAGCCACATTCTGTGGGATTTTTTCCTTCCTTATATATCACCGATATGATAGCTTCTGACCATGTTTTTGGGGGGTCTTTCTTGCTTAAAGCATAATTGAAAACTCTTTCTAACAGAGGTGTAACTTCTGCCTGGAAACATTTATAAAATTCACCAGGGTACCCATCTATCCCAGGTGATTTGTTGTTTTTTAAATGCTTTATAACTTCTTTAATTTCATTTTCTGTGATTGGCTCCAAATGCTTTGGAGTCATTTTCTTCTAATTTTGTTAAGTTGAGTGGGCCTAAGAAGTTGTTAATCATTTGTACTTTATTATCCATTATTAGAGAGTCATAGAGTTTCTTGTAATAAGCTACAAAGGCCTCTGCAATGTCTCTGGGGTTAGACATCTGTTTTTTAGTGGAGGGACACACAATCTTATTAACCACATGGCTTGCCTGTGCTTTGCGTAACTGAAAGGCCAATAACCTACTGGCTTGGTTTCCAAACTCGTAATATTTTTGATTGGAAAATCGCAGAGCACCCTCTGCTTTATATGTTAACAATTCATGCAACCTCTGTTTGTTTTGATTTAGAGATTTTAGAGTGGAGTCATCTTTAGTTCGTTTGTGTTGTTGCTCTAAATGTTTTATATTCTCTTCCAGCTCAGACTGTAATTTTTCACGATCTTTTTTCAGTTTGGAGGATAGGGAAATTATTCTACCTCTTAGGACTGCTTTAGCAGTGTCCCATAGTGTTGATACAGATACTTCATCATTATCGTTGTGTTCTAGGAAATTTTTTAGTTCATTTTTTATGTTTTGTACTATCTCCGGATTATTCAGCAGTGAGACATTTAACCTCCACTGTTTGGTAGGTTTATCTGAACTCAACCTCAGGGATAAGACAACAGGTCCGTGGTCTGAGATGGTCGCGGGCTCGACATGGCAGTCTTCTACTTTAAATGCATCTTGTTTTGATAAACAAAAGCAATCAATTCTTGAATAACTCTTGTGTACTTTAGAAAAATGAGTGTAATCTCTCTCTTTAGGGTGTTTTAAACGCCATATATCTACAAGGCCCAGTTCTACCATCATACTGCATAATGACTTGGACTTTGATATTTGAGCCCTAAATTCAGAGTGGCTTTTGTCCATCTTTTGATTTACTACGCAGTTAAAATCCCCTCCCACTATAATAATCCCTTTTGAGTGTTCAGCTAAGAGCGAGGCCATTTTCCCAAAAAATGTTGAGTTATCTTCATTTGGTGCATAGAGATTCAGAATAGTTATATTTACGCCACCTATCGAACCCACCACCATCACATATCTTCCTTCTTTGTCTGTGTGTATTTTGTCTGGAATAAGGCCTATTGATTTATGACATTGGATGGCCACTCCTCTTTTCTTTCTGTTTTCGTATGATGCACTAAATATCTGGCCCACCCATTCTCGTTTCAACTTTTGATGTTCCCTATAATCCAGGTGGGTCTCTTGAAGAAGTGCTATGGAGCAGTTCAACTTCTTTAACTGGGAAAATATTTTTTTCCTTTTTATAGGATGGTTGATTCCGTTTATATTATAAGTAATCACCTTTAACATATTTTTCGTATTTTTTCCTTATTTTTTCCTGTGCTTTCTAGTCTCTCAACAATTATTTTATCCTGTAAATTGGTCAGATTTACATTCAGAGTGCAATCCAAGAACTTCCTCACTTTTAGAACTGTGTTTGCCGGTAATAAAAGAACATATAGAACAAGTAAACAGAAAGCTGTAAACATTTGAGTACTTCCAACTGGCCAGTGGTCTACCACCACAGACTGAAAAGCAGTCAGCTTCTCACACTTGAATGTTCTAAAGGTAGACCACTCCCGATCCAAAATGGGCAGAGAGACGAAACCCTCCAGGCAAGGAACACAAAGTGCGATTGCAACAATCTCCCAAAGTATCCTCGTATGGAAGTTATGTTGCCTTAAATGCCCCATTATCATCATGTAGGATTTTCCCTTTTCCCTTCTCCCGTTCCAACCCAACAATGTTTATTCAGCATATTTTGATATTGTAATAACTCAAAATTTTCAAGTCCTTGATAATGTCCATTTACAGAAGATTACTTAATAACAAACATATCTTTGTAAGTAACTTATTAACTAATTCAAAACCAGCAAGGCAAGCTGTACTCACGCTCCTCACACGTGTTTATCTGCACTGTCAATAATGGCTCTGATGTCAGTGGGGGACAGCAGTGGTCTCCTCCTCCTCTGGCTGCCCTGCGTTGTCCACATGTCCTGAATTAATTCCCTCTCCAGGACATCTCTCTCCTCTAGCCCAGCTTCAACTCCAAGCTCCCTCAGTAATGGCTGCGCCTCCAGTAGAGAGGGGAACACCTTCACTCCTGTGTTCAGGAAAAGTTTAAGTTGGGCTGGGTATGGAGATTGTGCTTTAATATTCTTCTCTCTTAATTTTTTGATCACCTCTCGCACTTGTTTCCTTTTTCTCTGCACGTCTGGAGAGTAGTCCTGATCAAAGTACACCTTTTGGCCCTGGAATGTGACATCTCGCTGCTTCCAGGCTTGTTGTAGCCCCCTTTGCTTCACACTAAAATCCAGAAATCGCACTATTATTGACCGTGGGGGTGCCATTGTCTTTGGCTTCGGTGCTATGGCTCTGTGTGCTCGTTCCAGCTTGATCTCCATACCCTCCTGAAGCTCCAGCGTTGTCCTGAAGAACTCGATTAGGAACGTTATCATGTCTTTTCCCTCTGCTTCTTCTGGAATCCCATAGACCCGGATGTTATTGCGCCGTAATCTGTTCTCCATGTCTTCCTGTTTAGCCGTAAGTTTAGCCTCCATCTTTAGCAGGTATCCGATCGCCCTCTCCTGACGTATACCTCTGTCTTCGGTGGTGCTCACTCTGCTTTCCATCGTGTTTAATCTTTCTTCAAAGTTCTCCATTTGCTGTTTTATTTCCTCCATGGATGCTTCGAGTCTGTTTAGGGACTGTTTGGTGTCACGGAAAGCTTCGCCATTTTCTTGTCAAAGTTTCTTTCGTTCTGCTAGCATTTCCGAATCCCCGCTGTTGTCTACGGCCGCCATGCTAGCTTGTAGCATTAGCTGTTTTTGATTAGACTTAGTCTCGTCTTGTTTTCCGCTTCTAGTTTCCTTCTTGTTCTGTTTTTGGCTTGCGTTCATTGTGGTGCCCTGCTGGTCCTCCAGTCGTGTGATCTCCTGTATAGTTTACCTTAGTTTCATGGACTTTTCTTTTTGGGTCGTGCGGGAGCTTGAGATCAAGCGTCCATCTCGGGCATACCGGAAGCGGAAGTTCTCGCACTGATTGATTTAATGGAAGAAATAACCACACATTTAGATAAAGGGGAGGTTTACCATTGGAGTTTTTATTGATTTGAAAAAGGCCTTTGACACTATAAACCATGACATTTTGCTAAAAAAAGATGGAGAGATATGGTACTAGGGGGACTGTTCTGAGATGGCTGAGAAGCTATCTAGCTAATAGGAAACAGTCTGTCCAGGTTGGCAATTATATTTCCAAGAAAAGAGACATCACTTGTGGTGTACCACAAGGGTCAATATTGGGGCCAATCCTTTTCAATTTGTATATTAATGATATCTGTGAGGTATCAAGAAATATTAAATTTGTACTTTTCGCGGATGATACCAACATGATATGTTCTAGTGAGGATTTGCAGCAGCTTTTAAAAGAAATCACACAGGAATTGAATAAATTGAAAGATTGGTTTGACTCAAACAAATTGTCACTGAATTTGAACAAAAAAAAAATTTTGCTTTTTGGTAGACGTATAATTGACCTTCCGGTACAAATAACTATTGATAATGTAACTATTGAAAGAGTGGACCATACCACATTTTTAGGTGTGATTATTGATGAAAAAATCTGCTGGAAACCCCATATTGGCCATGTTTGTTCCAAGATCGCAAAGTGTTGGTGTTATGAGACGATCTAAGTCTATACACAATCAACAGTCTCTACTTATTTTATATTGTTCTTTTGTTTTGCCTTATCTGAGTTACTGTGTGGAAGTATGGGGTAATACTTACAAAACCAACTTGTTGCCTCTATACATACTCCAAAAAAGAGCTATAAGAACAGTATTTAATGCAAGGATCCATGATCACACCAGTCTACTCTTTTTAAAGGCATCTGCATTAAAAATTTTTGACTTGGTCAAATTTAAAACTGCACAAATTATTTATAAAGTAAATAATGATCTTCTTCCAAACACAATTCAGAATCTATTTCATGAGAGGGATGGTTGTAGAAAATATGACTTAAGAAGAAAACTCAAATTGAAACAACAAAGGGTGAGATCAACTCTCAAACGTATGTGTATATCTGTTGAACGGGTCATTTTATGGAACAATTTAGACATTGAGGTTAAACTCAGTAAAAATGTCAATCAATTCAAAAGGAAGTTTAGAAAAGGGGTGTTTGAAATTTATAACAGGGAGGAGAAGGAAGGAAAAATGATGTAAACTGATGGGATGATTGTGGGGATGAGGGGTTTTTGGAGAGCGACTTTGTGTTTTGTGACTTGTGGCATTAATGTTGTTATTGTGTTGTCGGGGGCTGGAAATATATAAGCTCTGCTTCTTCTAGCCCCTTTTCAAACTGCAATTGTTGTGTTTGTTGTAGTTTTTGTCCGTTGGCTTTATGGTTGTATGGTGTCCTGTGGATTGTTTTCATGTTATGTTTTCATGTTATGTTTTATATGAGAAATAATTTGTTTGGTTTGAAATAAATATCTATCTAATCAAAAAAAAAAGATGAAACAATAAAAAAGCCTAAAAGGTAATCTGTAAAATGATAAAGTTTTAAATAGGTGAAGCATAATTTAAATTAAATCTGAATTAAAAGTTTGTAATGACGTTAATATGTTAACATAACAAAGAAGAAGTCAATAAATGAGGAAGGACCTAAAAGCAGTAGGACATAAATGATAAGAGCAATACGGTCAGAAATAGGCTAAAAAGACTGTTAAACAGAAATAAGATGGAGGTAAAAGACGAAATCACATAAAAGCAAGTCTGTAAAAGTGACTTAAAAGAAGTGACTGAGTCTGCACGCCTTATCTCCTCTGACAGGTTGTTCCAAAGTCGATGAGCTCTGATGGAAAAAGCTAAATCACCTTTTAGTTTTGAGCCTTGACTTTGGAATGACCCGAAGGCTGTTGCCTGAGGATGTGATGCCATCTACTAAAACCAGTTGAAAACCTAGCTGCTCAATGCTGAACGTGTTGAAGGCGAGAAAGAGATTTTTTATTTAGACCGGAGGGTGAGAGTTACAGTTGTCCTGTCTTGAAAATTAAAGGGATAGTTCAGTATTTTTGAAGTGGGGTTGTACGAGCTCCATATGGCCACTAAGTACCTTACAACGTTCTCTCCTCTCCCTCAGTAAGCCACAGTCTGTAAGAGTCTGTTACGCAGATATAGCCGCAAACAGTGAAGTAACATACCAAGTACAGAGGGTGTTTTCGCCGCCTACAAGAACTCCCATCAAAAAATAATACCACAGTTTAGGAGTATGCTACCTAGAAATGCTTTTAAGTGCATTTACTTTTCGGAAATACAAAGTTTATCTGGAATTAACTGACTCACGTCACGTATTCCTCTGCGCAGCACTTCCGTGAGCCACTGAATCACTCCGCCTCCTCTCAGCTGTTGTAAACATAACAAGCTAGCGGCTTCAGGCAGTAGACAGAGACTAGACTGTTTGAGGGGGGGAGTTTTACAGAGGATTATTTCAGATTTTGAGTTATTCAGTTTAAGGAGGTTTTCTGCCATCCAACAGTTGATGCCCCGAAGACAGTTTATGACAGCAGCTAGGGCTCTTGGGTCCTCAGATCTCAGGGGAAGGTGTATATGTGTGTCATCAGTCAATCAATAAGTCAATCATTATTTGTATTGCGCCAGTTCATAACAAGTGTTATCTCAAGGCACTTAACAATGGAGCATGGTGAAGTCATACTCTTCATTTTATAGATACACGTATATGCATTTATACAGATACATGTGATAAATATATTCGTATATACACATACATATATCCAGAGATGTATCCATCCAGGCAGAGACAAAGAGACTAAAATCACATTTGTCTCTGCTGAATAGAAACTCAAATCGATCTTTTTCAAAAAAGATTTGTTAAATTTATTAAAGGTAAGCCCCTTCAGATGTGACATCTCATTTTCAAGTTGGACTTCATATGTACATTTACACTCAATATTATTAAACCCCTATTGCAAATTAGGTTTATTGGCAAAATTTACAAACTTCCAGCTGTTTGCAATAAACAAATCAAACAAGAACAATTGAAATAGCTCAACACCACTAATATTACCAGAGACTTCTTCAAATTCAAAACAAAATGCCACTTTTAATGATTACTGCACTCTTAAAATTATTCAACCCCTTCATGACAAGCAACTTCAGTACCTAGTACAACACCCTTTTGCTTTTATGACCTGCTGCAAAGGTGATGCATAGCCAGACCCCAGCCTTTGGCAGCGATCCTGAGGAGTCTTAGCCCATTCCTCATGGGCAATGGTTTCCAGTGCACTGATATTCTTTGGTTTGTGTGCTGCAACTGCCTTGTTCAAATCCCACCACAGATTTTCTTTGGGGTTCAAGTAAAGTGACAGTGACGGCCACTCTGGAATCTTCCTGGACTTCTTCTGAAACCAGACCTTCGTGGACTTTGAGGTATGCTTGTGATGATTGTCCTGTTGGAAGGTCCAATGATGCCCAAGCTTTAGCTTCCACACAGACAGCATGACATTTCCCCTAGAATTTCCTGATACTTGATTGAATCCATCTTGCCCTCCACATGCTGCAGGTTTCCCGTGCCAGAGGAAGCAAAGCATCCTCAGAGCATCGCTGAACCACTGCCAAACTTCCCTGTAGGCAGGGTGTTCTTTTAAGCGTATGCTTCATTCTTCCTCCTCCAGACATACCGCTGATCTATAGCCCTGAAAAGTTGGAGTTTTGTTTCATCGCTCCACAGAACAGAATCCCCAACTTCTGTGGCTTATTTATATGGTTTTAAGCATATCCAAGGGCACTTTTCTTGTGCTTTTGGGTCAGTGTACGTCATGGAGTTTGGGCATGGAGCCCTTCAGTGTTTAGTATGTGTCTTATTGTGCAAAATGAAACATCCATGTCTGCTGCCACCAAGTCTTGCTGCAGGTCTTTTGCAGTCACTCAAGGGGTTTTGACAACCTGCCTCCTCAGGAATCTGTTGGCAGCTGTTGATAGCTTTCTCTTTCTGCCACGTCCAGGTATTGTAGCCACTGTTCCTTTAACTTTGAACTCAAACTATGCTTCCAACTGTATCTCTAGGAATGTTCAGTGCTTTTGCTATCTTTTTGTATCCTTTTCCTTGTTTGTTCTCTTGACTTAGCCATATTTCTAACATGTAATCAACAAAAACCCTAGTCAGTGCAGGTATTTGAAGTGTGCTTCAGATAGCACACCTGATGCAGCTAGTGAAACACTTAGTTGCATCAGGTGTGCTTAAGACAACTGCTGATTTGCAAATTTGTGCTCTTATAAGGGATTCTATTCAGGGGGTTGAATAATATTGAGACTGCAGTAGTCATTAAAAGTGGCATTTTGTTTGGAATTTGAAGAAGCCTCTGGTAATATTAGTTGGGTTGAGCTATTTCAATTGTTCTTGTTTGATTTGTTTATTGCAAACAGCAGGAAGTTTGTGAATTTTGCCAATAAACCTAATTTGCAACGGGAGTTTGATCATTTTGATTGCAACTGTATATGTAAAGATGTAAAGATAGTTACTATCTATGTATAATCAGTACAACCATGGATAGAGAGATCAGTCTAATATTAAAATCAGTACCAAAAATGAATATAATCTGGAGAGGAATGATGTTGATTAGTATAGCAGCATCAAGCTGAACTGCCATTAAAATGGGTTTAATTGGTCTAAAGGTAGGAATTTATGTTAAATGATGTCAGCAGGTCATCCATGATTGTTCATCACGGCCATACTAATGTATGTGTGCTGTTTGCAGAAACTACCATGTATTTAATTTTGATATTTCTAAAGTTAATATCAGGAACTGTAATAATAGTGGAATGGGGCAAAAGTAATGGCCAAATAATTGTAACTTGAATTATTGAAGCTTCGTAAGTCCGTAGCAGCAGGCAGTTTTAGATTGGTGTCTGATTTTCTCCAAACATATTCTGCATAAGGACAATGAGTCAAACAGCAAAAATCATTGTAAACTATAATCTTGATAAAGAACAAAAAACCCCCTAGAAGTACTAGTATGCCCCCCTACAGAGCCCTGATCTTAACACTATCAAAGAAAACAACAGAATTTTTTTTTATCCTGGCATCTGTCCTTCACAAAAGCTCTGAGGCTAGTTTTTCATAATCTGACACACCAAATGGACCATTCTGTATATTTCACTAGTCCACCTGGAAAAAGGCCATAGAAAGTGTTTGGGAAGGGTAGAACCTTTCAGAAGCACGTCTGATCATTCCATCAATCACATTCATTATGGGCCAGTCAGATGAGGTAGTGGCGGGCACTTCTGCACTACAGAATGGGAGCCACTTCATAAAAAAAACTCTTGTCAAAAAATGTTGGAAGTGGAACTTCCACTGGCACTCTGAGTAGAATGGCACCATAGAAAGTAGGGTTGCCAAAATCACTGTTTTGATAATTGACTAGTCACCGATTATTTTTTGGGATTAGTCGAATAATCAGATCATGCATGAATTGCAGTTTACCGCACCAGTATGCAGCTGCTCTTGTAATATATATTAATTTTGTAGGTGTATTGAAATTTGCTTTCTCACAGTGGTGTAGTCTGGTTTGTTCTAGTGGGTATACTCTGAATCTGAAAGGGTCAACCATCTTCATTTGTTTAATGAAAAAATGTTGAAGTTTGGACCTTATATGAAAGAATATATATATATATGTATATGTATGTATTAGGGGTGCAACAATACATGTATCTGTATTGAGTCATTCGATACAGTGGCCTCGGTTCGGTACGCCCTATAAACTGAACAACACGCAATTTTCTATTTATTTGTTTGATCAACTTCGAACGAAGTGCTCTGCACTGACAGTTCAGTGAATCTGCGCTCGACTACTCCGGGCTGCATTGTCGAGCGCAGATCCACTGAGCTGTGCGCGCAGCACCTCCCACATTTATTCAAGCAAGCTGCTGAGACAGAAGCTACATATGCTGGCGTTACAACATGGCGAATGCTTTACCTTCACCTGAAATTGTAGATCCTCCACTATCCTTCAGATCTGGCGTTTGGGACTACACTGGTTTCCGTGTTAAGTATGACCCTGATAGTAAGCGTGTCGTGAACAAAAACACAACAGTATGTTGCAAGTGTAACACGATGTTTAACTAAGTCGGTGGAAATACAACAAACATGAATGGAGTGAGAGATGTCAAAAAAGCCATCAGGAGTGGTCTGGAGCAGAGATACACAGATTCTGCCTTTCAGGATTACCGACACAAGTGCACGGCTTTGGATCCATGATTCAAGTCCCTGCGACACTTGGATGAAGCCGCTCACCAGAAGGTCTATGGAGCACTCACCACAGAGATTGTGATGAGCATTGAACAAGTAAGAAAAAATCTTGTATTGATTGAAGAAATTGTATTTTTTCTACTGTATGAATATTATTTAAATTAAACAATATTTAGATATTTCTTTTTGTTTAAATAATGTTCATAACAAATTTTCATTAACAAATGTATTCTTGTTTATATTTCTTTAGGACCAAGCTACTGGCACCACAGAAACAACCACCTCATCAAACAGCACTCTCCAACAGCAGACTCATCAGATTCATCATCAGCATCTCCACCAAAGAAGTCAGCCATGAAGGAGTTGTTTGGAGAATCGTTCATGGCCCAGGAGCCAAGGACCAGGTCTGCAGACGAAGTGGCAGAGGAGGAGATGAACTTATACAGGTTAGCGGACTGCATTCCCACAGATGGTAACCTACTGAGATGGTGGAAGAAACTTCACAGCTCGTGCCCTCACCTTGCCATGTTGGCACAGCCTTACTTGGCTGTACCTGGAACCTCTGTCCCCAGTGAAAGGGTGTTTTCAACAGCAGGTGACATTGTCACAGCAAGCAGATCTGTACTGTCAGCAGAAAATGTGGACATCCTCATTTTTCTGAAGAAAAACATGAAAATTGATTAAAACTGGTTTTTGATTTTTAGGTGGTCCTTTGATTTCAGTTGTTCATGTTTTATATGCAGCTATATGTACGAGTAGCACTCCAGAAGATGGGTGAGGTGTAGCTCCATCAGAAACTGATTTATTTTATAAGGACCTGTTTTTTGTTTCATATGCTGCTGAGAATATACCCCAGTGACTCCCAAATAAAACAGTACTACATTTGGTTGATACTGTGTTGTTAGAATGTTTCAGAATGTATTTATGGAGCTAGTTCTTTGTAATACACAGTATACTATGCTGCTAAGAATGCACCACAGGAGATGGGTGATTTCTCCATCAGATAAACGTATTTTTTTTTATTCTTATTTTTACATGGTGCTGTTTTTGTTTTGTATGGTTCTAAGTATGCGCAGCAGAATGTGTCAGGCACCAGATACATTTAACTTAATTTAGTTAAGAACTATACTTTTGTGTTGAAAGAATTGTTGGTTATTTCAATAAACTACAAGTAAAAAAAGGCATTCAAATTTCCCTTATTTTGTATCGAACGGTAACAGAAACGTATTTAACCAGACCGAACTGTGAATTTTGTGTATTGTTGCACCCCTTATATGTATATATATATATATATATATATATATATATATATATATATATATATATATTTATGTGTGTGTGTGTGTGTATATATATATATATATATATATATACAGTTATGTTCATAATAATAGCACTGTGTTTAAGAAGGGGAGTAAACCTCAAAATTCTTCAAATAAATTTTATTTTAATGCACACAAATGCATTGGGGACGCTGCACATTCTATTTCAAAGCAAGAAAATTGGAAATAGTAATTGAATTTGATAATATTTTACAGAAAGTCAAGAAATATAATGTTCAAAAAAATAGCAGTGTTGACATCTTTACTTACAAATTCAAAAATGTAGTGTATAAACTAAGAATTGCTTGGTGATTCAACTTTCCTGAGAATCATAAACTAATATTTAGTTGCGTAACCATGGTTTCTGATAATTGCTTCACATCTGTGGTGCATGGAGCCTACCAACTTCTGGCACTGGTCAACAGGTACTGAAGCCCAGGACAATTGTACTGCGTTCCACAATTGCTCTGCATTTCTTGGTTTTGCCTCATGAACAGCATTTTTTATGTCAGCCCACACGTTTTCTATGGGATTAAGGTCCGGGGATTGTGCTGGCCACTCCATTACTTGAATTTTGTTTTTCT